>JAGWCC010000486.1:0-375317 GCA_022651775.1 Drusus annulatus | reverse complement strand
GAAGGGAGTGGGGATGGGAAGGAGATGTGGAAAAGGAAGAGTCAGAGACGCCCGAGGAGCACGTGGCAAAAACAAGTAAAAAAAAATAATAGGTTCATATCAAGAGTCCGAATACCGGGAGAGTAGGTATGAGACGATGCATGAATGTGAATGCAACAAAGAGTGTGTCGAGACATAGTTGTGTGCAACTCTTTGCCTACCCCTCCGAGGAAACGTTATTATGATGGTTAGTTAATCAAATCCCTACACTGTTCTATAAATTCAAAAAGCCAATTATGAAATTTGCTCTCATGCCCTAAAATCGTACAGTAAAAAACACAAATTATTTTAATAAATATTGAGTATAATTTAGTCAAGTGCAAAACTGTATCTTTCTCCAAACTAGAACTAACTAAAGTAATTGTATTAAAAACACATAAACTTTGTTTATAACCACTTTATTATTTGAATATTTGTCCTGAGGTTTCGAAAGTTTTCATCATCAGGACAATATTAAAATTTTAATATTGTCCTGATGATGAAAGGGTACTGAAACCGGTAGACGTGATATTAAATAATAAAGTTGTTTTAAAAAAGTTTATGTGTTTTATTTATAAATATGGCAAGCCACAAAGTAAATGCTTTTGACGAATATGTAAAGTAATTGTGTTTATCTGAAGTGACCTGCCAGGTAATCATGCTTCTGTATATTATCATTATGAATCTGATAGTATTAATACGCTAAGCCGTCTTCTGTACACAATTAGTTAGATCGCCGCGTGGGGCGCTAATGTCTGCAAAAACAATATTGGTAATTTTCGCTCACACGTAAAAAAGTTCTAAATTTTATTCCGACTACGCTACTTCGCGATTTTATAACCATGTCCCTTTTGACGTGTGCATTAAATAATAAGTTAGTAATTAATAAAATGCAAGCCTGAAATATTTGCAAAAAAACAGTTATTGCATCTAGCAAACAGGCGGCAGCACGATCTTTTGATGCTAACTTATCGCGTGTGTTATTTCTAGTAACTAATATTATAAATTAATAACAAACACAACGCACTTAAAAATAATACCTATTGACGGCGACTCGCCACAGACTTCCTGTGTCGAGTACGCGGGCACTTGAAAATAGCGTGCAAATAACATTATAATTAAGTATGGCGCAAAGCGGACTATGCTACATCTGATCGGTTGAATACATTATATAATCTATAGGTTGTTTACAAATAAACTACAGGTTGATAATAATATTATAGTAGGGTCATTTGTATAGCGCCGTTTTTGTGAAAAATCACCTCGGGGGCGCTGTACTCCGTACGTAACTTATTTCCTAGGCTTTTCTACATCTTGGGCCAGGAGCACACGGGTGACATTTGTCACGGCGACAGTTTCGTCACTGTCTTCGAGTCGAGCACGCACACGTTGAGTGACTGTCACCCGTCACCCTTTCATTCCGGCGATGGATTTCGAACAGGCGGATGAGTCGCCGAATGACATTTTGTCACCCGTGCGCCCATACAAAAGTGCTCTCTACAGACACGGCGACAGTTTCGTCACTCAAAAGTCGGCGGCCAGTGGAACTAAAAAGTCACCCTAATGTCACGTCGCTGCGTTCGCGGAACTCCATACACTCACATAGATTTGTAGACCGTGACGAAACTGTTGACGTGACAAACGTCCCCCGTGCGCGCCTGACCTTAATACTGACTATTATAATTTGACCGGTCGGTAGCTGAGTGGACTAACGCGTCGGATTCCTACCCGGGCGTCGTGGGTTCAATTCCTCTTCTGGCTGAGTCCTCCATCATTGCACAAGCAACATATTTCGCTTATTATGACGGCAGTAGGAGTTTTTCAAATATTGTCAGGTTATTCGTAACGAAGGAATGTTTGTCTTTCTTTAAAAAAAACAATAAAAAAGTACATATTACATCGTCGCTGGAAAGGAAAAGGGCTTAAGCGACACTTTGGTCCAGGATGAATTAAATATGCAGTTTTTATGAGTTTTTTTTCTGCGTTGAATGTTCTGACTCTCGTCTGATTCTGAAGACTTTTGTGGCCGTTCAGCCATCTAAAATATATTCGCCATTTGGAAAAAAAAAACTCGACTTAAACGACACGAGTTTTGGACTTTTTTAGGCTTCTTGTCGCTTCGGGTAACTCAGTGAGAGCATCGAGTTATTTTTTCTTCAGAATTCATACAGGTAAAGTAGACTAGTATATTTCTTTCGCTAATCTAGTAGTTACTCCGTACCGCCCACCGCGAGTAGCCATGAGTCGGTGCATTCCGCGCGGGGCACCCCATAGTGATACTGCAACGGTAATTCGTTATTTTTAAACTGGCAACACAAATCTCGACTTGAATGGAGCTCGGCCGTTTGACCGATTTGTTTATTATTTTCAATTAATTACATCGACACCTCCCACGTAAACTTCTTCGTATTGTATCTTCAAAATGCCGGTTGTTGAGGAGAGCGATTTGAAGCTTCGTTTAATCCATAGAGTTGGTAGAGTAGTATCTATCCAAGGCAGTGAAGTCAGTTTTTGACGATTTTAACCGACTGACTCGGCGCGCATGGGCGTGGCTAAGACTAAGGCTACGGTATTTATACATCCATTCATATCACATATCGACATAATGTTTTTGTTTATTCGTAGTCACTTTTTCACAGTATTTTTATCAACAGAAGTATAGCATATAACCTAAAAAACCGTTTAGTTGTGTCAAGTTTAGTGGCATAATAAAAAATGTGGGTGGAGTCCCGCCGTGAACCAGGACCTTAAGATCATCCTTACAGTATATAGAAACGGTCTATGAAATTTGTTGTCTCTTTCTCTCTCATGGTGATGAAAAAACCCGGAGAAAGTGATTTATCGCAAGTTTGTGTAGGTTGGGTAAAAAGAATTAGCTCTCTCCATACATTGTTACTTCAAGGTTTGATCACTGTAGTTTCAAATATTAACCGTTTTAATCAAAAAGACGCTTAACGCAATAATACTATCAGTTTGACTAATGGCCGTTTTCTCGAAACGATCAAAATGAATTATTTACTTAGTTATGCGCAATCGAGGTAGACCTTACAAAAACATCAAGTATTGCCACAAAACGAATCTCAATTATTTGGTCGCAGAACAGCCCGCGATATTGCGATATTGCTAAGTGTCCAGGTGGGAAGCGATTCAGCCTCCTCACCTGTTAATTGTTGCAACGGAATATGTGCAAGTCTTTCCAAATATCAAATTGCAATTAGTTGTCAACGCCGCGGCAAGACTTATCATCACCGGCGTATCAAAAGAGCACCTCAAAAAACCCCACTAGCTAAAACGATGTCCCGAAAGAATCCAGTTCAAGCTTTGCTGGATGGTATTTGAATCAACCAACGGAATGGCTCCGGCTTATTTATCGGAACTGTGTATTCCTGAAAATTCCATTCGCGACAGTCGGCCCTAAGATCGGCAACGTCATCGGCTATCGGAAGGTTGAAGGAACCAAAGCGCACACCATTAAGTTCGGAATGTCAGGTCCTAGAGCCTGGAATAGACTGCCACATGATCTGATAATGATAAAAGACTCGGCAGAGTTCAAGGGCAAACTTAAAACTTATCTTTTCAGAAAATCATATCCATAAATAACAGGATTTCCCTAATCTCCAAAGCTAGGCTAACCCGTTAGCATCTAAACTCACCAATATAGTAGTACCATATGTCATGCAACTAACTAACTAACCATCACGCCGTTTCCTCGCAAGGGGTAGGCAGAGAGGACGGACCGCCATATAACTCTGTCTTGGCACACACTCCCTTGGCAAATTCTCGATCTACTGTTAAACAAGGGGGTTAGAAACTTTTCCATAGCTCATGATACATATATCAATCAATAAAAGAAAATTCTAGCTATAGCTTTAGGTATTTCAATAATTTTTGCCATAGTTTTGTATGTGTTGTAAAGCGCCCCTAAGGAGATATTTCACAAAAATGAAATTCAACGAGAATTTTCCCGGTGCGAAAGGACCAGAGTGCAGTTGCAAAAAGTTGCTTGGCTGTATCTACATGGGTGTATCTACGATTGCACTGTACAATTTGCATGCCCCTCTAAACTAAACCTAATCTAACAGCGTTCCTCTTCTTTTTTATTGTCCCAATTGTCCCGATCCCACGTACGCTCTATCTGTTGAGTTAGGTTAAGGGGACTGTGAGCATGTTGATAGTCACAAAAAAAAACGATATTATTTCGTAGATAGAAAGTAGATACCGAAAAATCATGACGTATGACGAAATTTCAATAATTTTAGATTGTTGTGAAATTTTAAAAATATGGTAAATACCCAATTGGACCAATCATCAATAGTACGTACAAGAAAAACGAAGGTTTCTCAGATAAAATAATCTTAAATAATAGCTTGCCGATAAGATAAATTCGGATAAAAAAAAAGTTTACAAGGTAGCACAAAGTGTTTTTATTGGGGGGCCTTTTCAGGTAGAACAGCTGGCATGATTAAGTAGAACCGACCTTGAAATAATCACACTGTGACGCCGTGGAATTATGCTGGGCACGTAGCACTATTTAAAAATAACCGCTGGAACTGCAATATAATCGGATGGCGTCTTTGGTTTGGGAAAGAGGAGCAGAGGACTCCCACGGATGAGATGGGCTGACGATAATAATAAAACAGTGAATTTATGTAGCGCAGTTTTGTAATAGTACACCTCAAGTGCACTTCACACTAAATTACTTAAGCTATATAACAACGAAAAAATCTAATATATATTTTAATAGTAAATACCGCACAAGAGTCCCAACTGCTCCCAACTGCCTGGAACCAGTGGGACTATGGCATCCCCATCGGGGTATGTTGTGAGGCTGAAGGTAGTGTGGATAGGAGGGAGATTGGAAGAGGAAGGATGGGAAGTATACTATTCAGATCTGGTCACCAAACACGGCTAAAGCTATTTCAAGCAACGTTTTGATTCTGAATGGTGGTCTTTCACCAGGGCGATGCTTAGATTATCTACCACTGTGGCACGTGCCGCAAATATACTATATATATATATATATATATATTTTTTTTTTTTTAATACGAATCAAATGCAAACACGGAGATATTTGTCATGTCTTTCTCTCGATCACGACAACTAATCCAAAGTAGATTGTGTTTTTAGTATTTTTAGATTTTTTTTTTTTTTAATACGAATCAAAATACCAAACGGTTTTTATAAAATTCTTCTCAATAATAATATTCTTGACACGAGTTAATCAAACAGATTGTGTTTTAGTATTTTTAGATTGCCGTTTTCGTGCGAAAATACCAAACGGTTTTTATAAAATAATTCTCAACGGCGCTTTACAACTTAATTTATCTAACCTATAACTTATCATTTAGACTTTATAACTAATAACTTAAAGCTAAGACTAACTAACCAAAACGCCGTTTCTCCGCAGGGGTAGGCAGAGGGGACGGACTGCCATACACCTATGTTTTGGCAGACACTCCTTGCTTAGTTCACATTCATACATTGTCTCAAACATACTCTTCCGTCATTCCGGACTCTTCACTTGGTCCGATTCAAGTATTTGCTTCACTTGATCGTACCATGTCTTCCCCGGGCGTCCTCGACTTCTGACCTCAGAGCAATAATATACAAGAGAGAGCGCTGCTGTAGACAATTTTGATGAGTTTCACCGGACTCGGCTAGACCTGGGCGTGGCTAGAACTAGGGTATTTATACATCCATTCAAAGCACATGTCGACATAATGTTTTTGTTTATTCGTATAACCACTTTTTCACGGTATTGTTAAAAACAAAAATATCATATTTCCTAAAAAACACCGTTAACTTATGTCTATTTATGTCGCATATGAAAACGCGTGGGCGGAGTCAACGGAGACGCGGGACATGAAGAACATCCTTACAGTACTTTAAAGCGGTGTGATAATTTCGGAAAATTGGCTGTCTCTTTCAATCTCATTGTGTACGACGTAAAAGCCCGGAGAAAGTGCTTTATCCCAAATTTGTATAGGTTGGGTAAAAAGAATTAGCTCTCTCCATATATCGTTAATCTAAGGATATACCAGTGAATGTGTACATCAACAATAAATTAATACATAAAAAATAAAACTAATCATTTTCTTTGTAGATGTCCTTCTATTTCCCAAAAAAAAACAACATTTTAAGCAGCAAAAAGCACAGCGAGCTCTGTAGTCATGAAATTTGGACAGCTTCTCCGTGAAATTCTAAAAATGTTTGCGAATACGGCTATCGCCTGTGACGTGTTCATCCTACCCAATCTTTCAGAGTACAATAACATGTACATTTGTTTTATCTTACATAATTTTCGTTCACTATGTCACAGGCCTCGTTATCTTTGGGTGGCGACAGCACTTGCGACAGCCGAGAGCATAGTGACATGCGGCATTTCAAAATGTGTTCATAATATTAATAACAGTGAACTTAAACAGCGCAGTTTTGTGGTATTTCACCTCAAGTGCGCTTCATACTAAATCAATTAATAAGCTAATAAGCTTGGAGAAACAATGTATGGAGAGAGAGCTAATTATTTTTACCCAACCGATACAAACTTGCGATAAATCACTTTCTCCGGGTTTTACGTCGTACACCATGGGAGAGAAAGAGACAACAAATATAATACTCCGCTTCTATGTACTGTCAAAATGATCTTGGGCTCCTGGGGCTCCGTTGACTCCGCCCACACGTTTTGATATTCGACATAAATTGATGTAACTCAACGGTTTTTTAGGTTATATGCTATATTTTTGTTTGTAACAATACTGTGAAAAAGTGGTTGAATAAACAAAAACATTATGTCGACATTTGCTATAAATGGATGTATAAATACCCTAGCCCTAGTCCTAGCCCTGGCCGAGTCTGGCAAAGCCCATAAAAACTGACTACAGCAGCGCTCTCTCTTGTATATTATTGCTCTGAGGGTATAACAGTGCGTGTGTACATCAACATTTAAAAAAATTTTTAGAAGCTAAGGGTATAAAAATCCAGATTAAATATATGAATTCATACTAACATATTTGTTAAATCAAAGAAAAGGAAATTAGATTGAGGACAGTTAACATGTTGGTACTTAAAAGCATTAAAATTCAAATATTATAAGTAAACGATTCTAAAGATGCAAAAAGTGTAAAAATAACAAATAACAAAATTTATCAAATCGTAGATGTTTGCTGAGAGCGACTTAAAATGCCTTTGGTCGTGGTTAAGTAACTAGATCTGAATGGCCAGATACTTTCTCACCTTCCTCTTGCCCATCTCCTTCCACTTCCCACTCTCCATCTTGATAACATACCCCAATTGGTGATGACATAGTGTCACTGACTTCAGACTGTTCGAACAGAAGGGCGGTGTCATAAAAAAATAATGGGTTAGATTAACTAACTAGAGGACGGACCGCCATACAACTCTGTCTTGGCACACACTCCTTGCATCATTCACATTCATACTCTTCTGTTATTCTGACTCTTCACATGGCCCGATTCAAATAAATATTTTGAAACATGTTTTTTGGGCATCCTCGACTTTTTCTTCCATCCCATAATGGGTTAGCACCCAAAAATACACACTTCTTGGCTTCCTGATACAAGCAATACTACAAATGATCTGTTTGTTAATTCTATACGGGTACTTAGGAAAATGTCTGTTTCCAGGGAATACTATTCTATAACAGGAATCTTTTTAATTCTTTATGAAATGCATTCTGAAATTTCAGGTGAAACGTTCAGTAATGCCTTTGCTGGTTTATAAGCAACACCTTTTACTGACATTTTAGTATGTTTTTCTTAGAATTTATAAGATTTCAGTTGTAAAATTGTATTCACTGGAAACCTTTGACATTTTCCTAGCCACACATAGAAAAAAATACAGATAAATCATTGATGGTATTGCTTGTATTAGTATGCTACAAAGTGACGTTGGGCGCCATTTTTGAGTGCTGGAACTTAAGTGCGATCAATGGATTTACACAAATTTAGTATTGCCAGCCAACTAAGCGGTAAAACGACGCTCGACTATGAATCCAAAGGTCGCGGATTCAAAATATGTATCAATAACTTTTATTTGATTAATATGCGTCATCATAACACATATATTTCATAAAAAAAATAATATAAAGTATATTTGAAGCACGTTCCAGAGTGGTTGATACTCCAAGTATCGCCCTGGTGAAAGACCACCATTCGGAATCGGAGACTAGGAAGTTGTCAATAAAACCTCATTTTTACAAAAAACATACATATTTTACACTGCCGGATTTTACTCCCAGACTGGCAAAAAACTTTTTTTTTTTACTGTCAATAAAAACGATTTTTAAGTTGTTAATCGTTTTTTTACAACCCAAAGTATATTTGCGGCACGTTAGAGTGGTAGATACTCTAAGTATTTCCCTGGTGAAAGACCACCATTCAGAATCGAAAGGTTGCTTGAAATGGCTTTAGCCGTGTTTGGTGACCAGATTTGAATAGCCAGGTACTTCCCAACCTTCCTCTTTCCCATCTCCTTCCCCTCCCCACTACAATCAGCCTCACAACCCCCATACCCCAATTGGGGATGCCATAGTCCCACTGGCTCCAGACGGTTGGGAGCGGTTGGGACTCTTGTGCGGTATTCACTGTATAAAAAATAAAACTTCTCTCCAATTAATATTTTATAACGTTAAACCCTCGGAGCAAGAATATGTATGGAGAGAGAGCTAAACAGTTTTACCCAACCTATACAAATTTACGATAAATCACTCTCTTCGGATTTTTACGTCGTGAACCGTGAGAGAGAAAGATAGAAGACAAGTTCTCACACAATATAGCTCCGCTTTTAGGTATGTAAGCATGACTTCCGCGTCTCCGCCCACTACGTTTTGTTATGCGACATGACAGGACAGAACTCAACAATTTTTTAGGTTGTATCTAGTACTGGGCGTTAAATATAATTCGAAAAAACGCCAACGCCGTTATCGTTGGCGATTGTTAACTGTTAAATATAACCGTTGAAAATAACGCCGACGTTGACAATTTTTTGGTAAACTACCAATATACTATATTTTCTAAATTACATATAAGTACACAAAGCGTCCTTGAGGTGATTTTCCCACAAAAACGGTGCTATAAAATGTATCCATTTATTATTATTATTAAGTTTAGACGTTGAATTATATGAGCTAATAATGCAAATGCAATAGTAAAAAAGTAAAATAATATATTGCGTCGTATTGTCTACTAAAACTTAATTTATTTGCTTACTCGGTATTTGCACTTTGGCCGTGAAACAAAATATAAACATTAGACAACTACACCATTAATCGTATTCTTCAATTCACAAAAACACATCGAATGCACGCGCGACGAGTAAAAACGCGCCAAACTAAACGAGTAGGAGATTGACATAAAACTAACTAGCAAAAATAATGAATAACGAGCCTATTGGTTTTAATAATAATAATCCCCTGTTGAAAAATAACAGCTCGATGAAAAGACATTGTCGTTTTAATATATCTAGCTGTTAGATATGTTTTACTTATCATTATTTTCGTCGCTTGATTCTAGGCGCTACATATCGGCCGTTTCGGATAAGAAAGTTCACAAAGATGTCTAGTAAGAAGAAGTATAACCAAAAGATTATTCCAAACTACGTATAATATTGTGCACGGCGCACACTCTTTACACCTTTTTAAAGACTAAAATAATAGGTACATGACAATGTGATGCGTCGTTATAATATAACTAGCTGTTAGATATATTTGACTAGTCATTATTTTCGTCGCTTGATTCTAGGCGCTACGTATCGGCCGTTTCGGATAGGAAAGTTCACAGAGATGTCTAGTTAGAAGAAGTATAACCAAAAGATTATTCCAAACTACGTATAATATTGTCGACGACGCACACACTCTTTACACCTTTTTAAAGACTAAAATAATAGGTACATGACAATACGAGGCGTCGTTATAATATATCTAGCTGTTAGATATTTTGGTGACATTCGGAGAATTATACATAACAGTTACATTTTAGGTGCCGTCATTATTTTACCTAGCCATTATTTTATTCGCTTGACTCTTGGAGCTACGTATCGCGCGTTTCGGATAGGATATTCCACAAAAACGTTTAGTAAGAAAGTATAAAAAGATACACATAATGTCGCTTACGATGCATAAACTCTTACACCTTTTTGTTTACTTGGCGCTAACGCTAATACAATAATAATAGCGTCGAAGAATATTCGTATGTAGGTACTAATATTTTTAGTAATAATATCTAACTGTTGGCGCAAATTTTAGTCAATAGCGTTGGACGTTGGCGGCATCTAGCTGTTATTTCTAACAGCTAGATATATTTTGATACAGTACTAGTTGTATCCTAAATTTTTGTATATAACAATACTGTGAAAAAATGGTTTTACAAATAAACAAAATCATTACGTCGACATGTGGTATGAATAGATGTTTAAATACCCCAGCCCTAGCCACGCCCCAGTCAGGCAAAAATCATCAATACTGACCTCACTAGCGCTCCCTCCTGGTATATTTTTGTTTCGAGGTTAACCACTTTTTACTTTGATTATAAAACATTCAATATCAGGTCTCGGGTATTCATTGCACGTGGTATTTCATAAATATTATAATTTTATAGCCTCTTTGATGTGCTCCGTTGAGTTTAAAACGTTCAGCACCCGTAGATCCTTCCTTCCAGCATCCGTTCTATTCACACATCGGACATATCGCTCCAATAGGACAGTGTGGCGAATGCACGTTACGCGAGATGTATTTTAGGGGAGGAATTTCTAAAGGTTTGAGAATGTACTCTGGAAACGGTTTAAAACGGTCGTATTACAATCGCGATCGCATTACTTACAATGTTCATAAACTTATTTTTGTAATAGCAGAGTTTCCATTAGGCACCTACTCCGAAGGGGTAAGCAGAGTTAGACTTCACATGCACAATTATTATTACATACCATTCAGAATAGAAACGTTGCTTGAAAGGGTTTTAGCCGCGTTTGGTGACCAGGTACTTCCCCTCCATCTCATTCCTCTCCACTACCTTGTATGTCATCACCAATTGGGGTGCGTTATCAAGATGGAGAGAGTGGAGAGGCGAAGGAGATGGGCAAGAGGAAGGTGGGAAAGTATCTGGCTATTCAGATCTAGTCACTTAACTCTTCACTATCTTTAGTCTCACTGGTTCCAGAGTATATCATGTGTATTTATATATATTGGTACATACTCTGAGTAATCGCCCTGGTGAAAGACCACCATTCAGAATCGAAACGTAGCTTGAAATGGCTCAGGCGTGTTTGGTGACCAGGTCTGAATAGCCAGGTACTTCCTCTTCCCCCTTTTTCAAGCATCAACTTCTCACAGGATGCATTGAGGGAAATAATTTCCTTCAGGGCATATGTCATATTTGAGGATGCTGTGTGGAGCGTCTTTTTGAGAAAACGAGGGAGTGAACCAGAGTCTTAAAAAGGTCCATGTTTAAGGAGGGAGGAAACAGAGGCCAGCAAATCGTTCCACAGCCGAGCTGTTGACCATAAGAATGAGTCGTAAAAGCGACCCGTTCTCATGTATTGAATTTCAACCGTGTACAAATGTTGGGCGCGCGTTTGGCGAGTTTCCCGACTATGCGCCGGTGCCAAAGGGATCAATGACGCAAGATCCTCGGAGCATCTTTCACTAAAATACCGGTAGAACAAGGATAACATTCCCACCTGACGTCTGTGCTCCAAAGATTGCAATCCGTTTGTTAAGATAAAACTCCCCTCCCCACTCCCTTTAGCCTCACAACATACCCCAGTTGGGGATGCTCTGGTCCCACTGGCTTCAGACAGTTGGGATTCTTGTGCGAAAAAAATAATAACACAAGAAGGACGACATACATTATTAAATAACACTTAAAAATTGTATTTCACTCCGCGTGTTATTTCCTTCAATTTGTATCGTTCTCTAATAATATTTTTTTGTAAATACATCAATCAGATTACGCGTAGACATAAAATACAAGACGCGTTTTATTCATTCAAATCGAACGATAAATGTGGCACGGTCTTGATTTAAGTTTCAAAGCTCGTAAAGCTTATGAAAAGGATAGCAATACTAAACAGAATGTGTGTGTACGGATGAGATAGCTATATGAACGTCCCGCGTTACTGTTATAATCTCTCTTCCCCGACGAACTTACTGAGCGACTAGCCAAGTAGAGTACGACGTACGGAAACGTTTGTCTTCCACACACCTATGTACATCTGCATTCGCTATCTCGCATTATTTCGGTTGAAGAGCTCCCGTTTTCCCGTGACAGCTTGTCTGTCGAACGAATGTTTGTGTGATACTAAACGCAGTAAATCTCAGGTATGTCTCGCGAACTCGGTTTAGCGTATTCACGTGCGTTGTTTCAGTAACGTATCTACATTATTTAATTCATCTGAGTGATTACGTCGGTTTGTGACCAAATGCATCAATAATATAATGCCTTTGTGCCTACGAATTGTATGGACAGCCGGATGCATGAAGTTTGAATTACAAGCGAAATCTCAAATACACAACCAGTACGGATTATGGAATGATATGCAATATGCATAGGGGACAGACTGATGATAACTCCGATCAAGAATCAGAGAGAGAGCTAAATATTTTTACCCAACCTATACAAATTTTTGATGAATCACTTTCTCCGGGTTTTTTGCGTCGTACACCATGAGAGAGAAAGAGCTAAGAAAAGTCGTCACATAATATTGCAGCACTTCTAAGTATGTAAGGATGTTCTCCGTCCGCGCTAACTTCACATCATCGAGTCGCATGACTTACGTCAAATGTCCGAATTCCATGTGGACGGTAACTAATAAGAAATCCAACATCCTTTAATATATATTAGTCTCTTTCTATCGAGTCAGTATAAAGTCAACCGTCCTGACTACACTGTTTCGCAAAGGTACCTCTCCACGTCCTCCAAGGACAAAAGTTTGGGACTTTTCCAGCTTTTTGTCGCTTCAGGTAACATTTTTTTTCAATTCCAACCAGGCACTGCAGACTTATGAATTTTATTGCAAAACATAAAATCTTTAAAGTGCTCTGGTGTAAACTTCCCAAAATGGCGCTTCAGCCCTTTTGCCTTTCGGGCGACGATATGACGCGAAAGAGATTGCAAGAAGAAGTCGGGAACGCCCGAGGAAGACAACGTGAAACGATCAATCGAATCAAATACTCGAGTCGGGCCATGTGAAGAGTCGGAATAACTGAAGAGTGTGCTGTATGAATGTGAAAGAAGCAAGGAGTGTGTGTTGCGTGGCGGGCTGCCTCTCTGCCTACCCCTGGGGGGCGGCGCGATGGTCGGTTAGTTAGCGAGCGCCGCTGGGGCGGGGGCGGTAGGCAAGTACGCCGATGCGGATCGTATTGAATGCAAATATTCCAGTCTGTGTTCACATTCAGCATTCAGCATTCACCGGTTTCTTGGTTAAGGTCCGCGGCATTCTAAACTCGGGCGGGTTTATCAACCACGGCTAATTAACGGCCGTTCCATTTTAAGTAAACTGCTTTATTCTCCGAGCAAAAGTTGGGACAACGCAAACAGAAAAAGGTTTCTGAACGAATAAGTTTAAAAAATATATTTTTACAGTGAATACCGCACAAGAGTCTCAACTGCTCCCAACCGTCTGGAGCCAGTGAGACTATTAACAATTAGGGTATGTTGTGAGGCTGAACGTAGTGGGGAGGGGAAGGAGATGTTGCTTGTGCAATGATGGAGGACGCGTTTGTTCACTCAGTTACTAACAGGTCAACCAGTTTTTTTTTTCAATTTAAAAAAGAAAGAAACATTTCCGGGTTACGAATAACCTGAAAATATTTGACAAACTTCTACTGCCATCATAATAAGCGGAAGATGTTGCTTGTGCAATGATGGGAGGACTTAGCTAGCAGAGGAATTGAACCTACGATGCCCGTGCGGGAATCCGACGCGTTTGTCCACTCTGCTACTAACGGTTTACTTTGTGGCTTGCCTTAATTATTTTAATAAGTACTTTATGTTATTTAACTATGGATTCTGTGTTGCGAGTTTTTTGAGAAAATATGGGAGTGACTCTGTTGTTGGAGGGAGGAAACACAGAAGCCGGCCAACCATTCCACAGCCGAGTTGTTGAACACAAGAACGAGGCGCAGAAGCGACCCGTTCTCATGTGGCGAATATCAATCGTGAACAAAACGTTGGGCGCGCGTTTGGCTTGCTTTCATGTCTTATTAGTATTATTAAATAATACACTCTGTGAAGTTTGTTTAAAAGGCAGGCGGAGACACTGTCCGACGTGATACCGGTTTTGCGAGAGTTGAGTTACCTGCGCTAGGCATTTACCATTTCGTAGGAACTTAGCGTGCTACTCGCTTGAAACATTCCACCATCGAGAGGTGGCGAGACCAGACCGAACCAAAGACAGTCAGACGACAAACGACAGTATTGTACGATCAACACCGACGGTTGCTTGGCGGTGTATTTGTACAACTAGATTTCACGATAATAATAATAACAGTGAACTTATGCAGCGCAGTTTTGTGATATTTCACCTCAAGTGCGCTTCATACTAAATTAATTAAGCTAATAAGACTAACTAACAAAGAAAAAATAACATGTATACAAATAAAAACTATCTAAAATCATGATCGTCACCATAAATCATGAGAGAGAAAAGGTTCAGATATGGGTGTAACAGTGCATGTGTACATCAACATATTTTAAAAATAATTTACCTGAAGCTAAGGGTATAAAAATCCAGAAGTAATGCATGTTTGTTAAAGAAAATGAAATTAGATTGAGGACAGTTAACATGTTGGTACTTAAAAACATTAATATACGAGTATTATAAGTAAACGATTCTAAAGATGCAAACAGTGTAAATATGACAAGTAACAAAAGAACAATAAATATTTTATGACAATGAGTATATGGTTTTCAGTAGACAGTAAGGACATTTAGTTGTAAGGATACAAGTAAGGAGAAAACCGAAACAAAAGCAAATTAAGGACGTTTTTAAAGAATTTATGTTTTGTATTTAGGATTTTTACACAATTGGTAAAACGATGGTTGCAATGTAGTGATGACGTTGTCTACAAAATGCTGTCGAGGATCCAGATCTACATTCATATAGGCCGTCTACCTCCAACCTCACAAACTACCCCAACCGGGGTTGCCATAGTCTCACTGGCTCCAGACGATTGGAAGCAGTTGGGACTCTTGTGCGGTATTCACTATAACATTTAAAAAAAAAAAAAACAGTCGATATGAAAATGAAACAAATACTTTTAATATCGACCGAAATGGACAAAAAGCAGTTTCGCAGTATCAGCTAAAATGAATGAATATCATTAAAATAATCGATTCACATTAAAGATACGTTGGGCAACATCTACATAGCACGATTCGGTGTTGCCATGCGACAAATATTCGTCGATACGCTATTTTTATCTAAGAAACACGTTGTTTACATAATATTAGTGGACACGACAATGAATTTACATACATATGTATATTTACTGCGTCATTACTATTAATAAATAAAACATTTTATATAGAGTAGTAACCGGGGAATATTATTTGTAACCGACTAGATATACTAACCGGTTTTGCCAGAGATTTTTAACTTTATGGTATTTTGTCGTTCGGCGTTGCGAGTCGGACAATAATAGCGTTTACCTTGAAATTACAGATACAAAAACCTGCATCAATTTCATGACCCCAGGTCTCACCGTAATGGCTGGTTTATTACAGTGGCAAGTGGTAAACTCTTGGATTAACGATATAAGGAGGTATTGCTAAATATTTTTACCCAAACTATACAAACTTGCGTGAGAGAAAGGGACAAGAAAAGCCGTCACATAATATTGCACCACTTCTAAGGATATAAGAATGTTCTCCGTCATACGTCAAAGGATTTTGAGGATATTTCCTATATTTGTGTTGATTAAAAAACTTTCAGTGGTTATACAAATGAATCGAACATGATGGTGATATGCGCTATGCGTGAATGTTCAAATAAGACCAAACAAAGATTATAAACCATCACTTTTCAGAGGTATTTCAACAGTTTTGAATATTTTTGATCGAACTTTAGAATTTTCACATTTTTGATGAAATAAAGACGTAAAATCAACAAGAAGCTTCTATCGTTATTTAGGCAAACCTTATGTTATTGGTGTTTGTGTGATATTTTGACTTTATAATTCATTTTAATGATGTATTGATATTGTTTTGTTTAATATGTTTATTAAAAATGTCCGAATTCCATGTGGACGGTAACTTATAGGCTATCCAACTTCCTTTAACATATCTTTGTTTCTTTCTATCCGAGTCAGTGTAAAGTCAACAATACTGACTACCACTGTTTCGAAAAGGTACCTCTTCATATATATTCTTACTCCAAGTGGTAACTAAACATCTGTCTTGAAAAAAAAACCCACTAAACTCGCTGTTTACAATACGTGGCGAGTCACTTAACAGTTTAGTTACCACTTACCACTGTCCTGAGCACCGTCCTCGTGTTAACATGTCATTAGATTTTATGCAGCTTCATAGTTTGAGATTTAACCAGCGAGGAAAATAACATGACTATTCAACACATTGTATCGGTGGCTCAGCGATAATTTTTTTTAAAGTTCCTCAATGAAGCTTGTGCGTTACCTATGCTTATAATACTTCACTATGGTTATATTTGATAATTATTTACCGACATCCCCAGCATTCACCGGACTGACAATCCCTAGATGTCGCCAGCTTACATAAACACAGAGCTTTCGACTCCTAGGCTCCACACAGGCCAATGAAATTGTACATCTGTCGAAAAAATAATTTCCATTTTTGAAAATATTTGATCACAATTTGACCAAAAGTTGGGAAAAAATTGTTTAATTCGGGCACACGAACACGTCCTACGTCTATCTAATTACTAAATAATACTGTACTAATACACTAAAACACCTTCAGTATCACCCTGGTGAAAGACCACCATTCAGAATCGAAACGTTGCTTTAAATGACTTTGGCCGTGTTTGGTGACCAGATCTGAATAGCCAGGTACTTCCCAACCTTCCTCTTCCCCATCTCCTTTCCCTACCCACTGGCGTCAGCCTCGCAACATGCCCCGAATGTGGATGCCACAGTCCCACTGGCTCCACACGATTAGGAGCAGTTGGAACTCTTGTGCGGCATTCGCAGTTAACACTCCCGTTCCGAAGGGGGGTCCAAAGTCACCCCGAACTAGATATTAGGAATATACTTCTCTCCTTAGAGTATACTAGAGATGGCCCAAGCCAAGGCAGTGAAGTCAGTTTTGGACTTGTTTTTGATGATTTTAACATGACTCGGCGCAAATGGGCGTGGCTAAGACTAAGGCTACGGTATTTATATATCCATTCATATCACATATCGACATAATGTTTTTGTGTATTCGTATAGCCACTTTTTCACAGTATTTTTAACAACAAAAATATAGCATCTAACCTAAAAAACCGTTTAGTTGTGGCAAGTTTAGTGGCAAAATAAAAAATGTGGGCGGAGTCCCGCCGTTAACCAGCGAAGATAGCCAGCTTACGATAATTGCGACAGTATATAGAAGCTGTCCAAGAAATTTGTTGTCTTTTTCTCTCTCATGGTGTACGATGTAAAAACTCGGAAAAAGTGATTTATTACAATTTCGGATGGGTTGGGTAAAACAAATTAGCTATCCCTCCATATATTGTTACTTCAAGCTTCTCTCTAAGTATTACCAAAAACAAATAAGCTAAGATTTTGCCATGAAAACGTACGTTTTATTATAAGATCAAGTGGGGCAACTAAGTCAACCCCTTTAAAATTACATATATCTATAAACATACTGTTAGTTTTAAGTTTAAAACAAAGTTTATTATGTACAAAAAAAGTATTCATTTAAATTTTCGAAGCATTTGTCGGTCTATCTATTGCAACAATAATAAGTATATTCGTGATTTAGAACTTAAAAAGCAATCTTAAGTGTACATATATTAAACAATTTACGCCAAGGACATTCGCAACATTTATATGAGCGCGTTATATCATACTGTAGAATCGTTTGCCCCTTTCCGCTCCGTCTACTCTATTTGTATTTTATTTTATTTGGGAGACCAACAGTTTACATACATGGCCTGTTCAAAAGAAAAGGTGAATTTTGAATTTTCGCGGGCTGTGTACATTCAATTATCGTTTTTTTTTGTTGTTGTTATGTTGGTATACATATGTTTATCATATGTTAGCATTATCAGCCATTTTGGATTAGTGGTTTGGTTTTGACGACTGGAAAGGTTAGTCACGTTTTTGTGTGTTCTTCGATTTTTTACTTTTGAAAAAAAATGGATCAATCCCTAGATGAGTCCAGCCTCAGAGCAATAATATACAAGAGGGAGCCCTGCTGTAGTCAGTTTTGACGAGTTTTTCCGGACTCGGCTAGACCTGGGCGTGGGTAGGACTATGTTAACTAATGTTTTTGTTTATTCGTATAATCACTTTTTCACGGAATTGTGATAAACAAAAATATGGCATGTAACCTAAAAAACCGTTGAGTTATGCCCATTTATGTCGCATATCAAAACGTGTGGGCGGACTCAACGGAGACGCGGGACACGAAGAACTTTCTTACAAATACTTTAAAGCGGTGTGATAATTTGGGAAATTTTGTTGTCTCTTTCTTTCTCATGGTGTACGACGTAAAAACCCGGAGAAAGTGATTTATCGCAAGTCTGAATAGGTTGGGTAAAAAGAATTAGCTCTCTCTCCATATATTGTTACTTCAAGAGTCAAGCCTTCTCCCAAATGGTAAATATATTTAAAATGGCTGAAGGGCCACAAAAGTCTTCAGAATCAAACGAGAGTCAGAGCATTCGATGCAGAAACAAAAACTGATCAACTCATTCACTGAACAGGTAATCCCTAGAAATGTTATCTTTACCAATTTGACGTTATCAATACATGCGACCTTTCGACTCCTAGGTTCTAGACAGGTCTAAAATAGATTATTATTTTTTCAAGAAAGAATTTGGATATTTATAATATTTTTTTTTTGATCAATTTCAACAGAAGGAAAATTAAACTCGCTTCGGCACACAAACTCGCCCACGACACAGTTGCATCGGTTAATTTTGTTCAGGGGTACCGTTGTATGTGTAGTAGATATTGTTTATCGCGGGTGATAAGAATGACGAATGACGACATGAAGAAAGAATACAAAGTATAATGGCGAAGATAAAAAGTGTACTTGAGATTTCAACTTACTGACACGGAACGAGAAGATTACCTCAAAAAAAGAAACGCAAAAAAAAACACACGCGCACTGGTCCAGCGCAGTGCTAATCAAATGCTAGTTCGCGGTCGACGAAATATACCATTTATTTTAAAGTGAATACCGCAAAAGAGTCCCAACTGCTCTCAACCATCTAGAGCCAGTGAGACTATGTATAATATATTCCCAATTGGGGTATGTCGTAAAGCTGAAGGTAGTGGGGAGGGGAAGGAGATGGAGAAGAGGAAGGTTGGGAAGTACCTGGCTATTCAGATCTGGTCACCAAACACGAATAAAGCCATTTCAAGCAACGTTTCGATTCTGAATGGTGGTCTTTCACCAGGGCGATACTTGGAGTATCTACCACTCTGGAACGTGCCGCAAATATACTTCATGTTATTTTAAATGAATTAAATGTGTTATGACACATATTGATTAAATTAAAGTCATTGGCGCACGCCGGGTTTGAACCCGCGACCTTTGGATTCGTAGTCGAGCGTCTTACCACTCGACCATGGAGGCTAAAGCCGTTTTAAGGGACGTTTTTATCTCATTTTTCACCAGGGTAATACTCTCAGAGTATATAGAGTGGTATCTATCCAAGGCAGTGTGGTCAGTTTTTGATGATTTTTTACGGTCTCGGCGGACCTGGGCGTGGCTAAGACTAAAGCTAGGGTATTTACACATACATTCATATCACATATCGACATAATGATTTTGTTTATTCGTCAAAACATAAATATAGCATATAACCGAAAAAACCGTTTAGTTGTGTCAAGTTTAGTGGCATAATAAAAAAATGTGGGTTGAGTCCCGCGGTGACCCAGGAGCCCAAGATCATCGTGACAGTACATAGAATCGGTGTATTATATTTGTTGTCTCTTTCTCTCTCATGGTGTACGACGTGAAAACCCGGAGAAGGTGATTTATCGCATGTTTGTATAGGTTGGGTAAAAATAATTAGCTCTCTCTCCATACATTGTTACTCCAAGGTAATACTAAAGTATCTACCACTCTGGTATCCGGGATATACTGATAACTAACTAACTAACTAACCATCACGCCGTTTCTCCGCAGGGGTAGGCAGAGAGGACGGACCGCCAGACAACTCTGTCTTGGCACACACTTCTTGCTTCATTTACATTCATACATCGTCTCATACATACTCTTCTGTTATTCTGACTCTTCACACGACCCGATTCAAGTATTTGATTTACTTGATCGTGCCATGTCTTTCTCGGGCGTCCTCGACTTCTTCTTCCATTCACTTTCGCATCATATAACGAAGAAAGGAGTGTGAAAAGAATATATACTGATTGATTGACAAAATAATGCATTCATAGTTAGGACAGGTTGGGTATCGCACGTTCTGGCGAACGAACATGCCAGCAATACTCCCAATGCAATACTTCTAGCAATGTTTCTATTCTCGGAACTACAAGTAAAAATTAAAACGGCCAAACTTTTTTAAGGTTCTTGCTCGCACAATGCATTTAGAATGGATCGACACAAACATGCCGGCAATAAGACCAAAGGTGTGCGAGCAAACGATACAGTGCAGCGCAAACAAAGAGCAAACATCGCACATGGTAACATTGAACAACTGTTTTTAAAAGCCCGAGTTTCAAATGCAACTATAATAGTTGGATGTGTGGTGCGCGCCTACATACCGCCTGGCTCTCATTGAGAGGATGTGGAAGCCATCTGTACGAAGCACCAGAATGAAAAAAATAATATCAATTGGCGACTACAGCATTCCTGTCCGGTGTCCATCTAGTGAGAACGTTGTTTGCGCTAGTGAATCCTTATAATAATAATAATAAATGGATTACTTTTATAGCGCCGTTTTTGTGGGAAACTCACCTCAAGGGCGCTGCTTGGAGTAAGAATATGCATGGAGAGGTACCTTTGCGAAACAGTGTAGTCAGTATTGTTGACTTTATACTGACTCGATAGAAAGAGACAAATATATATTAAAAGGATGTCGGATAGCCTATTAGTTACCGCCCACATGGAATTCGGACATTTTTAACAAACATATTTGAACACATTAAACAAAACAATATAAATACACCATTCAAATGATTTATAAAGTCAAAATATCACACAAACACTAATCACAGAAGGTTTGCCTAAATAATGATATAAGCTTTTTGTTGATTTCCTGTCTTTATATCATTAAAAATGAGAAAATTCTAAAGTTCGGTCAAGAATATTTAAAACTGTTGAAATACCTCTGAAAAGTGATGTTTTACTATCTTTGTTTGGTCTTATTTGAGCATTCATGCATAGCACATATCACAATCATGTTTGAATTATTTGAATAACCACTGCAAGTTTTTTAATCAACACAAATATAGGAAATAACCTCAAAATTCGTTGACGTAATTTATGCGACTCGATGATGTGAAGTTAGCGCGGACGGAGAACATCCTTACGTACTTAGAAGTGTTGCAATATTATGTGAAGACTTTTCTTGTCTCTTTCTCTCTCATGGTATACGACGTAAAAACCCGGAGAAAGTGATCATCTCAATTTGTATAAGTTGGGTTAAAATATTTAGCTCTCTCACCATATATATTCTTACTCGAAGAGTGATTGGCCTGACCCAGTATAACGAGGTGTTGAATGCAAATCGTACCATCGATTTGGTTTTTTACAACATCCCTTCGGCTAAGTTAGCGCGAGTGTGTTGACCCTTTACTTCATATAGAGATCCGAATCATCCTCCCATCGAAATAATAATTTGAAATTTAATTTAATAATTAAGTGCTTTACGATGTAGGTGTATTATTGTTTGTCGATAACATAAAGATTTTTAAGGATATTAGTGACATCAATGACTGCCTTGTGTTACAAGATGATCCGAATAAGTTAAGTGAGTGAGGTACTTAAAATAAGCTCTTAATATTAGTAAATGTGAAAGAAAAAGATTTTTCAAAATTAAAAGGCCATTGTAGGCAATGACGTTACATATATAGACACGTTATAGCCTTAGAATATCAACACAAAATATGGCAAGCAAAACACACACGTTACCAGTATATTCATCATTCAAATATCGGTCATGTATGACAAAGATAGACATTCATAGAATATGTGTATGAACGAAACAGATCCGAAGTTCGGACCGCGTTCCATACTTGCTTGAAACGACCTCAAGCGACGCGTGACCGTTTAGTACTAAATCGGCTTAAACACCGATCACACCAACTAGCGTGATTATTGCTTGCCACTTTGAGAGCGTTACAACGTGTCTATATTTATGTAACGTCATCGATTGTGGGTATTTCGCGTATTCGTTGAACGGTGGAAGGCTTGCTCAAGTTACTCGAATTATGGACATGGAGGATTTAATTGTTGAAGATGTGTATGTCATATTAATAATATCGTCGCTGGCAAGACACAAGGGCTTAAGCGACACTTTATTAAAAAAAAATAGATAAACATGAAGTTTTTTCTGCATCGAATGTTCTGACTCTCGTTTGATTCTGAAGACTTTTGTGGCCCTTCAGCCATCTAAAATATATTTACCTTTTGGGAGTAGGCTTGACTCAAGCGACACAAGTGTTCAGCTTGTTGTCGCTTCAGGTAACTCAGTGAGAGAACTGAGTTACCTAGATTAACTTTTTTTTCTCAAAATCCATCCAGGTACTGAAGACTAATGAATTTTATTGTAAAACAACAAAAACTTTAAAGTGCTCTGGTGTAAGCTTCCCAAAATGACTATTTAGCCCTTTTTCCTCTCCTACGACGGTATCACCAGTGACGGAATTATACTGCTTAAGTTTGTAATAAGAAAAATGTACTCAATATCAAAATAGTATTTTGTACGTTTGTGCGGGAGCCATCTAGAACATAATTTCCCAGTATGGTCTCCACATTACAATAGTCAGTCATTCGTTGTCTTTGAAAACAGTGCAAAATATATTTTTACGACATGTCAACTATGAAATGGGAATGCCTATAGAGTTCTTTCATTACTAAACGAAACGACGCTTATAAGTTTGTCCCGGAGATGAATAATTTAAATAAACACCATTATTGTCTTGATTTACTGGACCTGGTTAATTTTCATATACCCAAACTATCAAAAGTTCTCTATCATAAATAGACTATCGGTCCATGATAATGAGTACTGTGAAGTAGTAGACTACTTTAATGTCTTTGAATCAATTAAAAAAGCAATATATTGAAGCATGTGTTAAATAAGCGAAGAACTGTAATGTTGAGCATTGCACTTTCTTATTGTTACTGTCCGTACTATATGTTTACATTGGTTTTATCTTACAGGCCTCTTTACCGGAATTTCACTATATAGTAATGGCGCAACCTTTGTATCTCCTATTGTATCCTAATTGCATCCCATCATGTCTTTCTGTCTAATAAATTATATCCTAACGTCGCTTTCTAAAATTCTTTTTAAATGTATTATTCCATAGACCACGTGTTTGGACTATGATGCTTTTAGTTTGATCGAGCACATATGTAATGCAGGTATGAAACCAGAGCATTTCTGTGAAAGCACCCACCATCATTCCATTTCAGCAGTAAACCATGTACAGTTAAAGGTTTAATTATAATATTATACAAATTCTTCTAATAAAAAGTATTCAAGAAAAAGTGATTATATTTTATTCAACATCCCGAACAAGGAGCATTCTGTCGGTCGCATCGGCGATCATTACAACATTTTATGTATTTATCTAAATAAACTACTTCAATTATATTTTATGAGAACTTACTTTCTCTTAGCGAGATTTTCACCAGATTTATTGTCATTTCACTCTTTTAATTTGCTACTAATGGATTTATACACATGCACCGACGATTTTTAAATGTGTAATGTGAATGGTGTAATTGACCGTCAATAAATACATAAGGAATACTGCCTAGGTTCGCCTACTTTTGCCGTGGCAGGCCCCACAGCTTGGAATAATAACCTCCCTTCACATTTGCGAAAGATCGACAGCTCAACTGAGTTCAGGGCAAAACTAAAGACTCACCTTTTTAAGTTATCATACCCACAATAACTTCAATTTGCTTCACTGGAGTTTTGACCACTCGGTCCAAGTGCTATACTTAGTTTTACTATTGCTTATTCCTAATGTAAATATGTTAGTTGTAAGTCACTAGTCATAAGTTTTAGTTGTAAGTACATAGATATAAGTTATAATTTATACGCCACTGGTTATTAGTCTTAGCGAATACGTTGTAGGTTATGTTAATTATGTTGTAAAGTGCCCTTGAAGTGATATTTCTTTCACGAAAACGGCGCTATAGAAATCAGCCAATTATTATTATTATCATTAAGTAGGTGTACATTCAATAGGACAAATAGGTAAGCCAATTTCCCCAGCGACCTTCGCTGACCCACAAAGTAATATAAATAATTCTGCAATATGAAAACATATTCGCAGTGAGTATTTATATCGAATATGTAATAGTATTAATATGCACTCAGTTCATTTTGTAGCGCCATGTTTGTGAAATATCGCCACAATGGCGCTTTACAAAACTAGAAAACAACTATTTACAGATGATGATAATAATAATAATAGTGAATTTATGTGGCGCAGTTTTGTGATAGTTCACCTCAAGTGCGTTTCACACTAAATTACCTAACCTAATATAACAATGAGATAATAATATACAAAGAGCCCAACAGAATTTCGGTCCATACTGAAAACTTACCTTTTCAGACTCTCATATCCTTAAATTCATTAAAAGAATCTCAACATAATCTGTCTCTCGACGAATCACCTTTAGATATACAAATTTTAACCAAATCCTGTACTGTACGACAAATTCAGAAAGTCCATTTTTTAATTTCGCTCCCATGCCCTAAATAGAAAATAAATACATAATTTTAAGTTAATAAGTGTGTCTATTTGATAGGACCTGCCAGGTAAGTATGTTCCTGTATATTTTCTTATTTAAACTAGGAATTAAAATGTAATAATAGAAAATAAGATCTGTACAGCGCCCTTGAGGTGATTTTTCACAAAAACGGCGGTATACAAATCATCCAAATATTATCATTTTTATTAACAGATATGTATGCAAATAAAAATTATCTAAAATCATGTAAAAAGGTTCAGATATGGATATAACAGTGCGTGTGTACATCAACTGATTAAAAAAAAAACAATCTACTAGAAGCTAAGGGTGTAAAAAAAACAGTATGTATAAATATGAACAAATTAGTTAAATGATTTAATAATACCAAATCTTTAACTTTATTCCACTTTTTTTTTTAAATTTTAGACCTGACCGGTTTCACCTTATGACCGGCACCTTCAGACTGGTCCACCAAGTTCCACCACAATTGACAGTTTCATATTTTTAAATAATAAATTAGTTAAAACAAAGACAAGGATATAATATTGAAGAAAGTTTACGTGTTGTGGTACTTAAAAACATCAATTTTAAAGTAATGTAAGGTGACGATTCTAAAAATGCAAAATATATATCTGGAGGTTAAGTTAGAAGCGCCTGTTGGATTTTGGTAATTTGATCACATCCCAACCTCCCTCTTCCCCATCTTTACTTCCTTAGCCATAATCCCACTGGCTCTGATATGAATACATTAAAAATGAGCTAGCTATCAAAAAGTGTACATTCTTTCAAAGCTGGTGGCAACGTCCCAACTGCAAAGTTATCACTGTCAACCTTTCCAAAGAATTACCAGAATGAAAGTAAACCCCAATTAACACGGCCTATTTTCAATTAACCCCAAATGTAAGACGAATTAACAATCAAAAGGTCAAAACACTAATATGTTTAATCGAATCAACTGAAAGGGGAACTTAAACTACTCTACTCTACTGGGGCCCTTGTGTGACACGCTTGAAGTAAGAATATTCATGGAGACGTACCTTGCGAAACAGTGTAGTCAGTATTGTTGGCTTTATACTGACTCGACAGAAAGAGACAAAGATGTGTTAAAGGAAGTTGGATAGCCTATTAATTACAGCGCACATGGAATTCGGACATTTTTAGTAAACGTTAATCAAAACAATATCAATACACCATTAAAATAATTTATAAACTCTAAATATCACACTAACACTAATCACAGAAGGTTTGCCTAAATAATGATAGAAGGTTTTTTTTTTTGATTTTATGTCTTTATATCATTAAAAATGTGAAAATTCTAAAAATCGGTCAAAAATATTTAAAACCGTTGAGATACCTCTGAAAAGTGATGTTTTATAATCTTCGTTTGATTTTTATTTGAACATTCACGCATAGCACATTTCACCATCATGTTTGATTTATTTGTATAACCACTGCAAGTTTTTTTAATCAACACAAATATAAGAAATAACCTCAAAATCCGTTGACGTAAGTTATACGACTCGATGATGTGAAGTTAGCGCGGACGGAGAACATTCTTACATACTTATAAGTGTTGTAATATTATGTGACGACTTTTCTTGTCTCTTTCTTTCTCATGGTATACGACGTAAAAATCCGTAGAAAATGATTTATCGCAAATTTGTATTGGTTGGGTAAAAATAATTAGCTATCTCTCATAGACATTTTTGCAGGGTTCATCACCCAGGTCTAAAATACTTGTATCAAACAACGATAATCTATGTGTACGTAGGAGTAAAACAAACAACTCTTAAATGGTGGGCTGTGTCATCGTGAAATTTGCGTAAGTGATAAAGTGGTAGATACTCTCAGTATAGCCCTAGTGAAATGGTATTAGCCGTTCTTGGTGATCATTTTTTTTTTAATAAAGAATACCGCACAAGCGTCCTGACTGCTCCCAACCGTCTGGAGCCAGTGGAACTATTGCATCCCCATTGGGGTATGTTGTGAGGCTGAAGGTATTGGGGAGGGCAAGGAGATGGGGAAGAGGAGATTGAGAAGTACCTGGCTATTTAGATCTGGTCACCAAACACGATTAAAGCCATTTCAAGCATTGTTTCGATTCTGAATGGTGGTCTTTCACCAGGACGATACGAGTATCTACCACTCTGACCAGATCTGAATAGCGAGGTACGTCCCAACCTTCCTCTTCCTATCTCCACTCTATTGACCTTCACAACATGCCGCAATCGGGGGATGTCGTAGTCCCACCGGCTCCGGGCAGTTGTGATTCTTGTGCGGTATTCAAATAATTTTAAAAAACTATCTAGAATTTTTAAGTTAATGCAACTTTTCCAGCTCGCAGTATTATTTCCATCGTGAACTACAGTTTTGAAATGAAAAAAGCGTTCTATGTTTTCTATGGTTAAATCAGTAAAAACGAAAGAATCGCAATTTCAGGCGAAACCGAGTAGTACATTTTTTTTTCGTTTTTTTTTATGTATACCGCAAAATAGTCCTGCCCGGCGAAATCGAGGGGACTATGGCATTCCGAATTAAGGTATATTGTAAGGCTGATGGGACTGGGGAGCGGAGGCAGATAGGGAAGAGGAAGGTTAGGAAATTCCTGACTCTTCAGATCTGGTCACTAAAAAAGGTTAGTTTAAAAAAAAAAAATCAGCCATAGTTTTAAGTTATTTACTAGCTGTGCAGTGGCCTTGGGATGATAATTTAAAAAATATAGTGCTATAAACATTAGCCAAGCATTACTATAATTATTATTGTTGTGACGGTGTTGAGCGAAATGGCTTTATCTTTTAATTATTGTTATGATTGATTACAAACAAAATAAAATCAAGAGATAAAACAATATGCTACAAACTAACCTTCACGCCGTTTCACCGCAAGGGCAGGGAGAGAGGATGGACTCTGTCTTGGCACACACTACTTGCTTCATTCACATTCATACATAATCTTTTGTTATTCCGACTCTTGACATGGTCCGAATCAAGTATTTGACTCACTTGATCATGCCATGTCTTCCTCGGGCATCCACGACTTCTTCTTACACTCCTTTCTGCGTTCATCCATTCTACATGCCCAAACCATCTAAGCGCCCCTTTCTTAATCCTATTCATTAAGCTTAAATCAGCCTTGCATTCTTTCCGGATATCCACTTTTTTATATATGATAAACAAAACCCACACAACTAATGAAATATTCTACAAACATGAAACATTTTGACAATATCCAAAACTTTAAAAAATAATGCGTTAATCATTGTTCCTACTGTATTTTCCCAATGGTTTTGAGTTTACTAACCTACAAATTATTGTTAGAAGACCATTCTAGACCCTTCCATAGACAAACATTGTTTAAAAGATATTTTGAAATGATATAATTTACTGTGAAACTTTTATACAATTGTTTTCAAATCACTTTTACAATATTTTGTATTAGGTCGGGTGGGAATTTTACCTTCAAATTAACCTGATTTTTCTCAATGGAATGGAAATTTCTAACCTACAAAATTTAAAGAAAACCATTCTAGAACCTTTCCAGAACAGTTTGTGTGAAAATATTGATTAAAAAGTATTTAAAAATGAAAACAATTAAACTAATGCGAGTTTAGTTTAAAAGCACTATCAAAGGATTTCATATTCGGTTGGGTAGGAATTTTAGCTCCAAATTAACCTCATTCTGGTAGCGTTTGTAATTGCTCAAAAACGATTGACAATAACATTTTACGAGTCAAATGAAATAATTTTGATTGGATAACAAAGCGAAGGAATGTTTGTGATTATCAATGCATGCGGAAACGTTGCATATTGGGAGATACAGGCGGAGATAAATGCATCGAGAGAAAAATGCGCGGGTTTAATTTTAGACGTATACGATTATGGCCGTCAGATATCGGAAGGTTCGGTTCAGAGTAGAACCAAGATGAAAAATAAGCGAACCTTGCGGTAGGGAGTTGTACTAAAATAATAAGTAAGGTAAATTACGATTCTACATAAGATATTATATTTTCAAACAATTTACAAGTATTGTTTGCTGGTACTAATTCACTCCGATAGTGAGTGCAGCAAAATTAGTAGAAATCTAAACTGTATCGAATCGGAGAGAGCTTCTGGTTGTCTATAGTATTTTATTTTATTTCAATCGGCAGAAAAAATGTTCCCTCCATGAGGCGAGGTGTCGAGGCAAATGTCAAGTGTTATTAAATGGCAAATGAATGGTTTGGCAAGTACACGGCCGCAATGGCTGCGGCGGGCGATAGTGGATTGTAGTCCTATCTGACACATCAACCCACACTCGCCATTTTCGTTCAAAAAAACCCGATGGCGCAGTTTTACATACGTACGGAATCGAGCAAAAAATGTGTTCAAACGAAAGCGAATTGACTTACTAATTAGCAATTATTGAGGCTGGACGGGATCTCGTGAGCGGTCACAAGTTTGTTTAATATAAATAAGAGCGCGCGCCGAGGCTGGCCGCTGGCCGAGAGCGAATGATACATTACCCATAGCCAAGCCATTCTATCCTAGAAGTGCTGAACCGCTGACTGCTAGAAGCTAGAACCTGGAAAGACGGGATGGTGACAGGCGAGTGGTGGCAGGACTGTCATCCGATACGAGGAGGCGCGGGGGGCATATTGAAGGAGCATGGCATATTTACCCGAAGATGCCCTGGGAGTAGTGGAAGTTCGGGACCCGCCATGGGCAGCCGCCGAACTCCCCGATGAGGGCAGCGTGGTTTTTATTCATGTTGAATGTCGACGCTCGATTGTCAACCATTTTCCTCCGCGCGGGATTGTAGTAATTGGTATTCCTATTATCACCAGCGTTTATGTCGCTTATCGGTATATAGTCCGGCGTCTTGATCATGTTTATATTATTAACGTAACAGTTTTCGGAACTATTCTTTTTCAGTAAGTCACTCGTTTCCCAAATGCGAAGCCAAAGTTGCTTCGCGGGTCCTTCTTGTTCGGGCTGATACCACCCTACGGCGGGATCCATTCAGCCGAAAAGAGGCGCAGATTGTTAAAAAACACACCCACCTCACTTTTTCACATTGATTTAAATACGATTAACACAAAATAAATATAAAATAATCCAAAATAAGTCACACCTTGCACACACCACGGGTAACATGCACGGAGGTTAAATAACTGACTGGCGACGACGGCGACAGATGGCGATGCAATCGCCGACCACCTCTCTAGTCAAGTCAAGTACGCAATACTATCGCTCATTGCAATTTCTATACCGGAAACTCTCTTCGAATCTAATACAAGTGAACATTTACAAAACCCTCTAACAGCATGCATGAGAACTAGCGCATCTACAAGCGTGCGTCACATATATTTATAACTTAAAATGTAGTTGTATTTTATGACGCTAGAATCGCTCGTGTTTTAAGTATTTCTTTTGGGTCAGAGCTTTGTCAATTATGTCTATAGCCTTGCTCTTGAATTGTTCCGCGAACTTCAAAATAATCCCAAGATGATAACGCCGTCGGATCAAAGGATATTGCATTTCTTCATTTGGTTCCATGATATTGCGAAGTTCCCGATAAAAACGCACAATGTCCTTTGACTTTGATCTGCTTTATTATAATCTGTTATGCTAATATTTTCACCTATTGGAGCATTTTATCTGAATAAATTTCCATTTCCTGCCATCAATCAGTTGCGCCGTTCTACTGTATAGTGGCAAGATGAATATTATCTAGCCAGTGACTTTAAAAGGTTCTTACTGACCGATATAACTCTGATAAAACGCATTTAATGGTTAATGGTGGGTACAATAGATACATTATTGCAATTAAAACGAAATTCCAGTCACTTTTTACACAAATACCACGCAAGAGTCTCAACTGCTCGGAGCCAATAAGACAATGGCATTCCCGATTGGGGTATTTTAAAAGGCTGGAGGGAGTGGAGAGGAGAAGAGGAAAGTTGGGAAATACTTGACTATTCAGATCTGGTCACTAAACACGGCTGAAGACTTGTAGATACTCTCAGTATCACCCTGGTGAAAGACTACCATTCAGAATCGAAACGGTGTTTTAAACAGCATCAGCCAACTTTGTATCCCGCATCCTTGTGTACGTCGGTTGCTGATTTTTTGAGGGGGAGGTCGATTTAGACAGTATCACCTTTTCCTCTCGTTCAATTAATGCTGGCGTCCCACAGGGATCGGTTCTGTCTCCAATTTTGTTTTTGTAGCACATCGACGATCTTTTGTCATGTGCACCAATACATTGTTAAGCAAATGACAGTACAATCCATGATAGTTTTTTTGTTTGACAGGCCCCCAAAGGGCACAGAAACAAAAACGGCTCGGAGGGCTTTGAAACAGAGAATGGACGATTACCTCGAGAGAATTTCCTCTTGGGGTAAGAATAATCTCATCGAATTGAATGTTTCAAAGACCCAATCATGGCTGATTGTGACTAAAAGGGAACATAATGAAAATTTAGTCTCATTCAACGGAAGTAATCTTCCCAACAAGCCTTCCATTGACATGCTTGGTGTAACCTTAAGTGACCAGCTGAGGCACGGGGGCTCCGTCGAAGCCCAGGGATGCACAACTGCGGACCTTGTACAAACCCCAAGTGTGCCTCATTTGAATTTGGCAACCACCTTTGGTCTGGAGCTCTTAAATATCTGAAAAAAACCCTTGACTTTGCAGTTGAGAAACTCGCCAAACAGGCGTCCAACATTTGTACGCGGTTGACATTCTACACATGAGAACGGGTCGCTTTTACGACTCGATCTTGTGTCCACAGCTCGGCTGTGAAACGATTTTCCAATCTCTGTGTTTCCTCCCTCCTTCAACATAGGCCTCTTCCAAGACCCAGGTTCACTCCTTCCTTTCCTCAAAAAGACCCTCCACACAGCATCCTCAAAGATGACAGGCCTTGAGGGAAATTATTTCTCTCAAGGCCTCAGATCTTAATAGCCAGGTGCTTTCCAACCTCCCTTTCCTCGTCTCCTTCTCTTTCCCACTATCTTCAGCCTCACAACATACCCCAATTGCGGATGCCATAGTTACACAGGCTTCGGGCAGTTGGAACTCATTTGCGGTGTTCACATTAAAAAAAAGATTATGTAATGTTTCCAAATGTGAATAGTGTTTTGCCATCGAGGCACGAAGAAGGCTTCAAAGTATACTCCATCCATAATAATAATAAATGGATAACTTTTATAGCACAGTTTTCGTGGGAAAATCAATCGATTTTATTTATTTATTTATTTATTTATTTTATATTTGCAAAACAGTTATACACCAAAACATTGCAAAAACACAAAAAATGGTAATCATAATTACACAAAGATTTAAGTAAAAAAGTTTGTTTTCATGATGAGTTAGAACTTATGATAGTGACAATTTCCTGTAGCTGGTATGTGAATTTCAGTATAGTCATGATGCTGATGATAGTGACAATTTCCTTAGTGGTTGTGAATTTCAGTATGGAGAGCATCATCGCTAAGCTGCCCGCAGGGTCTAGCAGCACAACCGACAAAATCCATTTGCAAACTGCTAGCAGCTTTCATCCGCTAGTCGCAAAGCCTTCGTTATTACATAATACAAGTGCAATAAAACAATTTTATAAGAATATTGCAATCATAATTTATTTACAAAATATAAAAACATTCAAATTATAGATGAACGTAAAAAATAATTCCACAAGTCAATTGCGCAAATTAATATGTAAGGAAGTATTACGAATTTAAGACTCGGATTATAAATAAATAAGACAGGTTTTTGATGAACTCCGCGGCCGAGCGGTTAGGATCCTAGACAAAGAATGCAGGGGTGGCGGGTTCAATTCTTGGCCGGCGCAAATAAATAAAAATTTTAATTCATATAAAATAATACATATAAGCATATTTACGCCGCAAATCATATCATAGTATGGCCCTGGTGAAAGACCACCATTCAGAATCGGACGTTGCTTGAAATGGCTTTATTCGTGTTTGGTGACCAGATCTGAATGGCCGGGTTCCTCCCCACTTTCCTTTTCCCATCTCCTCCCTCCTCACTACCTTCAGCCTCACAAAAAATCCCAATTAGGAATGCCATAGTCCGACTGGCTCTGGACAGTAGAGAGCAGTTGAAAAATGTATAATTTGGTTATTAAAACAGGTATTTCATTTTGTTGGGTGTTTCAAACTAAATCGACAATAGATGCCATTTTGAATTTTCGACATTTGTACGGCGCCATTAAACATCGTTTCCCGGCCCGCTTAGGCTTTTGATCAAATCGTTATCAACTGTCGAGCATAGCCGTCGTGCTGTTGTTCTCGTCAGCGGATCACAATTTGTACAAAAGCCGAAACGGGCCGAGAATCAGAAATGCGTTTAACGGGGAGCATTCAAATGTGAGACATTCAAAATGGTGCTGATCATCGATTCGATAGTCATCAAATGTGATTTGGTTTGAAACACCCAACTTTGGTCGTTGATTTAATTAAAAAAATTTTTTAATTTCATTGGAATTGCTTAGTAGAAGTCGTCTTCAAAGTTTTTATTTGCGTTTGCGGTTTGGTTTTTGACCTGATCCTGGTTGCAGTACAACTCCGCAATCTGCTGGGCGGAGGTCGCCTCTTCCGCCGTCTTGTCGGTGCGCACTCTGATGAATCTAGAAGAAGGTCAAAAGGAAATGAGAATGATTAAAAAAAATTGTTCTCGTCTGCCAGTTTTAAAGATTTTTTTTTCCATACAATACAAAACTACAACGGGTCGGAGGGCTTTCAAGCAGAGAATGGACGATTACCTCGAGAGAATTTCCTCTTGGGGTAAGAATATCCTCGTCGGATTAAATGTTTCAAAGACCCAATCATTCAACGGAAGCAATCTTCCCGACAAGCTTTCCATTGACATGCTCGGTGTAACCTTAAGTGACCAGCTGAGACACGGGGGCTCCATCGAAGCCAGAGTTAAATTACCCTCTCAAAAGTTGGGCGTACAGCACAGGGCCCGCAGATACTTTGATAGTGCACAACTGCTCACCTTGTACAGATCGCAAGTTGAATTGTTGAATTTGTCTATATCAAAACATACAACGTCAGATATTCAATGTTTTCTAACAAAATGACCATCGGCCAAATAACATGAACAAACCTCTAGTATGATACCTATCTGAAAAGTGGTTTTACAAAAAAAAAAAAAAAAATGTGGGGGTAATTGCGAATCGAAAAACAATTGTCAAACTTGCTGGTCACCTTTGGTCTGGAGCCCCTAAATACCTGAAAACAACCCTCGACTCTGCACAGAAACGGGCGGTCCGTACGATAGATTCCTATCTTAACAAACGGATTGCAATGTTTGGAGCACAGACGCCGGGTGGGAATGCTGTCAATGGAAGATGCTCCGAGGAACTTGCGTCGTGGATCCCTTCGGCACCGGTGCACAGCCCGAAAACTCGCCAAACGCGCGCCCAACATTTGTACACGGTTGACATTCGGAACATGAGAACAGGCCGCTTCTACGACTCGTTCTTGCGTTCAACAGCTCAACTGTGGAACGGTTGGCCGGCCTCCGAGTTCCCTCCCTTCTTCAACACGGGGCCTCTTTAAGACTCAGTTTCACTCTTTCCTTTCCTCAAAAAGACCCTCCACACAGCATCCCCAAAGATGACATAGACCCCGAGGGAAATTATTTCCCTAAAAAAAAAATTATAAATCAATTGCTCGCCAACTCCATTCCCGGTCAGTCTTTTGCCCCAGCAACAGTGTTAAAATAACTTCCCTCGGAACATATGTCATCTTTGGTGCCTTTGTGCATTAGTATGAATGATGAATCACCTTGGGAACCTTAGGGAGATTCCCTTCTCCGGATCCACGATGCCCACACCGGCTCGGTGGATGGGGGACAGGGAGAGGTCGGCGCACTTGACCTCCCAGACCTGCACCGGGTCAAACCAGTGGTCGGGTTCGAGCGACGGGTCGTATCTGAAAACAAAAAGGGGTAATAATCAATTTTGTGCGATAAAACCGTGTGCAACCGTATTGCGAATGAGGAGATCCAAAATAATAAGGACGATTAAAGAGTTATATTATTAAAGAGTTAATTGAACATGAACATGTATGACCGTGTTAAAAATGTGGATATCCGGAAAGAGTGCAAGGCTGATGTAAGCGTAATGAATAGGATTAAGAAAGGGACGCTTAGATGGTTTGAGTATGTAAAGCGGATTAACGAAGAAATGAGTGTAAGGAGAACCGACCGAGTGGACAAACGCGTCGGATTACCATCCAGGCGTTGTGGGTTAAATTCTTCTGCTGGCTAAGTCCTCCATCATTGCACAAGCAACATCTTCCGCTTCTAATGATGGCACTAGGAGTTTTTCAAATATTGTCAGGTTATTCGTAACTCGGCAATGTTTGTATTTCTTTTTTAAAAAAAAAGGGGAAAAAAAAAGAATATATGACTCGAAAGTGAATGGAATCCATCGAAATGAAATCCCCGAGGCGTATGTGCGGTAAAACCATGTATGACCGTGTTAAAAATGTGGATATCCGGAAAGAATGCAAGGCTGATGTAAGCGTAATGAATAGGATTAAGAAAGTGACGCTTAGATGGTTTGGGCATGTAGAGTGAATGAACGAAGAAAGTGAATGGAAAAAGAAGTCGGGGACGCCCGAGGAAGATATGGCACGAAAAAGTTAATCAAATACTTGAATTGGGCCATGTCAAGAGTCAGAATAACAGAAGAGTATGTATGAAGCAAGGAGTGTGTGCCAAGACAGAGTTGTTTGGCGGTCCGTCTGCCTACCCCTGCGGAGAAACGCCGTGATGGTCGATTAGTTAGTCAAGATGTGGTATTGTTGTACCCACCGATAGTAGCCCTTGGGCGCGGGAATGAGATGTTCGGCCAGCGACTTGATGTGATCCGAGAGGTCCTGGTCGCTGAAGCCCGTCCCGATCTTGCAGAGGGACTGGTACTCGTCGCTCTCGCGGTCGTGGCAGCCCAGCAGGAAGCCGCCGTACAGCCCGGCGCGCTTGCCGCGGCCCAGGTACCCTCCCAGCACCACGGCGTCGATGGTGTCGCCCACTCCTTCCAGATAGTCTTTTTTCAGCTAGAAACATAATTTTTAAATTTAAATATATACAAAAATATTAGTTAACCACTCGCACGTCTAGTTTACAAATAAATGTCCCCCTTAGAATCAGTTTTTTGAGCGACCGTCACATTTAACGTTATCGCAAATCAACGATCAGCGCCATTTTTAAATTTTCGACATTTGAACAATCCGCGTTAACCGCTAATCATTTTATTCTTTGAGCTGTAGAACAGTTTGTTTTTATTTTTATAGTGAATACCGCAAAAGAATTCTAACTGCTCCCAACCGTCTGGAGCCAGTGGGTTATGGCATCCCTGATTGGGGAATGTTGTGAGGCTGAAGATAGTGGGAAGGGGAAGGAGATTGCGAAGAGGAAGGTTGGGAAGTATCTGGCTATTCAGATATGGTCACCAAACACGGCTAAAGCCATTTCAAGCAACGTTTCGATTCTGAATGGTGGTCTTTCACCAGGGCGATACTTTGAGTATCTACCACTGTGAAATATTCTATGTATATTTATTATTTTCTATGAATTAAATGTGAAAGAACACATATTAATTAAATAAAAATTATTTGCGCACTCCGGGATTTGAACCCGTGACTTATGGATTCGTAATCAAGCGTCTTTACCACTCGAACATGAAGGTTTGTCAAACATACATTATCTAAAATAGACCGATTGTTCGGATTGCATCATGTTTTGTGGGGTTTTATGGTATGTGGTGAGGGTAGTGGGGATGGGAAGAGTAAGGTTGGCTATGAAACACGCGTCTATTCAGATCTGGTCACCAAACACAGCTAAAGAGCAAGTTCACATTAAAATGGTAACAAAACCGTCAGAAGAATACGTATACAACTCCGAGGAAAGCTAGAAATTTAAAAAAACGATCGATCCATTACCTTGAGCCAGTTCCGCGAACGTTTGGCGATCTCGTAGGTAGCGTCTTTCCCGTTGAGGGTCTTCACCATCAGCCCCTCGCAGTTCCCCCGCACACTCTCCTCCAGGAACTCCTGGATGCTCTCCGTCTTGCTGCAGTCCAGGCTGGTGGCCATGTGCCACTCGCCTAAACAACGGAAACAATCAAACTATTATATTAGTGCAATCACTACGAGTGACCTCTTGGCGTTGTCCAACTGTAAATTAAACACCAGGAGAAAGAGGCAATTATTCGTATTAAATAATAATAATATTTGGACCATTTGTATAGCGCCGTTTTTGTGAAAAATCACCTCAAGGACGCTGTACAGATCTTACTTTCTATCATTACATATTAATTCCTAGTTTAAATAAGAAAATATACAGGAACATACTTACCTGGCAGGTCATATCAGATAGACACAATTATTAACTTAAAATTATGATTATGATTTTTTATTTTAATTTTATTTATTTTTTCCGATTTAGGGCATGGGAGCGAAATTGAAAGAATGAACTTTCTGAATTTGTTATACAGTACAGGATTTGGTTAAAATTTGCATATCTAAAGGTGATTCGTCGAGAGACAGTTATGTTGAGATTCTTTCAATGAATTTAAGGATATGAGAGTCTGAAGACCGGCTATCGGAAGGCTGATAGAACCCAAACGCAATCCTAATACTAAGTTGGGAGATCGCGCTTTCGGAGTTTCGGGGCCGAAGGCTTGGAATAAACTCCCTCCGGAACTAAGATGTATACGAGCCCAGCAAAATTTTGGTCCAAACTGAAAACTTACCTTTTCAGACTCTCATATCCTTAAATTCATTACAAGAATCTCAACATAATTCCTCTCTCGGCGAATCACCTTTAGATATACAAATTTTAACCAAATCGTACGACAAATTCAGAAAGTCCATTTTTTAATTTCGCTCCCATGCCCTAAATCGGAAAAAATAAATAAAATAAAAATAAATAAATAAAAATCATTATTATAATTTTAAGTTAATAAGTGTGTCTATCTGATAGGAACTGTCAGGTAAGTATGTTCCTGTATATTTTCTCATTTAAACTAGGAATCAATATGTAATAATATAAAATAAGATCTGTACAGCGCCCTTGAGGTAATTTTTGAAATATTATTATTATTATTCCCAAACCATCGAAGCGTCCCTTTCTTAATCCTAATCATTACTCTTGCATCCTTTCCGGATATTCACATTTTGAATACGGTCATACATGGTCTTTCCGCACATACGCCTCAGAGATTTCATTTGTACGGCATTCAGTCTACTTTCATCCTTCCTCTGCCAGTTCCATGCCTCAATGCCATACATCAGGGTTGGTGTGAGCACTCCATTGTGGACTGCTAGTTTCACTTCTTTGGACAATGTTTTATTGGCACCAACAGCGTTCAGTCCTCCACTAATGGAGTTCCTGCATTCACTCTTCTGAATTAAATAAACTGATTATCATTAGTGAAAAGTCTATTCATCTCACCTTCGACCTCGACGAAGTTCTCCCTTAGCAGTCGCCGTCTCTCCTCAAAGGGCTTCTTCACCAGAGACTCTCCGTTGAAGTACAGCAGGTCGAACATGAACAGGCAGACGGCCACCTTGATGTCCGCTTCGTTGGCGTCCTTCTTCTTGCGTGTTGAAAGAACCTGGCAAAAGAAATAAACAAACCTTTACGCAATTTGCGGAGCCCTCTCGTAGGAATGTTGCGAAGTTTGTATCAGAGCTTATTTGCGGAGCCCTCTCGTAGGAATGTTGCGAAGTTTGTATCAGAGCTTTCAAAGCGCTGGGTCTTTCTCGGAATTATTTTTGGCGCATTCTTGGAATAACCTGCCTTCTAGTCAGTGGTCGGAAACTATTAATAAACTTAAAAACACACGTTTTTTAGAAAAAGCTACCCAAGCAAAGCGCCTTTGAGGTCATTTAATCACTAAACAGTGAAATACAACAAAGTTGACCGTATATTGTTTTACAATAGAAATATTACTCTTCCAATATTTGATGACAAGAGTTGCGATTCCAGTTTTTTATGTATACTGCACAAGAGTACCAACTGCCTAGAGCCAGTGGGACTATGGCATCCCCAAAAAAGGGAACTTCAACCTTCCTCTTTTCCAAGGGAAGAAGAAGGTTGGGAAGTACCTGGTTATGCAGATCTAGTCGGACGGCTTCCGCGGTCGAGTGGTAAGATGTTCGACTATGAATCCAGAGGTTGCAGGTTCAAACCCGGCGTGGGCAAATAAATTTTATTTAATTAGTATGTGTCATAACACATTTGATTCATATAAAAATAATATATAGTACATTTGCGGAACGTTCCAGAGTGGTAGATACTCTAAGTATCACCCTGGTGAAAGACCACCATTCAGAATCGAAACGTTGCTTCAAATAGCTTTAGCCATGTTTGGTGACCAGATCTGAATGCCAGGTAATTCCTAACCTCCCTCTTCCCCGTCTCCTTCCCTTCCACACTACCTCCAGCCTCACAACATACCCCAATTGGGGATACCATAGTCTCACTGGCTCTATACAGTTGGGACTCTTGTGCTTTGTTAAATAAAAAAAGTCACAAAACACGACTAAAGCCACTTCAATTCATGTTGCAGACTAACCTGGAACGGCAGTATCTGCTTCTTCTCCTTGTCCCAGGCCACGGCCGCGCAGTCCAGCACGCAGCTGCGCACCGACTCCTTCATGGTGCCGACCAGCCGCCCCAGCACGTCGGGGTACTTGGACGTGTTGTTCTCTTGGTTGCGGCTGTAGATGGAGGAGTGGGCCACGTCCGCCACGATCTCGCCGTCCACTTCCGCTGACGGAACGTGAATCTGCGCACGCTCCCCGTCGTACTTCCACTCGCACGTGAACTCCACATTCTCAAATCTGGAAGAAACACATAAATTTTATCTTTTTTTTCTTCTTTTTAATGAAGTCATAGATTATTATACCCTAAGATTTATAGTACAGACTTTCTCGGCAAGCATAACTTGTTCCGTGTAAGTTTGGAGTGAGTGAGTCGGCACACTCTACCCGCCCAACTACTAGTCAAGTACTCTGATGGACCGCCTTCATGGTAGAATGGTAAGACGCTCGACTACGAATCCAAAGGTCACGGGATCAAATCCGGCGTGCGCCAATAACATTTATTTAATTAAATTTATGGGTCATAACTAATACATTCAATTTATATAAAATAATAAAAAGTATATTTGCGGCACGTTCCAGAGTGGTAGAATTCAGAATCGAGACATTGCTTGAAATGGCTTTAGCCGTGTTTGGTGACCAAATCTGAATAGCCAGGTACTTCCCAACCTTCCTCTTCACATCTTCTTCCCCTCCCCAATACACTCAGCCTCACAACATACCCCAATTGGGGATGCCACAGTGTCACTGGCTCTAGACAGTTGGGACTCTTGTGTCCACCCACAAAGTTATCGATGACCTCCACAATAAAAGTTGTGAATGATGAATAAAGGGATCGAGGTAGATAGAGAAGATGACTTGACAACATATACACCTTTGGGATTTCATTTCTACTGTATAATCAACCCGTCATCAACATTCATCATTATGTTTTCGGAATTTTTATCCTTTAAAACCTGTTGTTTGCATATTTAAATGAGCCTTGATGAGAGTTGTACCTTGCGGGAATCCAGCATTTCAAAGGTTAAAGCTTCCTAATCTTAGGGAATGTAAGAGAGGAATGGGGAGAGGACTATCTTCCGGTCTGGACAAACGGGTATAAAAAATCATAAATAATTGGAATAATAACCATTTATGAATGTTAGGTTATGTTCAAGTAAACACCTTCGACATCTAATGTCCATGAAGAATGCTCAGAATGGTATGATCTGGGGGAACTAGGCATCCAGAACAGGCTGTCAACTATAAACAGCTATGTATAACAGTACATATAAGTTATTTTGGGTACATCTCTGGCTAATTTGGTTTCTATGATTGTTTGTTGCTCTACCTTTGTGATTGGTTGACAAGTATCTCTCGTTACATGTTTCAGTGTGACTTACCTCTGCAGCACCTCGTGCACCCCCTTGGTGGGGTGGGCCAGCATGGGTTTGAGCGGCACCCCCGGGGTGAGGCGGCAGTGCTCGGGCAGGGCTGGGACGCCGTGCCGCAGGATGATGGGGACCACCTTGTCGTAGTTGGGGCACGAGCAGTACGTGGTCTTCAGGATCAGAGCTTGGGCGTCTACTAAAGCCTGGAATAGATAACAAACAATCATTTAATGCTTATAAGAAATTAATGCCAAAAGACGGTGATGGTGCCAGAGACTAGTGGGCTGCCCCAGGCACAATTGGAGAAAAGTAACTTCAGAGGCTGTGCGAGGAGAAGCTTGACCTACTGCAGATGGAAGTCGCCGAAGTAGCGCTGGACAGGAATGCCTGGAGGCGCCTTGTCGAGGCGATGGGTTCACGACAGAATAGGACAAGGGAAAAGGATGAAGAATGTTGACGAATTTAGTTGTAAAATTTTCAAAAGTTGCAAAGATTTGTGGGCAGCGGTGAGGATTGTGTCAATTAGGAGAGACTCTTTCAAGAATTATTAGGATTAACCTTTTTAATTTACGTCAACTGAGGTACAATGCGTTTTATTCAGCAATAATACACACCTCCCCATCGGCAGAACCATTGGCAGGTTGGTCTTAAAGCCAGGGAGATAAAACAATTTATGATGGCGCTGTCTTAGATAATCATCCGGAGCATAGAGACTTACACTCTCCAAAATACAATTGAAAATAAGTTTAAGCGTAAAATAATAATAAAAACCCCTCATAACCTAACAGCCATGCACCATTTTTTATCTTTTCAAATATTTTAATACACACTTCCCATATTGCTAGTAAATACATATTACTCCGTTACCTGGTGTCAAGTATAACATGGGTCTTTGTGGCAAATGTTGGAGTAACTTCTCGATTCGTTGCCTCACTGCTGAGAATCGTGACTCTCACTCCAATCGCTCTGATGATCCAGGCTCCTCTACTCCTCACAGTTCTGCGCTGCGTGAGCGGTCGCGATACCGACATTTGAAGAAAACTATTATACCTTGAACTGTTCCGCCGTCAGACCCTTGGAGGCGTCAAGCACCTTGGGAGGCCACTCCTCCCCCTGGGTGCCTAGCGGGGGCGTGGTGGTGCAGGCCTGCGCTATGGCCTGCAGCACCGATTGTTCTGCAAGCCCCACACGCAGTTTCCCAGCCAGAGACCTGAAGGAAATATCCCAATTATTACGTGTTATAAACGAGACAAGGACACGGACGGGAAGGCCGAGGACTGGAAGAGAATGTCGAGAGACTGCAGCTAGTTGAGAGCATTTGCGGTGGAGGTGAAATCCCACCCTGAGTTGTAACGCTGTGATGATGATGAAGCAAGACAAGGAAGAAGATGAAAGAAGGAACAGCAAAATCAAACTTCATATCCACCAAGCCTGGAAAAATTATAAATCATTCAGTGTCACATTAGCCACGCTGTTTACATTTTATAAATATGTACATACCTCCGTTTGACATATTGTTAAGAGTAAACTACTCTATGAACACAAATGTCAGTCAGTTGAGAACAACAAAAAAACAGCTTCAAATTATAGTATTTCACCGTTACATGGGTATCTGCTGGCTAAGTCCTCCTTCATTGCACGAGCAACATTTTCTGCTTATTATGGTGGCAGAAGGAGTTTTTTCAAATATTTTCAGGTAATTCGTAACCCGGGAATGTTCGTCTTTCTTTTAAAAATAAAAAACTTTCTACTTTTCAGTTGCAAAACCAAAAGAAAAATTACCGGTCATGCCATAATTGCCATAGAAAAATAATTACTTTAGACGGATTGGATTAGAATATAATAAAATAATAAAGGTAAGCAACTTTAACTCTCACTTGTCATTCTGGCTTCAATCATCAACAGAAGATAGTAATATTAAATGTTATGTAATTACAATTGAAAAGACGGCAGTTTTCCCTTGGTCATAGTTCACTGTTTCCAAGTGCCATGATCTTGAGTGATGTGTGTTTTACTGCAGGGGTTCAGAGGAATGACAGAGAATTGACTTACCTCATGAGATATCTGGACTCAGAGTGCCGGCACGCCACCAGCATGGCTTGAATCTTGTCCACTTTCTTGGCCATCGAAGCGTGACCTGCCAAATAGATAAAGTTTCATTTCATTCATTATTAGACTGGGAGCGTGTTTACAAAATAAGTCTTTTAAATGAGTCTGTGATCAGATATCCTCGCCGGAAAGGCAAAAGGGTTGAAGCACCATTTTGGGAAGTTTACACCGGAGCACTTTATTTTTTTTGTTTGTTTTACGTCTTTATTTAAGTCTTCAGTACCTGGTTGGATTTTGAATTTAAAAAATTATTCAGGTAATCCAATGCTCCCACTGAGTTACCTGAAGCAACAAAAACCTAAAAAAGTTCCAAACTTGTGTCAAGCCTTCTCTCAAAAGGTAAATATATTTTAGATGGCTGAAGGGCCACAAAAGTTTTCAGGATCAAACGAGAGTCAGAGCATTCGATGTAGGATAAAAAAACTGATCAAAACTGCATATTTGACTCATTTTTGACCAAAGTGTCTCTTCAGCTCTTTGCCTTTCCAGCGACGAAATGACGTTTTAATTAATAGGTCTGTTGTTAAGCGGTTCAAATAGTTTCCACTCAGACGTAGAGGGTTCAATCCTCCACTGGCTAAGTCCTCCAATATTGCTCAAGCAACATTTTCTCACTATAACAATGGTAGTAGGAGGAATTCAAATATTGTCAGGTCATTCATAATAGTTCAGATTAGTGAATAAACGTCTTTACGAGCGCTCCTTCACATGATGATTCCACGAGAGTAATCTCATTATGTTTTATCATGTTTTACCTGACATCTGCGCAATGTCCTTGAGCTTGTCAAACACGCCCCTGATGGTCAGCGGAGCGGGCTGGAACATCACTCTCTGGTTAGACTTGGACTGCTCGGCCACCAGGCCCAGGTCGCCCATGGAGTTGCAGTCGGCCTTGACCTGCGCCATGGTGCGGCCTGTGCACTGGGCGATGGCCTTCATCAAGGTTGTCTCGGCGATACCTGGAATTTAACCACAAAAAAAACCCTTATTATTACGTAAGACAAGGAGCCTTAGAAGTCATTTTCAATAATTTACAATGGAAAGAAAAAGGTGTCCATAAAAATGAAAAAACGCTGGACAATTCGTGATATGCTGATGATACTGTAATCATTTGTGACAAAATCTGAAGTCAAGGCTGAATGAACTTGAAGAATAAACTTCCTTCCAAATAAAAATAAAATTGCAAGAGGTTTTCGTGTAAACACAAACAGTAATGTCACTTTGCAAATTGATTTTTTTCAGCCGTACTGACGTAAGCGATCTTCAAATATTTATCACTCGACTTGTACCGAACTTAACGCAATGCAAAATTTGTCTATGAATTGATTATTTCGTTGACAAGTGATTACGGTTCATTTAAATATGCGAACAACCAGTTTTAAAGGATAAAAACTCCCGAAAAGATAATGATGAATGCCCGGTGACTATAGGCACCACCGGCACACGACGGGTTAAGTAAAAATGAACAGTATTTTAAAGGATTGAAACTTTGCGATGCAGTAACATCAAACGAAAGATTGCAATTTTGTGTCCATCACTAAAAGTGATCTACGGAGGTGTTTGAGATATTTAATAAAACAATATCTTACCCAACTCCACGCTTTCGTAGGCCGGTGCCAATCGATTCAAGCAAAGGTACACACTGGGCAGAAAGTCACACGGAGTTAGCACCAAAACCGAGCGCAGAAAATTACTCAGTATCTCCACTATCTTCAATCGAGCTGAAATGGCCTCGATCTTCTCCAAAGTCTTGGACAAAGCCAAGTAAGGAACCTTCTCATCCCTAGACCAAATTGCATCGTCAATCGGGTGGTATTTTGACATCGCTGGATTGTAATCATCGCCTGAAGTTTTTGTTTCTTTTTTAGTATCGCTACCATCTTTCTTTTCATCTGTTTTTTTCACGCTAGTAAAGAAAGAATTAAATGCTTTTTTTGGCTGTGACGGCGTTTCTTTTACATTCTTTTTATCTTTAGGCGATTCTTTTACGTTATTTTTATCTTTAGGCGATTCTTTTAGTTTCTTTTCATCTTTTTTTTCGTCTGTTGAGCCATCTTTATCAGATTCTTCACATTTTTCTTCAGAGCAGTCCATTTTCTCAGCACTATCTTCATCGCTACTAGAAAATGCATTCGTTTTAGCATTAGATTTTTTTTTCTTTCTAATACCAACATCTTCTTCATTGTCACTCGATGAAGATGCTTTTTCTTCTTTGGGGGAGATTGCGTTCTTTTTATTCAAATCTTTTTCCGACTTCTTTTCTGCAGATTTTGTTGTTGGAGTTTGTTGTTTCTTTGAACCTTTTGATGTTTGTTCTTTTTTTGAACTTTTGGGGGTCGTCTTCTTTTCGGCCGATTTTTTTTTACCGTTGGATTCTTTTTTTGAATTTTTCGGCGTCTTGTTTTCAGCAGACTTCACTTGTTTTTCGCTTTCTTTTGTTTTCTTTGCAACGGGAGATTTTTCAACTTCATTCTCACTAGTGGCATCTTCGATGTTCTCTTTCGAGGAATCCTGCGACTCTTTTTTGACTTCTGCATCAGTTTGTTCTGTTTCTTGAACACTGGACGATACTTTCTTTTCTGGAGGTGGGTTGGAATCACTATCGCTGCTGTCAATTCGTAGCCTCTTTGAACTTCTCTGAAAACACAATATTGATGACAATAATAGTGGTTTCTATACTGAACTATTGTGCAGTGTAAGTTGTACAATTTATTGTATGTGATATTAATTATTAAAATAATATCAATTATCTTCAACGTAAATATGAAAGAGAAAAAGCAAGAAACTATAATAAAAGAATAACGATCACGATCGACACTCGAACTCAGAATCTGTACTCTATTCGGGAGTAACGTCTCTGCCAATTAAGCTACCGAGACCTTATTAGAAACCGGCATTTTAATCGATGTCATACTTCCTTGAAAATTATCAATATTATTTGTCGATTTCTACCAGAGTAGGTTGCCATCTTTGTAATGGTATACAAAGCTCTACCCGAACACATATTGTATACCTAGATGGTGTCTTGTCTTGTCTTTTTAGTATCTAACTTTTCTGTTTCATATTTACGTTGAAAATTATTGATATTATTTCAATACTATCAAAATAAAAAGTATAAAGCTTTAAGGTAAAAATCTCCCGTAAATAAAAATGAATGGTTTATCTAAGACACCAGCTGGGTGGCGATAGAGATGTCCTGACTGTACTGTGTACAGACAGGGACGCTCTTGTGATTTTTCACATAAAAAAAAACTTGCGATGCACAGCTTGATATATTTATCACTGCGGGTAGCCGAAAGAATTAAATAATTTTACAATTCATAAATTTTTTGTAACCACAAATCTACACTAGCGATTAGCTGTATGATTTTCGAGTTTACCTTCCATAATGCTATTTCTAAAAGGGGTAAACAGAGATGATGAAGTGCTACAAAAACTCTGTATTTGCACACTCCTTGCTTCACCCATATTCATACTCATTTTTTCATGATTTATGATAACGATCATGATATTAGATAGTTTAAATTTGCATAAATATCTGTTATATATTATTTTCTCTTTGTTATATTGGGTTAGGTAATTTGGTTAAAAGCGCTTTTTTTAATAGAGTATACTGCACAAGAATCCCAACTGTCTAAAGCCAGTGAGACTATGGGATCCCTGAATGGGGTATGTTGTGAGGCTGAAGGTAGTGAGGGAAAGGAGATGGGAAAGAGGAAGGTTGGTAAGTACCTGGCTATTCAGATCTGATCTGAGCTAAAGCCATTTTAAGCAACGTTTCAATTCTGAATGGTGGTTTTTCACCAGGGCAATACTTAGAGTATCTACCACTCAGGAACGTGCCGCACATAGACTATTATTTTATAAGAATGAAATGTGTTATGACACATATTAATTAAATAAAATTTATTTGCGCACTCCGGCTTTGAACCCGTGACCTCTGGATTCGCAAGTCGAGCGTCTTACCACTCGACCACGCAGGCCGTCGAACTTGAAGTGAACTATCACAAAACTGCGCTATATAAATTCACTGTTTTAATTGTATTCTATCATACCAACTCTTGATGTGAACCGACTCAAATATTTTATGTTATTCTGAGCCGTCCCTGACTTATTTTTCATCCAGTTGAACATAATATATTCTTCTGACAGTCCTTTCCCATTTCATCAGCTCCAATGTCTAAACATACTAATAATTCGTTATAAAACATCTCCAAACGTACCCCTTTAATTTTCAAAGGAGAACAACTATCTTCAGATTCCTGTTTTATTTCCTTCTTCAAGGTTAGTCGCTTTTCCTCAGAAACCTTTTCTTTCGCAGGAATAATAGGTTTGACCGGGGTCTTAGAAAAGAACGACATGATACTTTTTTGGGCCATGATTGGATTCAAAAGTATCCTCTGATTTCTTTCACAAATAGAAAACGAACAAACCTGAAAATAAATTAAAATATATTTTATACCTATGATTTTCAACAAAAAATAATAACAATTTTCATTATTAATCAATAAAAAAACTTCCTTTATTTATATTTCAGCAATTATGTGAAATGTAACGAAATAAAATTTGCTCAATTCGTCAACATCGTTGACGTTAGTAGCGTATAGGTTATATTACAATAACATTATTTTACTTACCGAATAGTTCCGATATGCAGAACTTAAGGCAAACCTTAAAAGTTTAGACATGAAATGCACAATCTCATCATGTTTTGTTGGCTAAATGCTAATAATTCGTAAATTATCTATTTTCCTATTTTGACAGTGTCACAGAAAGAAATGCCGCCAAAACAAGTAAAATGCCAGACTCCCAGACTGAGACCCAAGCATTGTTGCCAGCTTAACGGTTTAACCAGGGATGCCAATCAAATCTTTATTTAAAGGTACCTACCGGCAAATAAACAAAACTTTGTGCATAATATATTTAAAAAATAATAATGCATACAGCTTAATATATATATAACTTTAAAGTTCTAGAAAGGAGAGACCAGCGCCGGATCCACGATAGTTCAAACTGTGCAAAAAACATAGGCGCCATCTCTGAAGAAGCGCCGTGAAAATAAAGATCTTATTTAAATTTACTTAAAATATTCTTTAAATCATATCAAAATTTCCCCAAAGCATTTTATTAAAAACCCACATTGCAAAATTAAATACCCAAATACAATTTACTCACATAATGGGGTAATTCTTTTTTTTTATTGCGCTGGCAGCATCGGTGTGCATTGAACAACTTGCTTAAATGTATGGGGAGTAGATTCGTGTAACTGATTTTTTTACGTATTGCATAGTGATTATTTGGACGTAAAGTCTGTTTTTCTATGGAGTATTATACGTTAAAGTTATGAGAAGCAAAGTCCACAGCAAATCACCATGCCCCTCATGTTCATACACATGTGAAAATGAACCGTTAGAGATGGTACATATTTTGGTCACGGCGACTTTGTACGGGGACTTTGCGCTTATTTGGTTTTTCAGTAATACTTTTTTGAGTTTATTTTTCAATCATGTGATTTTTGAGTAACATAAAAATATTACTGAAACCCCACACCTCCGCTATCGACTTTTATCTATAGCTATTAGTAATTGGTTCCAAAAGTAGTGACAGCCAATTTCAGATGTTACATCCCTAAGACGCAGTCTTGTTATACGAAAATAAACTCTAAATACAGTTACTTTACAGTTCATTCTTGTATGAATTCATAAAGTTGGATCTGTTCATTGTTTATTTGGGGAATTTTGTTGTTGACATTTGGCAGCTGTCAATTTTGATGCGTAATACTTTGCTTTTAGGTGTACAAAGATTCATTTGTGCTAGTTACAGTTTTAATTACAGCGCTCTCGAGGTGATTTTATTGATTTTAAACTAATTTTGGTCAAAATTATGTCAAAATACAAATAATACATAAGTCTTACTTTACGTACGGTTAGACTTGAGTAGAGTTTTGTTTTTGTTGGAAATTATTTTCTATATCTCTAGTAAAAGTGCTTTGGCTAGTTCAGTATTGTATGAATGGAATCATTTGTTACAAAACTTAAATTCGCAAAGAAAATTGAATTTTTTTGATTATTTGTGTCAAATAAAAAAGGATTACGGAGGGAGGGAATAGGAGTAGAGTGGGGAGAAGCACTAGTACTTACTGCACAGGGCGCTAGATGTCGTGGAACTGGCCCTGGGAGATGCTAATGAATTTATGAATAGACCATGTTTTAAATCCCTCGATCTTTTTACAATCAAAATATCAACAGTGGCCAAGCTCCCGACTGCAAAGTTAATGCGCCGTTTTATAAAACCTCTTTTTTTATGAGTGGTTTTGTAGCTATTTTATTCAACATCTTAAATATATTTTTTAATAATTTAAAATACAAAAAACATTTTTTTTTAAACATTCCCATGAAGTTTTATTAGTTTGCGTTTACGATTGCTTGTTATGTGATAGCTATTTCGAAGTTCTAATTTGTTGTTAGAGACCTGCAAATATTGACATGGATTTAATTAAAAAATAATGAATTGATCTAATTAACAGTCTAACAATGCGTAATAAAAAAAAACATGTATGGTAAAGTTCTTTTCCATACGAGGGTAATAAAAACGTTAATTTATTTTGATAACTTTATTTTTTATTTACAGACAGTAGTTTACACAATTATAGATACTAATAATAAATTCGTAGGTACACAATTACTTTGCTATCGGCCATTTTTTATAGCGCCGTTTAGTAATAAACATCACCCAGAGGCACTTAAGAATTATTGCATTTAGGCAATTTGCTGCATTTCAGTCAAAACATGTTTAATGTTAACAGTATAAGTTAGTACCTACATAAAATTTTATTTGAAACAAAGATTTACTACTGCATATTGCATGTCAGTGGCGTGCATTGAGTTTTCCAATTGGCACAAATAAAAATAACACGTATGAATGGTATTTTTGTACCCTATGTTCAGGTTTTTTTTTTTCAATTTAGGTAGAAAAATATCTACCTTTGACACTGTACAATATTATGTAGTGTGTGTGTTTTTTAATGTCGCTGCATGCCACTGCATCTATAAAATTTCCAATATCGACTTTCAAATATATCAATAAATCATTTTAAATTAACAAGTCACAAGAATAAAGTAATTTATTGATTGATTGCATTATTTACAAAACAAACTACTTAAATCTAACTAGAAAGTTATATTGAACTATTAAATATTTACTGCACGAGGACATATCACCCTAAAAATGAATTGGTAAAGGGTGATCCCAAAAAAAATTGGAAATAGACTTCAAAAAAAATATCGTCGCCGAAAAGGTGAAAGGGCTGACTCAATGCTCTCACTGAGTTACCTGAAGCGACAAAAAGCTAAAAAAGTCCAAAACTTGCGTCGCTTGAGTGGAACCTTCTCCCAAATGGTAAATATATTTTAGATGGCTGAAGGGCCGCAAAAGTCTTCAGGATCAAACGAGAGTCAGAGCATTCGATGCAGAAAAACAAACTGATCAAAACTGCATATTCAACTTATTTTTGACCAAAGTGTCGCTTAAGTCCTTTTGCCTTTCCAGTCACGATATAATTTCACTAAGTACTCTTCAAAATTAATTAAAAATGCATGCTGACGATAAGCTAGCATGACAAAATAATAAAAAAAATAATTCCGACAGAGAATCCTTATGGAAGGTTGTATATTGACAGTGGACGCCATAAACGCCTCTCAACTAACTAACTAACGAACCATCACGCCGTTTCCCCGCAGGGGTAGGCAGAGAGAACGGTCCGCCACACAACTCGGTCTCGGCACACGCTCCTCGCTTCATTCACATTCATACATACTCTTTTGTTATTCAGACTTTTCACATGGCCCGACTCAAGTATTTGATTCAATTGATCGCGTCATGTTGTCATCCTCGGTCGACCCCGACTTCTTCTTCCATTCACTTTCGCGTCTAAGCGCCCTCTCATTTGTTTACATTATAACTTTTTTTCACTCGCACCCGTGTTGATTACAAAAAATGGCGTAGAGAAAAAAACACACCTCATTCTTTGGTCATTAATTCAATAAGAAATGGCAATTAAAAGGCAGCATATTAACCTAATATCTCCTTTGTCTATGGCAAATCACTCTTTTACCCCTTGCAGACTCTTAATTTTAACTTATTATAATTAACTAACCATGGAAGACGGATAAGATGAGAGTGGTAGATACTCCGAGTATCGCCCTGGTGAAAAACCACTATTCAGAATCGAAACGTTGCTTGAAATGGCTTTAGCCGTGTTTGGTGACCAGATCTGAATAACCAGGTACCCTAACCTAAACTACCCCAACCGTCCTCTTCTTATCTCCTTCCCCTCCCCACTACCTTCAGACAACATACTCAATTGGGGATGCCATAGTCTTACTGGCTCCAGACGGTTGGAAGCAGTCGGGACTCTTGTGCGGTATTCCTATATAAAAAAAACATTTCGCCGTTTCTCCGCTGGGGTAAGCAGAGAGGATGGACCGCCACACAAATCTGTCTTGGCACACACTCCTCCCTTTAAGTTTTCATATTCGTACATCGTCAAGTATTTATTTCACTCGGTCTTTTTCAGGAGTTCCCCACTGCTTTTACCATTCACTGTCATGTATTCTCCTTTCTTCATTTATCCGCTCTACGTGTCCAAATCAGCTAAGCGTCACTTCCTTAAACTTATTCTATGAATCACCTTTTTTTAAATGCTTCTCAAATCTGTGGGCGAAAGGAAGAGAGGGATTAGTCAACAAAATCGATATTTGAGTTAAGTATGCAGAGTTGTTCCGTTAGAGCAATAATTTACCAGGAAGGACAGCTTTGCGAAATAGTGTAGTCAGGATTGTTGATTTTTTCGTGACTCGGGCGTGGCTAGGGTTTTCATGGACACAGCTTTTCACATCCATTCATAGCACACGTCGACATAATTTTTTGGTTATTTGTATAATCACTTTTTTACAGTATTGTTATCAACAAAAATATTGGATATAACCACAAAAACCGTTGAGTTACGTCGCGTAACAAAACGCAGTGGGCGGAGTCGCCGGAGACGCGAGAGACGGAAAACATGCTTACATATCTAAAAGTGGTGCGATATTATGTGATAACTAGTCTTGTCTCTTTCTCTCTCACGGTTTACGACGTAAAAACCCGGAGAAAATGCGCTACTATTTTTTGAAAAAGGACATGTGACAAATGACATAATTACATACAAAAAAACAAAATTCCTAAATTTTGTTTTTATTCTCCCGAACATCTGCGTTTATCGACTCATTTCCGTTCTTCCTTTTGCACTCAGAAATTACACCTGAGAATTTTTTTTCAACGTAAAACTATTTTTGTCTTTTTTCTCTTCTGGAATCAAAATGTAGGACTGTCGAACCACTGCCATATCTTCGGTTGAGTCCTGTCCACTTCGTATTCCTCACATTTCTGTCCCGTGATCCTGTAATGTCGAAATAACACAGATTACAAATGAAGATTAGAACAGGACACAGTATATCTCCTTAACATAGATGAATTAAATAATGTAAATACGTTACTGATACAACGCGCCTGGTTGCACTTAAGCGAGTCCACGAAAGACACCTTCGAGACACACGCTCCATATAGCTATCTCATCCGCACACACATATTCTTTGAATGGCTATCCTTTTCATAAGCGGTTGAAACTGAAAACAAGACGGTGCCAGTGTTGCTACATTTTTTGTAAGATTTGTATGAATATGACGTGTCTTGTATTTTATGTCTATGCTCCTTAAGAAGGATTGTGTTTACTAGGTTGAAATCTTGGAGTAAGAATATTACCATATACAAGCCAACAGAATCGAATCATTAAAAAAAAAAATTTATAGTGAATACCGCACAAGAGTCCCAACTGCTCTCAACCGTCTAGAGCCAGTGAGACTATGGCATCTCCAATTGGGGTATGTTGCAAGGCTGAAGGTAGCGGGAAGGGGAAGGAGACGGAGAAGAGGATGGTCGGGAACTACCTGGCTACTATGGTATGGTCATCAAACACGGCTAAAGCCATTTCAAGAAAAGCTTCGATTTCGAAGAGTGGTCTTTCACCAGGGCGATACTTAAAGTATTTACCACTCTGGAACGTGCCGCAAATATAATCGATACTATTTTATGTTAATTAAATGTGTTTGACACATATTAATTAAATAAAATGTATTTGCGCGCGCCGGGCTCGAACCCGCAACCCTTGGATTCGTAGTCGAGCGTCTTACCACTCGACCACCGAGGCCGTCGTGTTGAAATGTTATCGTCCTGCATAGTCTGACCGCATGCATGGTCGAGTGGTAAGATACTCGACTACGAATCCAGAGGTCACGGGTTCAAGCAATAAATAATCAAATAATACATATAATATTTGCGACACGTTCCAGAGTGGTAGATACTCTAAGTATCGCCCTGGTGAAAGACCACCATTCAGAATTGAAACGTTGCTTAAAATGGCTTTACCCGTGTTTATTAATCAGATCTGAATAGCCAGGTACTTCCCAACCTTCCTCTTTTTCATCTCCTTCCCCTCCCAACTTCCTTCAACCTCTCAACATACCCCGATTGGGGATGCCATAGTCTCCTGGCTTTAGACGGTTGGAAGCAGTTGGGACCTTTGTGCGGTATTCACTATAAAAAAGTCACCCTGTGTGATGAGGTATAACTAGCTAGATAGCTTATGAATAAAAAAAGATATGTTAGTTTGTTTATCTGGTACGTCCATCGCACGTTTTATGTACATAGCTGGCCGTCACAAGGCTGAAGGCTGTTGATTAAGGTGTCCGTTTACCTGGTGCGCCTGGTGCACTTGACTATGGGGTGCTCCCGCTTGAAGCACTGCGGCCCGAGGATGGAGAAGAACGTGACCCCCATCTGCGAGGACACGAGGGTGTTGGTCCTCTTCAGGCAGCGGTAGAAGGCGCTGTCGCAGGAGCAGTGCGATCTACGACACACAAACACACTCGCTACAGGCTTATGTCATAAGTTATAAAGTTATCTCTCGCTCTCTCACTATAACCAACGTAGCACAGTGTCTGTGTCTGGCCATAGCGATATGACAGTGTTATCTGACACAGGGCTGGTCCTGCGCAGGCGCAATTGGAGCAGTCCGCTCCAGGCGGCGAATCGCCAAGGCGCTGATAGTACCTAATCACAGTGCTATATATATATATGTTTATATACACTAACAGATTATTCTCCAATTATAAAAAATACATACCACGAAATGAAAAAAAAGAGCAACACAGAAAGAACAGCACATACATAATATTTAAATGAAGCAATGACAAAAATACACATTTGATAGAACATTCATTGGGCAACGTTTTGGTAGAGTCGTAAAGAATGACAAAAATCATTTAGACTGGTACCAAAAATTTCAAGACCATGGCTTGAGTTAACAAGTCTTGAAATTCTGGACAGTGGAGAATGATACCCATAATTAGCAGAGTGATGATTGAGGAACAGCAATTCATTGTTTCTGAGTCTGCGGCAAGGAATGTTGATGAGTTGCAACAAAGAAGGTGAGTCAATAATACAATTAATATTATATGATATAAAATGAAAAAACCTTACCATTCATGGACGGTAATTGAACCCGTAAGTTCCCGGCCCGATGGCGTCGAATCAAAACCCGCGCCTCTCGTCTCATACTTGATACGAGTTGGTACTGATTTTCTGTTCGAGCACAAGTTTTACCTGCGCCTGGCGCCGTTTGACTCAAGGCCGGGCCTGTTGACAACATTTGAATGCCTCCTACTGCCATCATAATAAGCGGAAGATGTTGCTTGTGCAATTACGGAGGCCTCAGCTAGCGGAGGAATTGAACTCACGACGCCCGGGCGGGAATCCAACGCGTTTGTCCACTCAGCTACTAACCGGTCAATAGCAAATATATCAGGGTGTAGATCTCTCAGAGAAAGATCACCATTAAGAATCAAAACTTTTCTTGAAATGGCGTCAGCTTAATTTACGAAACCACATTTATTTTGAGAGCAACTACAAAACCGACGAAGAAGCGCGAGCACCAAAAAGCAACACGTTGTTCACAAAAACTCTTCTTCTATCGTCACTTGCTTGAAGTAACAATATATGGAGGGAGAGCTAATTATTTTTACCCAACCTACACAAACTTGCGATAAATCACTTTCTCCGGGTTTTTACGCCGTACACCATGAGAGAGAAAGAGACAACAAATTTCATAGACCGCTTCTATATACTGTCGCAATGATCTTAAGCTCCTGGTCCACCGCGGGACTCCGCCCACATTTTTTATGACGACACAACTAAACGGTTTTTTAGGTTATATGCTATATTTTTGTTGATAAATATACTGTGAAAAAGTGGCTTTACGAATAAACAAAAACATTATGTCGATATGTGATATGAATGGATGTGTGAATACCGTAGCCTAAGTCTTAGCCACGCCCAGGTGCGCCGAGTCAGGTTAAAATCATCAAAAACTGACTTCACTGCCTTGGATAGATACTACTCTATGTACTCTAAGGTCACTTGTTTCAATCACAGTGTTGTTGAATACAAAATCGAATGGCAAAAATGCGGGATGGGTAGGAACTGAATGACAAACAAAAAGGTGAGAACCTAACAAATTGTTTATTTGAAACCAAACGTGCGGTGCTCGTGCTATTTACCTGGTGAACAGTCCGGTGTTGGTCAGGCCGTAGGTGGACTCCCCCGCCAGGATGTACAGTCGGCAGGAGTCGTGTCTCCGGCAGCAGTTGTCCGTCATGAAGAACAGCCCCACCTCGGCGGACCGCGTCTCCTCCACGTGACCGTCTCCGCACCACAGCGTCCCTGGGGACGCGCACACCATCGATCAAACCAGGCAAATAAATACTACATTATTAAATAGTATAGTAGCTAACTAATTAATAGTTAACCACCCGAAGAAAGCCGCCAAGCGTCAGGAGAACGTCGACAGAAAATGTCCAACAGTATGTATGGTGGAAATACTACAACACTCGGAAATATTGTATTAATCAAATGGATATAACCGGTACAAACAGCGTCGGATCCACCGTACGTTTTAACTGCAAGAACATGGGCGTCATCTTTGAAGGGGTGCCGTTAAAATAAAGATCTTGTTTAAATTCAAATTCATTCTTTTGTCATTTTAGTCGTCCTTTGTCATTCTTGTCAAATTTCCGTCACCTTTACTTTATTTTGTCATTCTAATCGTCTTTTATCATTCTTGTCAAATTTCCTTCACCTTTGTCTTATTTTGTCATTCTAATCTTCTGTTGTCAAATTTCCTTTACCTTTGCCTTTTTTTGTCATTCTAATCGTCTTTTATCATTCTTGTCAAATTTCCTTCACCTTTGTCTTTTTTGTCATTCTAATCGTCTTTTGTCGTTCTTGGCAAATTTCATTCACCTTTGTCGTCTTTTGACATTTTTGTTAATTTCCTTTACCTTTGCCTTCTTTTGTCATTATAATCGTCTTGTATCATTCTTTAAAAAAAATCCTTCTCCTTTGCCTTCTTTTGTCATTCTAAACGTCCTTTGTCATTCTTGTCAAATTTCCGTCACCTTTACTTTATTTTGTCATTCTAATCGTCTTTTGTCATTCTTGTCAAATTTCCTTCACCTTTGCCTTTTTTGTCATTCTAATCGTCTTTTGTCGTTCTTGGCAAATTTCATTCACCTTTGTCGTCTTTTGACATTTTTGTTAATTTATAATTCACCCTCATCGTCTTGGTCTAATATCATTCAGCTTTGTCGTTTTTGGTCATTCTTTCCAATATCCATTCATTCTTGTTGTATTTTTTATTCATTGCGATCTCATTCTTGTCAATTTCCAATCACCCTTGTCATTTTTTTATAACCCTAGTCTACTTATGTTATTCTTGTCAATTTCAATTCACCCTTGTCGTATTTTGTCTTTCTTTACAATTTTAATTCACATTTGTCGTCTTTTGTCATCATGTCAATTTCTATTCACCCTTATTGTTATTGTCGAATATCATTCACCTTTGTAATTTTTTATCATTCTTGTCAGTTTCCATTCACTTTGTCGCCTTTCTTCATTCTTGTAAATTTCTATTTACTTTTATAGTCTTTGTCAAATATCATTCTCTTTTGTCGTATTTGTCAAATATCCTTTTCCTCTCTCCCTTATTTTTTTCATTTTTGTTCAATTTCTATGATCTTTGTCATCTTTTGACAGTCTCGTCAGTTTTAATTCACCTTTATCGTATTTGTTAAATATCATCTTTTTTCGTCTTTGGTCATTTTTTACAACTTTTATTCACCCTTCTCGTTTTTTGTCATTCTCGTCAATTTTCATTTACGATTGCCGTTTAGGTCATTATTGTCAATTTCCATTCATCACTGTCGTATTTTATCAATTTTGTCGATGTCCATTCGCCATTGTCATCTTTTGTCATTCTTGTCAAATTTCCTTCATTTTCGCCTTCTTTTGTAAAATTTCATTCCCTTCGCCCTCTTTTATCTTTCTTCCCACTTTCCATTAAGCCTGTCGTCTTTTATCATTCATGTCAAATTTCAATCACCCTTGCCTTCTTTTGTCATTTTTGTCTTTTTTGTCATTTTTGTCAAATTTTCTTCATCTTTGCCTTCTTTTGTCATTCTTGTCAATTTCAATTCACCCTTGTCATTCTTGTGTAATTTTAAACACCTTTGCCCTCTTTTATCATTCTTGTCAACTCCTATTCATTTTGTCGTCTTGTGTCATTCTTGTCGATGTTGAATGACCCTTGTCATCTTTTGTCAGCCTTGTGAAATTTAATTCACCTTTGTCCTGGAGATGTCGTGGGACCGGCCTTAAAAATCTCATTATCTATCGTTTTTATGAAACGGGATTTATCTAATACGATAATAATTTACGGGATGCTTTGTCTTAGGTTCATTTTTATATGTATGGGTAGGTGGGATTAAAAAGGAATATTATTGAATTGTCCTTCTTTCGGAGGATTAGTTTCGTTTTCTTGGACTTCCATTTGAAGACCCCACAGCAAGAACCTGTCAACCAACTGTCGATCAATTCTGAGATATTCAGTATTTTGCGTTTTGTTAAATAAAACTGTGTCTCATCGCACATTCATTAACTATTATTCATGAATGTTATAGCTAACATACTAAATTTAAAATATAATTTAGCGTTTTAATGCATTTCTGCAATATAATGTTATTATTGTAGATAACATGTTCTTGCCATTAAAAATATTCCACTTATAACAAAATTTGCAGTTAACATGTTCAACTCTTTGATTTTCCATGTTCGTGCCATTTTCCTGATTTGAAAGTGTGTTCATTGGATAGAGCGTATCAGAATTAGTTAAGTGAGAATACTAACTCTTTAATGAAAAAAATGTTCTTGACGCGGGGTTTTTATTTGTCATTCTCAGCTCGGTTCAGAATTTTGCAGATTGTGTTACAATTAACTCCTTTACTAGAGGATTGTTTGTGTCTTTGTTTAGAGTGGAAAACCTGATCCATTTGGTCACATTTAAAATTATCCGACTGGCTTTATTTTTCCGACTTTAGCCGACTCCAAACGGGTACGGCGAATGACCTCCACCAACTCTCGTCCGCCACACGAAGAAGACTGACCTGGGTATATGGCGGTGACCTTTATCTTGAAAGCGTCCCCCATGGAGTCCGCGACCCCCGAGAACAGGCCGGCCAGGAAGCCCCTGTCCGAGTCCAGCGAGCCCCTGTCCCCGATGCCCCCCACCCACTGGCTCAGGGGGTCCATCAGGCCTTTCAGGAGACTCCGCCCGAAGGCACCTGCAAAAACACCCGCAGTCAATAAATAAACTCATTTGAAGTAACTTATTAACTAACTAACCATCACGCCGTTTCTCCGCAGGGGTGGGCAGAGAGGACAGACTGCCATACAACTCTGTCTTCACACACACTCCTTGCTTCATACATCGTCTCATACATACTCTCCTGTTATAATTTATATTTAGTGCCTTGCAACTTTACTTACTGTCAATGTATCTTATATGGTATCAAGAGAGTTTTACGGTCAGTATCTGTTGCATCATCTAACATTGTGTAACAAATATCATCATTTTTTATATTATTCTACTTGTAGTCACTGTCACTTACCTCAGAACAGGTTCTTATGACCTAGCGAGGTAGGTAATGTAAAATAATAATACAAGAAACAAAAAGTTTAAATATAAAAAAATTAAAAATAAAAATGACTATTTACACGGCCCGACTCTACTATTTGGATTACTTGGTCGTGCCACATTGTCTTCCTCGGGCGTCCTCGACTTCTGCTTTCATTTCTTCGTTCGTTCGCTTTCCGTTCCCAAACCATTTAAGCGTCCCTTTCTTAATCCTATTACGCTTACAAGCCTTGCATTCTTTCCGGATATCCACATTTTTAACGCGGTCATATATGGTTTTACGCACATCCGCCTCAGGGATCTCATTTCTACAGCATTCAGTCTACTTTCATCCTTACTCTGCCAGCTCCACGCTTCACTGCCATACATCAGGGTTGGCATAAGCGCTTCATTGTGGACTGCTAGCTTTGCTTCTTCGCACATTTTTTTTATTAGCACCAACAGCGTTCAGTTGCATTCACCCTTCTTTGAATATCCTTATCAGCCTTTTCGTCTCTCTAAAACATACTTCCTAAATACACAAACCCATCCACTTGCTCCAAGTATTCATCATTCACAACTTTGTTGCACGCTGTTCACGTACTCTCTCTTTCAAACACCAAGACTTAATTTGAAGTGGATTGAGCAAAGTACCAAATGAGAATACCCACCGAGTCCCCCATTTTCTTCTTTACTCCTCAACTTGATGGTCTCCAGGGCGGTGCTTTGGTCCTGCATCCGCTTGAGGATGTCCCGCAGGCTCTTGGGGATGATCCTCTCGGCCAGAGACTCCAGGACCCCCTCCGTCAGCCTCTGGATTGACCCGAAGAACCCGGATTGGTCTTCGGGCTCAGGCTATAAAACAAAAAATACCATGAAAATAGTATTTTTTTAATAATTTTTTTATAGTGAATACCGCACAAGATTCCCAGCTGTGTGGAGCCAGTTGGACTATGGCATTCTCAATCGGTGTATTTTGTGAGGCTGAAGGGAGCGGGAGGGAGGAGATGGGTAAGAGGAAGGTTGAAGGTTAATTCCTTAAATTCATCAGAAGATTTTCAACATTATCATTTTTAAATTTGCTCTCATGTCCTAAAAAAAATGCTAATCAGTTAAAATTTAAAGTTATTATAATAAAGTGATTGTGTCCTGCTAGGTAAGTATATTGCTGTATATTTATATAAACTAGGAATTAATATTAACTTTACGGCCACCATGGTCGAGTTGTAAGACGCTCGACCATGAATCCAAAGGTCGCGGGTTCAAACCCGGCGTGCGCAAATACATTTTATTTAATTAATATGGTTAATAACACATTTAATTCACATAAAAATAACAAAAAATATATATTTGCGGCACATTCCAGAGTGGTAGATACTATAAGTATCGCCCTGGTGAAAGACCACCATTCAGAATCGAAACGTTGCTTGAAATGGCTTTATGCCGTGTTTGGTGACCAGATCTGAATAGCCAGGTACTTCCCAACCATCCTCTTCCCAATCATATTCCCCTCCCCACTACCTTCAGCCTCACAACATACCCTATTTTGGGATGTCTTAGTCTCACTGGCTCTAGACGGTTGGGAGCAGTTGAGACCCTTGTGCGGTATTCATATAAAAAAAAAAAAAAAAAAACTAAAAATTAAAAATGTATTAATGGAAGAAGAAGTCGGGGACGCCCGAGGAAGACATGTCACGATCAAGTGAATCAAATACTTGAATCGGGTCACGTGAAGAGTCAGAATAACAGAATAGTATGTATGAGACGATGTATGAATGTGAATGAAGCAAGGAGTTCGTGCCAAGACAGAGTTGTAAGGCGGTCCGTCCTCTCTGCCTACCCCTGCGAGGAAACGGCGTGATGGTTAGTTAGTTAGTTAGAAATTAAGATTTGTACAGCGCCCTTGAGGTGATTTATCACAAAAACGGCGCTATACAAATTATCCAAATATATCATTGTTGGGAAGTTAAATTATTTTTAATTAATTTAGTCATGTTTAATAAGTTGGGCTCTTTCCAATTTAAACCTTTCACCTAACAATACCCAATATTGGGGTGTCGTGGGCTGGAATAACTGTTGATCTAAACAAGCAATCTAGAGCGGTTAGTAGCTGAGTGGACAAAGGCGTCGGATTCCCACCCGCGCGTCGTGGGTTCAATTCCTCTGCTAGCTAAGTCCTCCATCACAAGCAACATCTTCCGCTTTTTATGATGGCAGTAGGAGGCATTAAAATATTGTCAGGTTATTCGTAACCCGGGAACGTTTGTCTTTCTTTTAAAAATAATTTTAAAAACCTTTAAATCTAACTTTTATTTCTCAATTATCTGGAACCAGTAGGACTATCGTATTCCCAATTTGCTATCCTTGTTCTACCGCTATATCAATGGAAGATGCTTCCGGGAACTTGCGTCATTGATCCGTTCAGCACCGATGCACAGTCGGGAAACTAGCCAAACGCGCACCCAACATCTGCACACGGTTCACATTCGATACATGAGAACGGATCGCTTCTGTGACTCGTTCTTATGTGCAACAGCTCGGCTGCGGAACGATTTGCCGGCCTCTGTGTTTCATCCCTCCTATAACATGGGCCTCTTCTTCTTCAAGATCCTGGTTCACTCCTTCCTTTCCTCAAAAAGTCCCTCCTCACAGCATTCCCAAAGATTTTATTTTTATTATTTATTCTTGTTAAAATATTTAAAAAAAACATGGGTTTGATCCATGTCTGTCTCACTAGGATATATTCCTGTGTGTGATATGATATGTGAATTACTATATTTTACTTTATGTGAACACCGCACAAGAATCCCGACCATCTGGAGCCAGTCGGACTATGACATCCCCGATTGGAGTATGTTGTGAGGCTGAAGCGAGAGGGGAAGGGAAAGGATATGGGGAAGAGGAAGGTTGGCTAGCTATTCAGATCTGGTCACCAAACACGGCTAAAGCCATTTCAAGCAACGTTTCAATTCTGAATGGTGGTCTTTCACCAGGGCGATACTTATAGTATCTACCACTCTGGGTAAATGTCTGTTTAAAATTTAAATAAAACCTCTTGGCGGCCCTGGTCTTCGACATAAAAAGAAGGAAGGTACCTACCGAATGTGCCATCGAATTGACAAACCCACCAAATGGGAATGTGGCAACGTCTGTTGTGTCTTTATTTTACGTCAATACTCAATTATTATATCCGTAATTACCGCTAAATAAAACAAGCTAAATGCGAAGTGATGCGTTTTCCAATTAACGGACTAACGGGGTCGGACATCTCGCATTATTATCTAAGTGTAGGCTATTATTCATTATAAGAGAAATGGCGGCCGTATCGTGATTTGAAAAATAATCAATTGTGATTTGCTTAGAAAACAGACAAATTAAAAATAAATAAAATATATAGTTACAAATATATAGACACGTTATATCCTTAGTATATTAACATAATAATAATAATAATATTTGGATGATTTGTATAGCGCCGTTTTTGCGAAAAATCTCCTCAAGGGCGCTGTACAGATCTTATTTTCTACTATTACATATTAATTCCTAGTTGAAATAAGAAAATATACAGGAACATACTTACCTGGCAGGTTCTATCAAATAGACACACTTATTAACTTAAAATTATAATGTTTTTTTCCGATTTAGGGCATGGGAGTGAAATAAAAAAATGGACTTTCTGAATTTGTCGTGCAGTGCAGGATTTGGTTAAAATTTGTATACCTAAAGGTGATTCGTCGAGAGACAGATTTTGTTGAGATTCTTTTAATGAATTTAAGGATATGAGAGTCTGAAAAGGTAATTTTTCAGTTTGGACCGAAATTCTGTTGGGCTCGTTATACATCTTAGTTCCGGAGGGAGTTTATTCCAAGCCTTCGGCCCCGATACTCCTGCAGCGCGATCTCCAAACTTAGTATTTGGATTGCGTTTGGGTTCTATCAGCTTTCCGATAGCCGATGGCGTTGCTGATCTAAGAGTCGACTGTCTTAGAAGAATGTTTTCTGGAACGCATAATTCGGTGATGTACAGTGGGGCCATTTCGTTAATAGATTTAAACACCATCCAGCACAACTTGTACTGGATTCTTTCAGTGCACTTGAGCCAGTGAAGGTTCCGAAGGTGCTCTGAAATATGCGAATATTTAGATACCCCGGTGATAAGCCTTGCTGCAGCATTAAAAACTGATTGGAGTTTATTAGTTTGGTATTTAGGAAGGCTGGCGTAAATACCGTTACAGTAGTCGAGTAACATAACAAACACACTTACGTTACCAGTAAATTCATCATTCAAATATCGGTCATGTATCATCATGCATGACAAAGATAGACAGGGTTAAATGACGTATTAGTAAAATGATTAAGAACATAGCTTACAAACCGACTTAGCGCGAATGGTGGTCCTGTCATATTCATCCAAGTCGTGGTCTCTGCTGGCGTCGTATTCATCTTTCTCGTCCTCCCGCAGAATGTACACTTCTCCCGCTTTCACGTGAGTTTTATTTTTATAGGTATTCAAATTCCCCACCCCTGTGTTTTTTATCACGGCACTTTTGTTATGTCCGCCAGAACTAGTAAAAATACTCTGGATACTGTTATTGTGACCACCAGAACTCGTTACAAAGTTATTAACACTGTTTTTCTGACCATCAGAACTCGTAACAAAGTTATCAACACTGTTTTTCTGACCACCGGTACTTGTAAAAAAGTTATTATCACTGCTTTTCTGACCACCAGTACTTGTTACAAAGTTATTAACACTGTTTTTCTGACCACCAGAACTCGTAACAAAGTCAGTTTTGTTTTGTCTACCTAAATTCGCAGCAAAGTAATAAACACTGATGTTACGAGTGCCAGAATTATTAACAAAGCTATTTATACTTTTATTATCACCACCAGAACTCGTAACAAAGTCATCAACACTAATGTTACTACTACCAGAACTGGTAACAGAGTTATTCACACTGCTGTTCTGATCGCTAGAACGCGTATCAAAGTCATTGACACTGATGTTATTACTACCAGAACTGGTAACATAGTTATTCATACTGTTGTTCTGACCAGCAGAACTCGTAACAAGGTCATTAACGCTGATTTTATTACTAACAGAACTGGTAACAAAGTTATTTACACTGCTGTTCTGACCACTAGAACTCGTATCTAAGTCATTAATACTGATCTTATTATTACCAGAACTGGTAACAAAGTTATTTATACTTCTGTTTTGGCTTCCTGAACTCGCAAGAAAGCTATTAATACTGATGTTACGACCACCAGAACTCACAACAGAGTAATTAACACTGTTATGGTGGCCGCCAGAACTTGCAACAAAGTTTTTAACAGCGCTATTCTGTCCACCATAGAAGTACACATTGGTTCTTCCACGAACAGAGTTATTGGCACTGTTATTTCGGCCACCAGAGTTATTTACATTAATGTTTTTATCACCAGATTCATCAACGCTGCTATTTCGCCCCACAGAATTCCGCACAAAGCTTTTAACACTGTTTTTATTCTGACCGTCAGAAAGTTTAACCATGCTATTAACATTATTTTCTTGACCCTCAGAAGAAGTTTTAACATCGTTATGAACTTCCATATTTAGCACTTTTGAAATCGTTTGCGCAACGTTTGTATCGATTCCGCCATCTTTATTATTTTTAAAATCGACCTTCACACCGTTTTTCATATAACCAATGTCATTCTCCACATTATCATCGCTATTCAAATCACCCGTTAATCTTTTCTGATGTTTTTTTGCTGTTTCGCTAGTATTATTAAAATTAATTTCGCCAGTGTTAATCACATTGTCACACTTTTGAGTGTTGGAACCGAGCATTTTGTAAGGGCAAGGTACACTAATGGCGGCAGTCGAATTTTGTTGTTGTTTAACAATCTGTGTTGTATTTTGCAATTTCTCAACGCTACTCGTGGAAGTCTTATTGAATTGTGTATCGTTATTTAATTGGACATATCCCACGCTGTGTATGTCGTCTTTCAACATGACAATGGAGTCGCTAGCGATGTTATCAGTTGAGTGTTTGTTTATGTCCTTGATAACGAGTTCAGAGGCCGCCATCTTGTCCCCGATGACATTAGCCGTTGTTTTGATTGGGGTGGTAGAGTGAACTTGGCTAGGGTCTCTGTTAACCAATTTGTTAATTCCACTTAAACCGTTACTATTAGCGTGTGGTATATGTTCCGGAAGCGCCGTGAACATAATTGTGGAGTCATTAAATACGTCGATTGTCGGCGTTTCCTTTTTGTGTCCATGAGAAAACGGCTGTTGTAACGTCATTATGTCCCGAACGGAGTTTTCGCGATTTTCCGTGTTGTTGTGGAAGGCGGCGGCGGCGGCGGCGGCGGCATTTGATTCCGTCAATATTATGATTGTGACAAGGACGGCGGGGATGGACCACCGCTCGAGGGTTGGGCGGTGGCAGAATTCAAGTCTCTTCTTCCTCGGAGATCTCTTCCGCGACATGTTCATCATCTGGAAAAAATAAACGAGGAGGTCAAAGGAAAAGTGTCGGGAATCAGTGAATCTTCTAATGCAGTAAGTCCAATTTATACCTCAAAATAACATTAGTAAATAAAATATTGAGATCATCAAAATACGAAATGCGTGTACAAAATAGCTGAAATATAAAAACCGGTGATAAAGTCAAAACAAAAAACGCTAAAGAGGTTTAAAAAAATTCAAAAAAGAACAATTTATAAAAATGTAAGGTTTTCAAATTTTACATTGAGGCTTTTCTGGAACCTGTATTTCTTTTTTTTGGTAGATGTGTTTAAAAATTATATGATTCATCCACTTTAAAAATATTTTTTTTACTGAATACCGCACAAGAGTCCCAACTGCTCTCAAACCGTCTGGAGACTGTGGCATCAGCAATCGGGGTATGTTGTGAGGCTGAAAGTAGTGGGGAGGGAAAGGAGATGGGGAAGAGGAAGGTTGAAGAATGGCTATTCAGATCTGGTCAACAAATACGGTTAACGCCATTTCATGCAACGTTTCGATTCTGAAAGGTGGTATTTTACTAGGGCGATACTGACAGTATTTACCCCTCTGGAACGTGCCCCAAATATTCTATACTACTTTATATGAATTATATGTGTTTACACATATCAATTTTTATTAGTTTGAACCCGCTACCTCTGGAGTCGTAGTCGAGCGTCTTACCACTAGACCACGGAGGCCGTCACTGAAGCGATAAACCGAGAGGAGTGTAGTGCGGGCTTGTCCGTACGCCCAAAGTAAGCTCGATAGTTCCTTACTCCTGGTGAAATCGATCAAACGTTTGCACATATCGAAAATCTTTCTAAACATCAATACATTTCATTTGCCTGTCTGGGGCCTAGGAGAGGAAACAGTCTTATTTAAAGTGGCGACATCATACCTCCGGCCTCCGTGGTCGGTGGTTAAGATGCTCGACTGATCTAGAGGTCGCAGGCTCAAAATATTGTTATTTCACATTTAACTCGTATAAAATAATTTGTAAATGGTAGATACATTTTCAAAATCTAAATTATTACTTAAACAAATAATCGATTTTTTGGCCTATCTTTGGCCGGTCTAGGTGTCGAAAGATCCTATGTAAATTATTACTTGTTTTATCTAAGTAAACTTGGCCTATTCCCGTATTAAAACAATATTGTACGACACGCATTTTAGTATAAATGCATTTAAAAAAATTAATAATACCTATGTTTAATTAGGAAAACGTAACATCGTAAAAACTCAAATGATTTAACGCAAATTTCCGGAAATTCGTTCCACGAAATTAGTAATAAAACACAGGCTGCATATTTGGGTACATTGAAAAACCGTAAAAAATTAAGTAACTTTATATTCCAGCATAATTATGTGTGTGTAGGTATATACTCGTGTACATATTTTTCTTTTTAAAATTAAGACGAACATTCTCGGGTTACGAATAACCAGAGAATATTTGAAAAACTCCTACTGACATCATAATAAGCGGAAAGTGTTGCTTGTGTAATGACGGAGGACTTAGCTAGCAGAGGAATTGAACCCACGACGCCTGGGTGGGAGCCCGACGCATTATCAACTAGGCTACTAACCGATCATATATATATATGTGTTATTACTATTTCGATAATAATTTGCTACTTTTTAATTTTCTAAAATACACATGCATATACGAGTACACTTATGTATATGATTTATTATTGTTTTTATTTAGTTGCTTAAAATGGCTTTAGCCGTGTTTTGTGACCAAATCTCAATAGTCGGGTACTTTCCAACCTTCCTCTTCCTTATCTCCTTTGCTTCCCCGCTACCTTCTGCTTATTTAATCTCACTGGCTCTAGATGGTTATAAGCAGTTGGGACTTTTGTGCAGTATTTAATATAAAAAATACCCTTTAGTTTGTATTTTTTCTTCTTAATATTAACTACCTCTGTATTTTTTGTAATGTATTTATTTAAAATGTATAATTTTGATTTCTCTCTAAAATTATTTGAATCGTATTTACTATCACTTGTTTAACAAACAAAAAATCTTGTCCGAAAATTAGATTTTTATAACTCACCGGAATTGCTATCTTGCAAGATATAAAAACAACAAATAAATAAAATTCTACGCATATTTTGAGAAAATCGTATTATGAAACGAAAATTATATGTATTATTTGGAAAAACTTAAGAATTGCTCCAAGCAAAGCGTGAACAAAAACTATAGTCGGTATGTTTATTTCGGAAATTTACTGCAACAAAACAATGTTATTTTAAAAATTGACAACTTTACGTAGGGCTGTTTAGTGATTATCTCAATTCACCGTCTACTATTTTGGGAAAAAATAGCTACTGGTTAAAGATATTTAGGATAAAAAAATGTTTCCTACCACGAAAGCAATTTCAGTGAATAATTGGTTAACTTATAAAGCGACGTTGATTAATTATAAGTAATTCAATCAACTACGACCGTACGAGTGTGAAAATTTCAAATCCCCACCAACCTAATAAAGTACCTACCTGTAATGTATTTCAGCAGACATTATTCTATATGTGAAATGGGTGGATTAAAGCAACTATTTTTTTTTCTTGGCGATTCAAGTTCCATCCCGTGAATTTCCACTAGTAAATAATAATCATGATTTAATCACTTTTTCAAGAAATTTTAAGAAAAAATGAAATAGGTTCCTACGCTTTCAGAGTCGGCGTATTTGGTAAAAACCTGAACACTGTTTCAAGCAAAAATGTGAACCAAAACCATGTATATGACATATTTTAATAAATCCTACCGTAAAAGTAATATTAATATGTAAATGAAAAAATGTAAGCACCGCTTCGAGAAATTGTGATAAAAAATGTCGTACCTACACTTGTTTTCGAAAACTGTATTTCGCTTATTTCGGAAAATTTCTATCTCGAACAGTCCAGTTGGGAAAAATTGAACACTGCCAACAATTGCGTAAAAAACGATAGTTTGCTAGTTTGGGAAAATTTAAACACTGCCAATAATTGCGTAAAAAAACGATAGTCTGCTTATTTGGGAAAATTTAAACACTGCCAATAATTGCGTAAAAACGATAGTCCGCTATTTGGGAAAATTTGAACACTGTGCCAATAAATGCGAAAAAAAACTATAGCACGCTTATTTGGGAAAATTCCTACCACAGTTAATAAGTGGAAAATGCGTGTTTTGAATGCGCGACATAAACAACAACTGAACGCGAACTGAGATGATCTTCGCCTTTAAAAACAGAATGCATATTCACCGGCATAACATAACCTGATTCCCATAGCGCGGCCGCCGCAGAGAGGGCCGGACTTCCACACGAATTAATTAATTTCGTGGGCAGGCACCGCTTAAGTCCACAAGAATTTATTTGTGTTTAGTTTTGTCCATTTTGCAATACATTCGGTGGCCTTGGGAATGCGAGGTGAGGAGATTAAATTCTTCGTTGCTTTGATTAGTGATTGGGCAATACTTCAAAAGGTTATTTGCCTCTTCGACAATAATTAAACAACATCAAAATGCAGATTGTTTTTTAAAAAAATAATAAGGCATTTATATTATATGGCCAAACTTGACATGGTTTTGACTAATGCAGAGATAAGGGGATAGCAGTGTGTTGTGAGCGTGTTTGTTTTCCCGAAATACGGTCAATTTTACTATACTTCTGCGGAAGTTGAAAGAAAATTTTCAAAATCGAAATTCTTTATTGAACAGTTTATATCAATTTTATCTGGACTATCTGGGACCTAGGAGTGGAAATGTCTGATGCAAGTTGGTGAGAAAGGTATTTTTTTTACATTTTAGCACTCATTTCGAATTGATTATTACATAGCTAGATGTTACCTGTGAAAAATCATGGGATGTAATATGACTTGGCAAGAAAAAATATTAGTTTCATTTCAAATATAGAATAATGTCTTTTAAAAAATATGTATATATATTTGAATAACGCACAAGAGTCTTAACTGCTGACAACCGTCTAGCGCCGTGATACTATGGCATCCCCAAATAGGGTATGTTGTGAGGCTGAAGGTAGTGGGGAGGGGCAGAAGATTGTGAAGAGGAAGATTGGGAAGTACCTGGCTATTCAGATCTGGTCACCAAACACGGCTAAAGCCATTTCAACCAACGTTTCGATTCTGAATGGTGGTCTTTCACCAGGGCAATACTTAGTATCTTAGTATACATAGTACTTGAGTATCTACAACTCTGGAACATGCCACAAATATACGTTTTTATTTTTATTATGTTATGACACATATTAATTAAATAAAAGTTATTTGCGCACGCCGGGTTTGAACCCGCGATCTTTGCATTCGTAGTCGAGCGTCTTACCACTCGACCATGGAGGCCGTCTGCTGAAATGCATCATAGGTGGGTACTTTATAAAGTAGATTTTTAAAGATTATTTTATTATTTTAATTAACATCAGTTACAAATTTGAAAGGTTCACACTCGTACCTACAAAAGGAAAATATATTTAAATAATTTTAGCACTGATTTAAAAATAATCATTACTCAATAATCAGGAGTGGTCGGATAGGTTCAAGCAGCGACTTTAAAAATGGGGTAGGGGGGGTAAAAGGTTCCGCACCCTTTGTTTATGTCTATTATTGAAAAAAGGCGAATACCCATTATTTTTTTGGCGATGAACCGGTTCCAGTTCTTTTCGTTTTCAGAATATCGTTAGCAACCCCCCCCCCCACCAGGAACCGGTTCCAAAAAAACCGGTTCCTCGTCAGTCACCGGTTACTGGAATCGCAGGTACGCCAGATTTCCTATATCAACCATCCCTAATGAATATACCATAAGAACATTAATTTTTTCTATTGAAATTGTACATTTATGACGAAGGGAAGCCTTGGGAAACAAAAACAACAAAATATATCGCCGGGCTTAGTATCCCCTTTTTACAGTTGCCCATTAAAAGTTTCGCCCTTGTTAATTGCCGATGTTCGCCCCATCAGCGTTTGCTCAATTTAAATTGGGTTGTTCGATCAACCGTCAAGCATAATGGTCACTAAATTCCAAGCAAACGCCCGCAGACCGAGGATTATTTGACGGGGCAACTGTCATTTTTTTTTAATGATTACCGATTTGATGACGATGTCAAATGTGACAGGGTTTCAAATAACCGGACCTAAAACTATTTAATGTAAATTAGAATCAACTCATTAAAGTTTTGTGCTTTTTTTTAATATTGATTATTTTCAAAGAAACAGAAGAAGACACAGAAAATAAAAAGATAAGGTTACCACCGAGACTTGAACTAGGAACTCCTACTCTATCCGGGAGTAACACCTCTGCCAACTGAGCTACCGAAACCTTTTTAGGTTCTGTATTTTTATCAATTCCATATTAAATGAAATGAAATAATAACTTTGTATTATACCACAATTTGAATTTTTATGACTGACCGGTTTCGCTTAGCCTAAACATCATCAAGGTACAAAATTAAACATAAATAAAATATACAAAGTGTGCGGTTATATATGCATTCAGAGGGAGAACAAATTTAAAAATAAAATAACAAAACAACGAGAAAACATTTAAATTATAACAAAGGAAAAAAAATGTCAAACCACAAAGTGATCGCTTTATACGAAAAAAAATCCATAATTATTTGAAAACTCCCAATATTGTTTTTTTCCCAATTTCTTCTGATATAATGGATAGTGTATCCGAGTGATTTGATAATAACATCGAATTATTAAATTTATTCCACTGTTTTTTCGAACGGACCGGTTTCACTTTGTAACGGGCATCTTCAGACTGGTACGATTTAAAGTAAATCTATTAAAAAAAAAAAAAATTTAAATATTTTTTTTTTATATATCCCACAGTACATTTAATATACAAGTATCTAATTATTTTGTTTTCTTTTTCTAATGATATTTTGCCGAAACACTCGGCTAGACCTGGGCGTGGCTGGGACTAGAGCTGGGGTATTTATACATCCATTCATAGCACATGTCGACATAATGTTTTTGTTTATTCGCATACCACTTTTCACAGTATTGTTATAAAGAAAAATATTGCATATAACCTAAAAACCGTTGAGTTATGTCGCATATCAAAACGTCTGGGTGAAGTCAACGGAGACGCGGGACACGACGCACATTCTTACAATACTTTTAAGCGGTGTGATAATTTGGGAAATGTTGTTGTCTCGTTCTTTCTCATGCATCCCATCACACACAGCATCCCCGAATTTTCCTACGCAGAGTTAACAAACAAAAAAATGCACCCACCCCCTTATCACAAAATAATCCCCAGAAATGCGACTAACTCCCGGATAGTTCCTGTTTTATAGGTATATATCTGCATGCACATTTGGAAATTCTAAGTGCATATTTTTGCATTGTTAGTGCATATTTTTGCATTGTTAGGGCATATTCAAACATAGTTTATCCATTTTTCGACATTTTAGTACAATGTTGACAGAGGTAAGGCATATTTTTACGTTGTGAGTGTATATTTATTCGTTGTTAGTGCATGTGTTGACATTGCTAGTGCATTTTTTCGTATTGATGCTCATATTTTTGGAATTTTTTAAGTGTATTTTTTTTACATCGTTTGTGCATATTTTAGGTTGTTAGTGCACATTTTTGCATTGTGAGTGCATATTTCGACATTGTTAATGCATACTTTGAGTGCATATTTTGTAATTTTTAGTGCATATTTTAACAAACTTAATCCTATTTTTCGTCATTTTAGTACATATTTTGACTTGCTAGTGCATATTTTAACATTGTTAGTGCATATTTCTTTATTGTTAAGGCATATGTTGCCATTGTTAGTGCATTCTTTAACATGGTCAGTGCATAATTTGACATTGTTAGTGCATATTTTGACATTGTTAGTGCATAATTTGACATTGTTCGTGCATATTTTGACATTGTTAGTGCATATTTCTTTATTGTTAAGGCATATGTTGCCATTGTTAGTGCATTCTTTAACATGGTCAGTGCATAATTTGACATTGTTAGTGCATATTTTGACATTGTTAGTGCATAATTTGACATTGTTCGTGCATATTTTGACATTGTTAGTGCATATTTTAACATGTACAGTGCATATTTTGACATTTTTAGTGCATATTTTGACATTGTTGGTGCATATTTTGATAATTTTAGTACATATTTTGATATTTTTGGTGCATAATTTGTCATTTTTAGTGAATATTTTGACATTCTTAGTGCATATTTTGACATTGTTAATGCATATTTTAACATGGTCAGTGCATATTTTGTCATTTTTAGTGCATATATTGACATTGTTAGTGCATATTTTGTCAATTTTAGTGCATATTTTGACATTGTTAGTGCATATCTTAACATCGTTAGTGTATATTTCGACATGGTTAGTGCATATTTTGGAATATTTAATGCATACAATCCGAAGATTTAGCAATAAGTAATAGGGTATCACTTGTTCACCCTCTTTCGACTCTGCTTAATTCAGGCCGAAGGCGAAAGTAATCCAGCTTGTCGAATACCTAACCGCACGAGCCACCACTTCTCAGACAATCCATTCCTCAAAGCCTCAAGGCCACCAGCACTCGCTAAATCGCCAGGAGTGTATTGAGGGCGTGTCCGTGTGCCCGAAGTAAGCTCAGTTTGTCCTTACTTCTGGTGAATGGAAAAAACATTTTTTTTCTTCAGCAGACAAATAATTGCACTAGCCTCTCTGGGGCCCAGGAGTTGAAAGGTCTTACGACATTAGTTTACTTTCAAATCAGTATAAATCCGTTCACTTGAGTGGAAATAATTTGTTTTTTAAGTAGCTATAAACTATAAGATTTATGGTACACACCTTTCACCAAGGCATAAAACTTTGCGTTAGCTTTGGCGTTCTGAAATTCGCATTGACGTTTGAGGCTGAAATTTACGAATCAAATGTTCACGCGATATATTTGGCGCACAGAAACAAATCGCGTAAAAATGATTTTTTGCATTTCGAAACAAAACCGCTTTAAATACCACATTCTCCGACATTCTTTTAAATGTCAATTCAACACATTTTGAAAGCATCAAATAAGAATTAACAAAGTCCAAATGGTTGGCATAAGTATTTATGTATATTATACATATTTAAAGTTAATTATTACAAATAGCAGTAGTTAAAAGATAATTGGTGTAAATGGGAGTAATAATTAAGTGGCAAACCTACTTGAATTAAATTAAAAACCTCGCCATATCTCACTTACATCATTTTACGACACATCCTTTGAAAGTGCACTAGGAATGGGTGTGATCGAATAATGTTTCGAATTAATTGCTCGGGCATTCGCTCCACGCTAAACTAACTAACAAACTAACCATCATGCCGTTTCCCCGCAGAAGTATGCAGAGAGGACGGACCGCCATACAAATCTGTCTTGGCACACACTCTTTGCTTCGTTCCAATTCATACATCGTCTCATACTTGGAGTAACAATGTATGGAGAGAGAGCTAATTCTTTTTACCCAACCTATACAAACTTGCGATAAATCACTTTCTCCGGGTTCGGTACGTCGTACGCCATGAGAGAGAAATAGACAGCAAAAATAACAAACCGCTTTTATGTACTGTAAGGATAATCTTGGTCTCCCGCGTCTCCAGGGACTCCGCCCACATGTTTCGATTTGTTGAAAATAAAAGTTTTTTTTATAGTGAATATCTCACAAGAGTCCCAACTGCTCCCAAGCGTCTAAAGCCAGTGGGACTATGGCATCCCCAGTTCGGGTTTTTGTGAGGCTAAAGGTAGTGGGGAGAGGAAGGAGATAGGGAAGAGGAAGGTTGGGAAGGACCTGGCTATTTGGATCTGGTCACACACGGATAAAGCCATTTCGATCAAGCAAAGTTTAGATTCTGAATGGTGGTCTTTCACCAGGGCGATACTTTGAGTATCTACCACTCTGGAACGTGCCGCAAATATACTTTATATTAATTAAATGTGTTGTGACACATAATAATTAAATAATAGTTATTTGCGCGCTCCGGGTTTGAACCCGCGACCTTTAGATTCGTAGTCGAGCGCCTTACCACTCGACCATGGAGGCCGTCAATAACGCACCGTTAATAACGCACAAGATTTACAATTCGACCCCTTGAAATAACAAGGTTCCATCTGACATAACAATGTCATGCAATAATGGGCTCTATAGAAAGCTATTTCAGAGTTTATTATCGCATAGCAGGGCGGTGTCAAATGAAACCTTGTTATTCCAAGGGGTCGAACTTCCCGGAGTCGGTAGGAATATGGCACCTGGGATACATTGTAAGGCTGAAGGTAGCTAAAAAGAGGGGAAGTGGAAGGTTGGGAAGTACCTAGCTATTCAGATCTGGTCGCTTAACTTGGTCAAATCGATTTTAGGCAAACGTTTCTCTTTTGAATGGTGGTCTTTCACTAGTGCGAAAATTTCGAAATAGATTTTATCTTGATAAAGCCCAACACTATTATTTGTTACGACCACTCAAATTAAGAACACAGCCGACATTGTTCTCGATCTAAAAGAGGCCTTTTTCTATGGTTGCTCAATGTATGGCTGTTCTTAGTTCAAGTGGGTTCAGTTGAGTTACTATGAGACGTACTCACTAGATAAATAATAAACTTTAGAAGCAGGTAGTTACCTACTCAATATAATTACTTTCATTGAAACGGGAGGCAATAGTATACATAATAGTCAAGTTATTCGACCCGTATGATATTTTTGCACAATGATGACAATCTATTTCGTAATCAAATTGATTGATACCATATTTTTACGTGAGTAATTGATCTCTGAACATCATTAATTTGTGGGTTGAAATCTTAGAGTAACCTAAAAGACCTAACTTTGCGAAATGTTGTAGCAAGTTTATGACTAAGCTTGACCACAGGAGGTATGGACTGTATGTTGCTAGCCAATAGAAGGCGAAGAAAACTGTAAAGATAAACATTACTCCGTCTTTATCTGTTTTCCAACAATTTAGCGTTGCCACCATGAGAAAGAAAGAGACCGAGATACATTCAGAAGCCGAACGAAAAGGGGGTTTCCCGTTCTTAAAAAAATATATAAGAATATCGTTTATCTGTCTAAGTAAAACATATTAAAAATGCATTAAAACTCATTTCAAACGGAAGTTTATTATATTAAAACGAATATTGCAGAGATCGATTGAATATTGGTGTAAGTTACTAATTGTTTTGTAGGTTAGGATGTTAAATATTTGAGATCAAACTAAAAAAGACGAATTCTTTGATACACACCGTGAAACTGATTTTTAAAATCTTTTTGTTCTTCGGTTGAAGCATCTATCAACTGCACATATAGCCATATCGTTTTTTTGAAGATTGCACTAAATTCACTTAAGTTATGATATTTTTACGCAAATTTTACTCGACTGACATAAGTGATAAGTGTGAAGTTCGTCGACACCAAGAACTGATTACCCGGCGTTTAGCCCGCCCCAAATCGTATCTTTTTAACAGCAATTGTTTGTCTCTTTTTCTCATACGTTTATAAAACCGTGCATAAAAATAGAGAGCTGTATTTTGCGAGTATGTCAACGATTTGATTCATATTAGAACGGTCTCTCTATATTATTACTCTAAGGTTGAAATATTGTTTGAATAAGTACTCAACTTGGCAATGCGGTTAAGTAAACAGTGGAACCTCGGTTTAAGAGCATAATTCGTTCAGCAAACGTGTTGTAATTCAAAATACTCAAAGTATAATGATTCAGAGTGGTGGATATACTAAATCGCCCTGGTAAAAGACCACCATTCAGGATCGAAACGTTGCTTGAAATGGCTTTAGCCGTGTTTGGTGACCAGATCTGAATGGCCAAGTACTTCCCAACCCTCCTCTTCTCCATCACCTCTCCCTCCCCACTACCTTCAACCTCACAACATACCCCAAATTGGGAATGCTGTAGTCTCACTGGCTCCAGACGGTTGGGAGCAGTTGAGACCAGTGGCGGCTCGTGAGTTTTTAGTGTGTTATAAGTGGTACAAGCACTTTTCAGAAGGCCGAGAAGATGTTAATGACGATGAGCGTCCTGGAGTTGTGGAAAAACAAATCATGGATTTTATTCTTTGATTTATTTTTTTCAAAAGTGGAACACATAAAAACGTGACTTACCTTTCCAGTAAAACAAACCACTAATCCAAAATGGCTGATAATGCTAACATATGATAAAAATATGTGTACCAACATAAGAAAACAAAAAAAATCGATAATCGAATGTACACAGCCCGCGAAAGGGCCTCGTACATATATTTAAATAAAGAAAATTTATAAACGTGTGATAAAAAATATTTATATTTAACAAACTGATCTAACATCTTTGGAGCACGTATGTCAAGTGGGAATCCCGACCTTGTTCTACTGGTATTTAAATGAAAGATGCTCCGAAGAACTTTCGTCATTGATCCCTTCTTCTCTCGAAAACTCGCCAAACGCGCGCTCAACATTTGTACACGGTTGACATTCGACACATGAGAATGGTCCGCTTCTACGACTCGTTCTTGCGTGCAACAGCTCGACTATGGAATGATGTTCCGGTCTCTGCGTTTCCTCTCTCCTAGAGGGCATCTTCAAGACCAGGTTCACTCCTTACTTTCCTCAAAAAGACCCTCCACACAGCATCCCCAAAGATGACATAGTGTGTAGTTACTGAGTTAGTAGCTTCTATGAGTTAATGTTGAAAAAATCTTGTAAAATGTTCATGCGAGGGCCCTGTTGAGATTAGGCCCCAAGCTCACCACCAGTTTATGTTGTGATTAATATATTATAATTCACTTTAAAATTGAAAAAAAATATGGTTTCGGAATCTTTGAATTCAACTTCGATAAATTCTCTTGTTTAATGAGATTCAATGACGTTGCATACATATAGAGACACGTTGTAGCGCTCCCAAAGTGGCAATCAATAATCACGCTAGTTGGTGTGATCGGTGTTTAACCCGATTTAGTACTAAACGGTCACGCGTCGCTTGAGGTCGTTTCAAGCAAGTATGGAACGCGGTCCGAACTTCGGATCTGTTTCGTTCATACACAATATATATTCTATGAATGTCTATTTAATGATGAATTTACTGGTAACGTGTGTGTTTTGCTTGCCACATTTTGTGTTCATATTCTAAGGCTATAACGTGTATATATATGTAACGTCATTGATGAGATTTGCAACCAACGTCAAAAACCTCAACTCGAAAAAGCCAATTTCGGGAAGCTCACATTAATTTGTACAAAATTAAATATATATTTTGTCGCACCCCAATAAGAAAGCTTTTGATACTTTAATATCGATAACAGCCTGCGTGGTCGCGAGGTAAGACGCTCGACTACGAATCCAGAGGTCGCGGGTTCAACCCCGGCGTGCGCAAATAAATTTTATTTTATTAATTTGTGTAGTAACACATTTGATTCATATAAAATAATATATGGTATATTTGCGGCACGTTCCAGAGTGGAAGATACTCCAGGTGTCGCCCTGGTGAAAGACCACCATATAGAATTAAAACGTTGTTTGAAATGCGTTTGTCCGTGTATGTTGACCTGATCTGAATAGACAGATACTTTCAAACCTTCCTCTTCTTCTCCCTACTATCTCCAGCCTCACAACATACCCCGATTGGGGATGCCTCAGTCTCACTGGCTGTAGACGGTTGGGAGCAGTTGAGACTCTTGTGCTATTTGACCGGTCGGTAGCTGATTGGACAAACGGGTCGGATTCTCCCACCCGGGCTTCGTGCTTCTGTAAAGCGCTTGTACCACTTATAAAACTCTTTTGAGACAAAATGTGAATTTTGAATTTTCGCGCATTCGATTATCGATTATTTTGTTTTGTTATTGGTACATTTTTAAGTGCGTTGGAGCACTTTATTCCATTTTTGACAACTGGAAAGGTTAATACACATTCTTTCTTCGATTTTTACTTTTTTCAAAAATCCATGATTTGTTTTTCGCACCGAAGAACACACAAAAATCTTCGCGTGACTAACCTCTTCCAGTTGTTTTGAGACAAAAACAAACCACTAGTCAAAATTTGATAATGCATATTGGAGCACACTTATTCCATTTTACGCAAAATTTAATACATATTCTTCGATCCTTTTTTTTTTTTTTCAAAAGTAAAAAATCGAACACACAAAAAATCTAACCTTTCCAGTTGTAATCAAGATATGTACACAGCACCAACATCACAAAAAAAAAATCTAAAAATTCCCGCAAAAATCACAAAATTTTTTCTTTTGAACAGGCCATGTATGGTATATTCTTACTCCAAGTATGATGTAATAACTTGAAGTAACAATGTATGGAGATAGAGCTCCTTCTTTTTACCCAACCTATACAAATTTGGGATAAATCACTTTCTCCGGGCTTTTACGTCGTACACTATAAGAAAGAAAGAGACAACAAATTTTCCCGAATTATCACACCGCTTTAAAGTATTGTTAGAATGTTCCACGTCTCCTGCGTGTCCGTTGACTCCGCCCACACGTTATGATACGCGAAATAAAATGAGATAACTCAACGGTTTATTAGGTTACATGCTTTTTTTTTTAAAAAACAATATTAATGTGGCTATACGAATACACAAAAACGTTATGTCGACATGTGCTATGAATGGATGTATAAATACTCTAGCCCTAGCCACGTCCAGGTCTATCGGAGTCCGGCAAACCTCGTATAAACTCACTACAGCTCTCTTTACAGCGCTCTCTCTTGTATATTTTTGCTCCGAGTGTAATAATTTTCAGTGTTGCCAAACTGAATAACACATTAAACTTGATTACCTCTTTTTCACTGTGTTTGTCTGCCGGTCACATTCATTATTCTACATACGACGGCGACATTTCCAAAATTGGACACAATACATATCTTCTTTCTTGCAAAACTATTCGCCAGCCCAAAAAAAAAAGATTTATCTGAAAAATTCTTGAATTTAAAGGCATCCGATATATTTGGACAGCGTTTTGTATTAAACAACTCTTTTTTCCAAGGCTGAGTTCTTCCATTCATTGAGATTCTTGTCAAAAAATCACGTTTATAAGACAGGTGTTTTTTTTAATTGAAAAGGTCAAGTAGGTTAGATATGGTCGATATTTCTGTCCCGGTTAAAAGGAACCGGTTCCAAGCCGGTCACTGGAACCGTCGATATTATTTCTCCGAAGAACCGGTTCATAGTATTCGCAAATAATAATATCCATTATAAATCGTTTTTTTGTGAGGAACTGGTTCCAGTTCTTTTCGTTTTTGTAATTGCTAGAATTTGAACTCTAGAAACCAGTTCTTTTGCCTATGAAAAGTTTTTTTTTTTTTTCCTATCTAATAAATCAATTTTCTTGGAGGATCTTTTCTGGTACCAGGAACCGGTTCCAAAAAGAACTAGATAAAGAACCGGTTCCTCGCCGGTCACCGGTAACTGGAACCGCAGGTACACCCAATTCTGATATCGACCATCTCTATATTAGGTACTTGTTTGTAGATGTAATTTGCTTAAAGCGTATACACCATGATTTACGCTCATACCGAGAAATTTCTGTGGGTAATTGGTTATGTTTATCGTCGCTGGAATATTTGAAAGGGCTGAAGGACACTTTGGTAAAAAAAGTTAAATATGCATATTTGACCAGTTTTTTTTTACTCTGGGAGTTTTCTCTTCAGTCATCTTAAATATATTTACCATTTGGGAGAAGAAACGACAAAACTTTGAACAAAACTGCATATTTAACTAATTTTTTGACCAAAGCATTCGTTAAACTCAGCCCTTTTTTTTCCGTCGACCAGGTGCTGAAAACAAATCTCATAAATTGCTAAAAAAGCACTCAGTCCGGCCGAGATTTGAACAACAAATTTAAACCATAACAAAAATTTTCGTTTAGATAGATTGCTAAAAAAGCACTCAGTTGGGCCGAGATTTGTACAACAAATTTAAACGATGGCAACCTCAATAAGCGTATATTATGATGCTGAAGGTAGTGAGGAGGGAAGGGGGAAGGTTGGGAAGTACCTCGCTAATCAGATCTAGTCACCAAGCACGGCTAAAGCCATTTCAAGCAGCCTTTCGATTCTAAATGGTGGTCATTCACCAGGCCGATACTTAGAGTGTCTGCCACTCTGAAACTTATGGCTAAACTGCTTTTGGATGATTTTCCTGTAGCTATAACTTGTTGCACGGAGGGTCGTTTCATGGTCAGTTCACTCGCGGGCCGCGCTAACTGGCTATATACTCGTACACACAACCAGTCTGCGTTTACGGCTGAAGAAACGCGCGTTACGAAGCAAAACGACTGCCAACAAAACTATTTTAACGACGGTTGACCACTGGGGTGATAAACCGACAGAAGCGCGTTGCGGACATGTCCGTTTGCCTCGAAGTAAGATCGATGTTTCCTCACTTTTAACTTCTTATTAATTTGATCAAATATTTTCAAACATTTCGCACAAAAGTCCCAACTGCTCCCAACCGTCTGGAGCCAGTTGTACTATGACATCCCCAAATGGGGTATGTTGTGAGGCTAAGGGTAGTGTTCAGAGGAAGGAGGGAAGAACCTGACTACCCAAACCTAGTCATCAAACACGGCTAATGACATTTTAACCACCGTTTCAATTCTGAATGGTGGACTTTCACCGGGGAGCTATACTGCAGAGAGTACATTTTAATTTAGATAGATCAAAACAATTAACCTGTCTGGGGCCTAGGAGTGGAATGGTTTAATGTATATTGGCCAAATCAGTTTTTTACAGCGGTATAGATTACACTTCTTGGTATTGTTAAAATCTTCTTAAAATCTCTTTAAAAATTTTCAACGTAATTATAAACAACCCTAATTTACTAATAGACATAAAATACAAGACACGTCATATTCATACAAATCGAACGATAAATGTGGCACGGTCTTGATTTAAGTTTCAAGGCTCATAACGCTTATGAAAAGGATAGTAATACTAAACAAAATGTGTGTTTACGGATGAGATAGCTATATGAACGTCCCGCGTTACTTTTATAATCTCTCTTCCCGACGAACTGAACGACTAGCTAAGTAGAGTACGACGTACGGAAACGGTTGTCTTCCACCCACCTATGTACGAGTATATCTGCATTCGCTATCTCACATTATTTCGGTTGAAGAGCTCCCGTTTTCCCGTGACAGCTTGTCTGTCGAACGAATGTTTGTGTGATACTAAACCCAGTAAATCTCAGGTATGTCTCTCGGACTCTGTTTAGTACATTCACGCGCGTTGTCTCAGTAACGTATCTACATTGTTTAATTTATCTGAGGATTTAATAAACCTTATTGTTTTTCATATACCAACGAGAACTACTCGATCCAAAAATTCTATTTAGTTGTAACAATAATATCAGGACGGATTCTTTCAGATACTCGCTTGTACCTAGATTGCATGTGGTCGGTAATACGTACACAGAGGTGGCTGATGTATTCAACTGCACGGAATGTAGATACGAGAAGACTATAATAATATCATATATCTTCAATCAATATTAATTTAATGTACTCAAACCAAATACAATGTATGGAATACTTTTGTTATGTGTACGACTCATTCTTACTATTCGTATGAGGAAATAACTTTCACTTGTATCACTGCTGAATGAACCTTTAAATGTAAAAGTTCACTTGGGCGTATACAATTCAATAATTATTTTTTATATTGGTTACTTTGTACATTCAAGTTTTCAAGTAGCTAATTATTTTCATTTTATTTTTAACATTATAATATTTTAACTTATATACTACTTATTGTTTTGATTTATTTGCATTTTAAATAATTTTTACAGGCTGTTTTGAATTTATTGATAGGCATAATTTTTATAGTTTCCGGCAGAGCATTATAAGATTTCATCCCTTGGATCGTTGGCTTTATTTTTTTCTGGTAGTCTAATTTCTTTGCATGCCCTTGTATTATACTTTGTGAATATCAACATTGTAGATAATTTTGTCAGAAAAATATTTTGGTAACAAGTTGTTCTTCATTTTATGTATAAACATCAATGTGTTTAATGTTAGCATCTGTTTTACTGTTAGCCAATTTAGTTTCTCTGACATTTTAGTTACTTTTGAGTATCTATTTCGCCTAAGTATTTTAATAAATTTAGCACCGTCATATTTTGAAACATTGAATTTCATAACTTGTTGAATACGGAAGATGCAAACCCCCTCATAAAGAGTTGAATCAGGTCATTTACAGTTTTTCAATGGCGTGTCCGAAGGCTTACGCCAAAAACCGATCACGCCACAAAGCCTGAAGGCTTTTGAATGCATAATGCATTCAATTTTAAATCGGAGACAATCGAAAAAATATCAATTTCAAGGCCAGCTTAAAAGTTACCTATTTGGTATAAATAACTAATTAGCCATCACGCCGTTTACCGCAGAGGCAGGCAGAGAGGACGGACCGCCATACTAACTCTGTCTTGGCACACACTCCTTGCTTCATTCACATTCACACATACGCTTCTGTTATTCTGACTCTTCACATGGCCTGACTCAAATATTTGATTCACTTGACTTCACATATTGTTTTCACACTCATTTCTTCGTTTATTCATTCCACATGCCCAAACCATCTAAGCGTCCCTTTCTTGATCTTATTTATTATACTTGCATCGGCTTTGCATTTTTTTCCGGATATCCACATTTTTGACACGGACATACAAGGTTTTACCTGACATACGCCTCAGGGATCTCATTTCTACAGCATTCAATCTACTTTAATACTTCCTTTACCAGTTGTGATCGTGGTACGTTGTCTTCCTCAGGCGTCCCCGACTTCTTCCATTCACTTTCGCGTCATGTATTCTTTTCAAACTCCTTTCTTCGTTCATTCGCTCTACGTGCCTATACCATTTAAGCGTCCCTTTATTGATCCTATTCATTACGCTTGCATCAGCCTTGCATTCTTTCCGGATATCCACATTTTTAACACGGTCATACATGGTTTCACCGCGCACACGCCTCAAGGATCTCATTTCTACAGCATTCAGTCTACTTTCATCCTTCCTCTGCCAGTTCCATGCCTCCCTGCCATTGAACGGTGTATTATTAATACCTGACATCCTGGCTGAAATTATTAAACGGTATCCCTGATAATTTCACTGTGAGGCCGCCAACACAGGGTTCTATATCCCTGATAATTTCACGCCTGTGCAACACAGGCTTTTGTTAGGGATATTTTTAGTTTAATTAACTGCCCCGTTTAAGCACGAACTTTTTAAGTTCTAACCAGCTATTTCTTAAAACCATTTTTTCGTTTTAAAACCATTTTTTTTGTTTTTAAACTGCCCTTTTACCTTAAAGACCACCATTCATTATTGTAACGTTGCTTAAATGGCTTTATGTATCGCCCTGGTGAAAGACCACCATTCAGAATTGTAACGTTGCTTGAAATGGCTTTAGGCCGTGTTTGGTGACCAGATCTGTATAGCCAGGTACTCCCCATCCTTTCCCTTCCTCATCTCCTTCACCTGGAAAATGGTGCTAGAGATGTTAGACATGCACATATTAAAAATATAGCACAGGCATTCATGATGCTAAAATTAATATTTTTAATTTTGTCACCAAACACAAACACTCATAATATATATTATTTTACTCTATTAAAAGAATCTTTTTACCATTTTTGTATGTTTGTTTTTGTATTACTATTATAAACAATACTATCTTATAAAAATATATTTTTTATTATCGTAATATTATCTCCGAATACTAAGAGTACTGAATATGATGTCCAGAATGGTTTCTGATTTCCAGATCTGAATAGCCAGGTACTTCCCAACCCATTATGGACTGCTTGCCTTTACCCCGATCAGTGCTCCATCTCACTGGAGTTTTACTTGCATTCACCATGGTATAAATAAAATTCAAGAATTCCATTATGGACTGCATGCTCTCGTTCAGTGCACCATTAATGGAGTTTACTGCATTCACCATGGTATAAACAATCCGAATGAATAACATCTTGTCTGAATTTTATAAATAAATAAATAATTAACACGTTGGGAACTCTCCTTTATAAATTAAACCCGAATCTATTTAATCAGTTTTAAATAGCAAAAGTAAAAAATCAGCAGTGGAAAGTAAGGGTCGGGGCGGGAGGTGAGCGGTTACAACAAGAACAAAAAAAAAAATAATGGCGACTTAAATGCCATCCACATTTTTTACTCCAATTAAATTCATGAACGCTGGTAAACGTTTTTCGGGAACGTCTTGCAACACGCTGTATAAATTATTGTTAAATTTAAAATAAGAGATTCTTCTGAATAATCGAACTGTAGAGAAGAAAACAGAAATAGTGTATTTTTGCTCAGGTTTCGTTCTTGTCCACGCGTTGTTGTAATCCGGGTACTTTTTCGGTATCAAGCTTTACCACTGAACAAACAATACATGGAAGTGTTTTCTATACCGATTTGAAAGAAAACTGCAGTCCCCAGCTTAAATGATACCATTCGACTCCTAGGCCTTTTTAAAAATTATTATTCTAGGATTTTATTTTAATCTTTTCAAAAAATAATGTCATTGTTTGATAATTTTTATTCGATGTAAGAAAAATTGGGCTCACTTTGGGCACACGGATACGCCCACTGCACGCTTATATCGTGTTAATTATTTATTTTTTATAGTCAACACCGCACTGAGAGTCCCAACTGCTCCCAACCGTCTATAGCAAGTGAGACTATGGCATCCCCAACTGGGGTATGTTGTGAGGGGAAGGAGATGGGGAAGAGGAAGATTGGGAAGTACCGAGCTATTCAAACCTGGTCACCAAACACGGCTAAAGTAATTTCAAGAAACTTTTTTTTTTAAAAAGAAAGACAAACATTCTCGGGTTACGAATAACCTGACAATATTTGAAAAAATTCTACTGCCATTATAGAAGCGGAAGATTTTGCTTGTGCGATGATGGAGGATTTAGCCAGCAGAGCAATTGAACGCACGACGCCCGGGTGGGAACCCGACGCGTTTGTCCACTCAGCTACCGACCGGTCGATTTCTTTCAACGTTTCAATTTCGAACGGTGGTCTTTCACCAGGGCGATGTTTAGAGTATCTACCACTCTGCAACGTGCCGCAAATATACTTTATATTATTTTATATGAATCAAATGCGTTATGACACTTATTGATTGAACAAAATTTATTTGCACGCGCCGGGTTCGAACCCGCGACCTCTGGATTTGCAGTCGAGCGTCTTACCACTCGACCACGCAGGCCGTCAAATCGGTCATCGGTCAATCTGTCTAGTATAGTTCACAGTGATCAGTCAACTTTCAAAAGTTAACGTACAATAATTATCTCTCACAAAAAATCTTCATTGCGTTCAAAACAAATAAACAAAGTTGCGTCGAGCTGTTGTTCTATTTCTAAAAGAAAACCTATGCTGGCTTCGCGGCTTCCTCGCTGAATGCCAGCCTGCTTGACAAGCATTCTCTTCCTTGTCATTTCAATACCTCCCCACCGAGCTGCCTTGTCAACGCAGAGGTCTTGCATCAATCCCTGCGTTCATTGTGACACAGTTGACTTTTAAAGAGGTTGAACCGATTAATCATGACATTGTAAAACCGAGTTTAAACAGAAATACAGCCTTCCTCGCAGTAATAACGTCGCTGGAAAGGCAAAAGGGCTGACGCGACACTTGGTCAAAAATGAGTTAAATATGCAGTTTATAATATGGGACTATCCATTTCTCGTGTTGACCCTCGAGTGTCCCTGCATGGCTTGAAGTAACAATATATGGAGGGATAGCTAATTTGTTTTACCCAACCCATCCGAAATTGTAATAAATCACTTTTTCCGAGTTTTTAAATCGTACACCATGAGAGAAAAAGAGACAACAAATTTCTTGGACCGCTTCTATATACTGTCGCAATGATCTTAAGCTGGCTATCTTCGCAGGTTAACGGCGGGACTCCGCCCACATTTTTTATTATGCCACTAAACTTGACACAACTAAACGGTTTTTTAGGTTAGATGCTATATTTTTGTTGATAAAAATACTGTGAAAAAGTGGCTATACGAATACACAAAAACATTATGTCGATATGTGATATGAATGGATGTATAAATACCGTAGCCTTAGTCTTAGCCACGCCCATTTGCGCCGAGTCATGTTAAAATCATCAAAAACAAGTCCAAAACTGACTTCACTGCCTTGGCTTGGGCTACCTCTAGTATACTCTAAGCTGCATGGTAAAGCATAACAGAAAGTGTTAGTAACTTAACATTACTAACTAACCATCACGCCGTTTCCCCGCAGGGGTAGGCAGAGAGGACGGACCGCCATATAACTCTGTCTTGGCACACACTCCTTGCTTCATTCACATTCATGCAAACTACGTAACTTAACATAGCAAAAATAAATAACATAACAAGAAAAAATACGTGACGAATTTAGCACGTTCCAGAGTGGTAGATACTCTTGAGTATCGCCCTGGTGAAAGACCACTATTCAGAATTGAAACGTTGCTTGAAATGGCTTTAGCCGTGTTTGGTGACCAGATCTGAATAGCCAGGTACTTCCCAACCTTCCCCTCCCCACTACCTTCAGCCTCACAACATACCCGATTTGGGGATGCCATAGTCTCACGGACTCTAGACGGTTGGGAGCAGTTGAGACTCTTGTGCGGTATTCATATAAAAAATATATATTAAAAAAGGCGTCACTTTCTGAATCCTATTAATTACGCTTGCATCAGTCATGCATTATTTTCTGATATGCACATTTTTAACACGGTCACACCTGGTTTTACCGCACACACGCCTCAGGGATCTCACCTGATACGAGAGGGAAAATAAAAATGCTAAAACGCAGATAAAAAGTAATTTAGAGTTAGAATGCAAACGGCTTAGTATTTATTATGGAAAGTATTTCAAGGTCCCGCGAGTTTTTTTAATGTATTTATTGAATACTCAAGTCGGTCAGCAATTTAGTTTGACATTGATCAACTGTTGGCAATTCATCGTGAAAGATATATAGAGGATATTATCACACTCTTCGTTTAGTCTATGGATGATCGAAATAAAGATTCTATTTTTTATCAATTTCCACCTTCAAACTTAAATACCAGTATTTTTAATATTTTTTTAAAGTTCGTTTTCATAGTTAAATTAATTCTCAAAGTTTGTTTTTTAAACGCCGCCAAAACGGCAGTATTTCAGAGGTAGGGAGGGGGGGTGCGTGACGTCATCCGTACCGTCAGATGGGCAATGTGATTGGATTTTTTGGAAATATTCAACAAGGAATTCCAGTTCATTTTTTTAAATTAATTTTAATCGTCTAACTTAACTAACGGGATTTCTTATAATTTGTTAAATATCATACGAAAATTGTTTTTTACCGTTGGATTTTTTGTATATCCCGTCAAAAACAGCACATTACACGATATTTATCTTTGACATCGCAAACTGTCGCTGTCCAGCTGTCAGTCGCGTATTTTGTTAGCTTGTGTTTTTTTTTCAATTTTACCGCTTTTAATTTAACAAAACCTTCTAAAATGTCAGGAGATAATACGTATTACTATTGCATGGTACCGATGTGTAAAAATACAAGCATTACTGCAATTTATCATCGTTCCAAGAATGCAGTTTTACGTAAAACAATGGTGTAACGCCATGAAGGCGGCATCACATCGTACGTAAACGGTACATTTGACGTAGGAGCTCGTTTGACTAATCATGAAGCGTTTATATTTTAAGGCGTTTTGACCAATTTTCAAGAAGCGTTTATTAATTCTAAAATTAATAATATTATATATATATCTCCATTGTGGACTGCTAGCTTCGCTCCTTTGGACAATTTATTATTTGTGCCAACAGCGTTCAGCCCTCCATTAATGGAGTTTCCTGCATTCACCCTTCTTTCAATATCCTTATCAGCCTTTCCGTCTCTCTAGAATATACTTCCTAAATACACAAACTCACCCACTTGCTCCAAGTATTCATCATTCACAACTATATTGCACGCTGTTTGCGTACTCTCTCTGACGAGGAAGGAGAAGAATATGGGTACGAGAATACTTGGCTAATTTATACAGCGCCATTTTTGTGAAATATCACTTTAGGAGCGCTTGTCGAGAACGCAACCGGTCAGTTTATGAGAAAATATTTTGGGTCATAGAAATACTGCGTTCTCTACAGATCTGTAACCAAAATAATCGAGCTATGCAGAAAAAAATATTTACAAAATCAGCTTTTTGAGATATTTCATAGATGAAGCAATAGAACAACGGCCTCACGTTAATGTTGATTGAGATGAAACGTGCGCTAGCCGATCTGGCCAGATCATTGCAAAGTGAACAAATAAACCCGACCTTCTTCTTATCAAATCGGAGGGTGGCTATCATCGGGTAATCTTCCCTTTGCAAGCTGCAGCCCAGAACAACTCGGATCTCGAACAAGTTCGACCCGGTGAAAGACCGCCATTCAAAGGCAAACCGTGGCTAAAACTAACCTTCTAACCATCACGCCGTTTCGCCGCAAGGGCATGCAGAGAGGACGGACCGCCATACAACACTGTCATGGCACACACTCCTTGCTTCATTCACATTCATACATACTCTTCACGTGGCCCGATTCAAGTATTTGACTCACTTGATCGTGCCATGTCTTCCTCGGGCGTCTCCGACTTCTTCTATTCACTTTTGCGTCGTACATTTTTCTCAAACTCCTTTCTTCGTTCATTCGATCTACATACCCAAACCATCTAAGCGCCCCTTTCTTGATCCTATTCATTACGCGAACCGTTGCTTGAAATGGCTTTAGCCGTGTTTGGTGACAAAATTTGAATAGCCAGGTACTTACCGACCTTCCTCTACCACATCTTCGGTAAGTTGAGTTGGGTTTCTTGTGTAGTATTTTTTTAAATTTTATGTGAGTACATACCGCACAAGAGTCACAAGTGCTCTCAACCGTCTAGAGCCGGTGGGACTATGGCATCCCAATTGGGGTATTTTGTGAGGCTGGAGGTAGTGCTAAGGGAATGATACGGGAAGAGGAAGGTTGGGAAGTAGTACCTGGCTATTCAGATCTGATCACCAAACGCGCCTAAAGCCATTTCAAGCAACAGTGTTTCGATTCTGAATGGTGGTCTTTCACCAGGGTGATACTTGGAGTATCTACCACTCTGGAACGTGCCGCAAATATTATTTATTTATCAACTAACAGACCATTGTCCAATTACAAAAATAAAATACAAAACACGAAATGGGAAAAAAGAGCAACAGAGAAAGAACAGCACAAACATAATATTTCGCAAAAACAAAAATAGGACAATTTTCAAGTCTAAGTCTGGACAAGGTTTTGGTAGAGTCGGAAAGAATGACAAAAATCATTTATATGAATTAAATGTGCCATGACACGTGTTAATTAAATAAAACGTATTTGCGCACGCCGGATTTGAACCCGCGAACTCTGGATTCGTAGTCGAGCATCTTACCACTCGACCACGGAGACCGTCAATAGTGTGACGTAATGCCGCAGATGATCGCAATTGTTGCTACCTTGGAATAAGAATATATAAGGAGAGTTAAATATTTTCACCCAACCTATACAAATTTGTGATAAATCACTTTCTCCGGGTTTCACGTCATATACCATGAGAGAGAAAGAGACAAGAAAAGTCTTCACATAATACTTCAGCACTTCTTAGTATGTAAGAATGTTCTCCGTCCGCGCTCACTTCACATTATCGAGTCGTGCAACTTACGTCAACGGATTTTGAGATTATTTCCTATATTTGTGTTGAATAAAAAACTTGCAGTGGTTATTCAAATAAATCAAACATGATGGTGATATGTGCTATGCGTGAATGTCCAAATGAAACCAAACAAAGATTATAAAACATCACTTTTCAGAGGTATTTCAACAGTTTTAAATATTGTGACCGAACTTTAGAATTTTCATATTTTTTAATGATATAAAGACATAAAATCAACCAATAGCTTCCATCATTGTTTGGGCAAACCTTCTGTTATTAGTGTTTGTGTGATATTTTGACATTATAAATCATTTGAATAATGTATTGATATTGTTTAGTTTAATGAGTTCAAATATGTTTATTAATAATGTCCGAATTCCATGTGGGGGGTAAATGATAGGCTATCCAACTTCCTTTAACATACCTCTTTCTATCGAGTCAGTACAAAGTCAACCGATCTGACTACACTGTTTCGCAAAGGTACCTCTCCATATATTCGTACTCCAAGGTTGTACGGTAGTTTTTGTCAAGACGCCGGGGGCTTTTGAACAGGGCTCTTATTAAAATTCAAACAATACTACAGAAAAAACTCTCGGTTTTTTTAGTTGGCCTTTGAATGTTTTTGCAGAAGTAAATCACCTTCCGCAGGTATCAAATCTGGGACACCTTTGAGTGGCGCACAAAGAGAAAGCAGTTTATTTGGCTATTATTGAGTGTGTACGAATTATGAAAGAACGCGTGATTTACTTTTTGCGGTGTTGATGTTTTGCATTTCTATCGCACAAAGTTGAAGAGTTGAAGTGGAGGAGTTTGTGTATTTGGGAAGTGTGTTCTAGAGAGACAGAAAGGTTGATAAATTGACATATCTTGCAGTGATAAGGCTGCTTTACTTTAGCTTAGTGCTTAGCATTCTCGAGAGTGGATCTCAGGTATGGGGGCCAGAGGACACCGCCTATGCGCTAATTAGCGTTTTGACCGCTTTGAAAGAACTACTTCTTTTGGCAGCAGTTCCTACTTCATTCATTGTTCATTGAACAAATACTTCATTTGAGGTTGGTAGTTCATTTTAGCGTTCATTCTAGCGTTGTGACCGCTTTGAAAGAACTACTTCTTTTGGCAGCAGTTCCTACTTCATTCATTGTTCATTGAACAAATACTTCAATTGAAGTTGGTAGTTAATTTTAGCGTTCATTCTAGCGTTGTGACAGCTTTGAAAGAACTACTTCTTTTGGCAACAGTTCCTACTTCATTCATTGTTCATTGAACAAATACTTCAATTGAAGTCGGTAGTTCATTTTAGCGTTCATTCTAGCGTTGTGACCGCTTTGAAAGAACTACTTCTTTTGGCAGCAGTTCCTACTTCATTCATTGTTCATTGAACAAATACTTCAATTGAAGTCGGTAGTTCATTTTAGCGTTCATTCTAGCGTTGTGACCGCTTTGAAAGAACTACTTCTTTTGGCAGCAGTTCCTACTTCATTCATTGTTCATTGAACAAATACTTCATTTGAGGTTGGTAGTTCATTTTAGCGTTCATTCTAGCGTTGTGACCGCTTTGAAAGAACTACTTCTTTTGGCAGCAGTTCCTACTTCATTCATTGTTCATTGAACAAATACTTCAATTGAAGTTGGTAGTTCATTTTAGCGTTCATTCTAGCGTAGTGACAGCTTTGAAAGAACTACTTCTTTTGGCAACAGTTCCTACTTCATTCATTGTTCATTGAACAAATACTTCAATTGAAGTCGGTAGTTCATTTAAGCGTTCATTCATTTCAATAACTTCATTTCATTGAACAAATATTTCAATTGAAGGTGGTAGTTCATTTTAGCCTTCATTAATTTTATTGAAAAAATACTTCAATTGAAGTTAATAGTTCATTTTAGCTTTCATTCATTTGATTAACTTCATTTCATTGAAAAAAATACTTCAATTGTAGTAGTCGGTAGTTCATTTTAGCGTTCATTCATATCATTGAAAGAAGTACTTCAATTTGCAGCAGTACAGTTGCGAAGTCATCAAAAACGAAGGAACCAGTTCCAATTCTTTTCGATTTCAAATCTAGCTATCTATCTTACCGACTAGCACGTGCTTTTTCGGCGAGGAACCGGTTCCAAAAAGAACTGAACAAATAAGCGGATAAATTCAAATCCCTTTTTTGCGAGTTCGACTTCAATTGAAATGTTCATTTTAAAGAACTAACAATTCGTGAAGCTTTCACAAAACATTGAAGTTTTTCCCAACGCTAGTTCATTCATTTCATTAACTTCATTCAATTCATTTCATTGAGCAAATACTTCAACGGAAGTTAGATTACAAAGAACTACTTCAATTTACAGCAGTTCAGTTGTGAAGTTGAATTTCGAAGCTTATACCGCACAAGAGTCTAAACTGCTCCCAATCGTCTAGAGCCAGTGAGACTATGGCATCCCCAATAGGGGTATGTTGTGAGGCTGAAGGTAGTGGCGAGGGGGAGTAGATGGGGAAGAGAAGGTTGGGAAGTACCTAACTATTCAGATGCGGTCACAAAACACGGCTAAAGTCATTCCAAGCAACGTTTCGATTTTGAATGGTGGTCTTTCACCAGGGCAGAGAGTGGTAGATACTCTTAGTATCACCCTGGTGAAAGACCACCATTCAGAATCGAAACGTTGCTTGAAATGGCTTTAGCCGTGTTTGGTGACCACATCTGAATAGCCAGGTACATCCGAATCTTCCTCTTCCCTATCTCCTTCCCTTCCCACTACATTCAGCTTCACAACATACCCTATTTCTGGATGCCATAGTCTCACTGGCTCCAGACGGTTGGGAGCAGTTGAGACTCTTTGTGCGGTATTCATATTTAAAAAAAAGGCGATACTCAAAGTATCTACGACTCAGGAACGTGCCGCAAATATACTTGATATTATTTTGTATGAATCGAATGTGCTATGACACATGTTAATTCAATAAAAGTTATTGGCGCACGACGGGTTTGAACCCGCGACCTTTGGATTCGTAGTCGAGCGTCTTACCACTCGACCACGGAGGCCGTCAATATATTTCAGATGGCTGTAAGACCACAAAAGTCTTCAGAATCAAACGAAAGTCAGATCATTCGATGTAGAAAACACAACTTATCAAAACTGCATATTAAACTAATAGTTTTTACCAATTTTTATGTTTTTTTTTAATAAAAACTTATAAAAGACAAACTTGACACTTCAACGGGGAAAGTAAACATGATTTAAGTGACACCAACCTTGGAATAATAAAAAAAATAATTCGCCGTTAAGTTTACCGGAGCACCTGTTTCAGCCTGATTGCGTCACTTTGCGGTTTTCCGTCGCCGGTTGGCTAACATCGCCCACAGAAGTGCCACTCAAATTTAATTATAGTGTTTCATTACGCGTAAGTGGCAAAGTGAGACAAATTGCCCGATCGCTCCATCGACGCGAGGCTCACGGTCGACGAATCGAGCCCCTTGACTTCTGGCCATCTTTCCTTTCGAATGGTGGCTGCCACTGAAGAGAGTGGAAGATACTCTGATTATCGCCCTGGCGAAAGACCACCATTCAGTGAAGAAATTCTGATTGAAATGGCTTTAGCCGTCTTTGGTGACTAGATCGGAATAGTCAGGTACTTCTCAACCTTCTTCTTGGCCATCTTCTTCTGCTTCCCACTACATTCAGCCTCAAAACATACCACAATTGGGGATGCTATACTTAGATGAATTAAATAATCTAGATGCGTTACTGAGACAACGCGCGTGAACGCACTAAACCGAGTCCGCGAGACATACCTGCGATATACTGCGTTTAGTATCACACAAACATTAGTTCGACAGACAAGCTGTCACCAGCTGTCACAAACGGGTCGCTGTAGGCTCCTTTCTGAGAAAAAATTCTTTGAGAGGTGTAAAAATCATTCGGGAGCAAATAACAAATCTCATGGAGTTTCTTTCCATTCATAATTACCCACAAATCACTTACTATTTCAATTCGATAAATATAATTATTCACTAGGTTTTTAAAGAAACTCGAGAGCGGTGTGAGATAGCGAATGCAGAAATACATAAGTGTGTGGAAGACAACAACGGCTAGTGGCGCGATACCCGATTATAACAGTAGCGTGGGACGTTCATATAGCTATCTCATCCGTACACACATATTCTTTGAATATCTATCCTTTTCATAAACGGGTGAAACGGAATACAAGACGTTAATTGTGGTGCCACATTTTTCGTAAGATTTGTATGAATATGACGTGTCTTGTATTTTATGTCTATGATGCTTTGGTCCGACTGACTCCAGACCGCTGGCAGCAGTTGGGACTCTTGTGCGGTATTCATAATAGTTTATTAATTGTTTTTAAGATAAACCGACAGAAGTGAGCTGCGAACGTACGCGTGTGACCGAAGTAAGCTCAACTTTACCTTACTTCCGGTGAATTTGATCTGAACATAAAATCAATTTATTTTTCTTGTCGAAAGGTCTCATGTTAATTGGTAACATCAGATTTCTTTAAAATCGGAATTGATCACACTTCTAGAGATTGTATATTCAGTGTTAAAAACTACTGACATATTATGCATATTTATATATATATTTTTTAGAAAGACAAACATTCCCGGGTTATGAATGACCTGACAATATTTGAATGCCTCCTACTGTCATCATAATAAGCGGAAGATGTTGCTTGTGCAATTATGGAGGACTAAGCTAGCGGAGGAATTGAACCCATTTTGAATGTACGTAACATAAAAGTACTTAGCGAGTGTAAATTTGAATTTAAAATATGGAAATTGGTATAAAAATGTACGTTACAGTTGCAAAGGTGCATTTTTTTTTAATGCAATTTACGGTTTAAATTTTCGATTGCCCAATAATTTCACAACAATTCGGTGGCTAGTGTGGACGGCCGTTAATTAACGATACAGGGTTTTAAAATAACAATTTAATTAACTAGGTACCTACGGTGTAACATGTAATATTTAAATGCTCAATTCATCATCTTTTCAAAGCAATCGTTTACATTAAATCATTTCATAAAACTTTTAACACAATAATAAAACAAATAGGTACTGCATTTTGCATTTTATAATTTAATTAACTAGGTACTTACAGTGTAACGAATAATATTTAAATGCTCAATTCATCATCTTTTCAAAGCAATCGTTCACATTAAATCATTTCATAAAACTTTTAACACAATAATAAAATAGGCAGGTACTGCATTTAAAATGCAAAAACAATATACTATTTTTTTTCATATTTCACAAGAGCCATATAAAAAAGTATTACAAAATGGCAACACACGATGAAAACAACAATGGCTGCGCTAATTTCCGAAAACAAAATATACACCAACGCACTTTTTCGTAATATGAAATTAAACGCAGCTTTATTCAACACTTCACCGCAAACTTAAGCACACATTAGTGTTGTGCAACACACGTTGAACGTTTTTTTGTTAATGACATATCGTTTTTGAATAAACTCCGTTAAATTAACCGAACTAATTACCAAACGGGGACGGGTTTTCTCGCGGTGTCGACTCTTTAGTGTCGAATGCTCGACGGTTCTGCTTGAAATAATGTAATTTAATAACTGGTATTGTTACAAGAGTTATATTCCGATCGGATTATAACATATCGTCTGTGTTTAGGTCAATTGCGTTGCTTCAAATTTTTTTGCAAACAAAGTTAAGCCTGGCTTGAACCGCTGAAAGGCCCGGCCCTGAGTCAAACGGCGCAGGTAAAATTTACGTTCGAACAGACGATTGGTACCAACTCGTATCAAGTATAAGGCCGGATGCACACGGAGATACTAAAAAAAACTGAACTGGTTTTTGTGATTGAAATTACTAACCGGTTCGACACTCTCTGTCTCGGCACACACTCCTTGCTTCATTCACATTCATACATCGTCTCTTCTGTTATTCTGATTCTTGACATGGCCCGACTCAAGTATTTGATTCACTTGATCGTAACATGTCTTCATTAGGCGTCCCCGATTTCTTCTTCCATTCACTTTCGCGTAATAAATATATTCTGTTCACACTCCTTCCTTCGTTTATTCGCTATACATGCCCAAACCATCTAAGCGTCCCTTTCTTGATCCTGTTCAATACGCTCGCATATTTTCCTGCATTCTTTCCAAAAATCCACATTTTTAACACGGTCGTAGGTTATACATGGTTTTACGCACATACCCCTCAGGGATCTCAATTCTACAGCATTCAGTCTATTTTTTTACTTCCTTTGTATAGGCACTCCATTATGGACTGCTAGCTTCGCTTCTTTGGACAATGTTTTATTTGCGCCAACAGCGTTCAGTCCTCTATTAATGGAGTACCGTTATCATTTCAAATAATAACCTCCGTCAACCGCCGATTCTCAACCAGTTTCGGCATTTGATCAAATTATGATCAGGGGTCAAGCACGACAGCATGAACACTATATCACTAAGGCCTAAAATCCCAAATGTGGAATAACGCCTTTCACCTAAACACAGTTGATTTATTATTTATTAGAGTACAGTTGACTTCATTTATGAGTGAACAACCATCGTTGTTTGCGCGGTGCCTAAAAAAAACATTAAACTGATCATTTTAGCCTCTCAGAAGTTGGGATTTAAAAAAATACTTCAATAGCACACAACTGCTGACCTTGTACAAATCGCAAGTGCGCCCCACTGTTGAATTTGGCAGCCACCTCTAGTCTGGAGCCCCTAAATTCCCAAAGACTTAGTGCATAAACGGGCGGTCTGTTTGATAGATTCTCCTATCATAACAAACGGATTGCAATCTTTTGGAGCACAGACGTCAGGCGGGAATGCTATCCTCGTTCTACCGGTATTTTAATGGAAGATGCTCCGAGGAACTTGCGTCATTGATCCCTTCGGTACCAGAAAACTCTCCAAACGCCCGCTCTAACATTTGTGCACGGTTGACATTAGACACATGAGAACGGGTCGCGTTTACGACTCGTTCTTATGTTCAATAGCTCGGCTGTGGAACGATTTGCCTGCCTCTGTGTTTCCTCCCTCTTTCAACATGGGCCTCTTCAAGACCCAGGTTCACTCCTTTTTCCTCAAAAAGACCCTCCACACAGCATCCTCAAAGATGACATAGGCCCTGAGAGAAATGATTTCCCTCAAAGCCTCTTATGTGGAGTTAAGGGTAAAAAATAATATTTTTCTAGACGTGTGATCTCTACCGATTAATGAAAACAGTTGTCGACAAATTATGTAAAACATTTTCACTCCTAGGTCCCAGACAAGCCATTGAAATTTAATTATGTGTGTAAAAAAAATCAATATTTAAAACTGCCATGAGCATCTATTGGCGAATGAAAAATCCAATCCTGTCTCTAATACACGCTTTTAAATTCATCTTACGATATTTCGACTCGCTCCACATAGATGGCGCAAAACTCATGCTTCAAAATAATTTGTTTCTTTATCTGGCGAAACAGAAGGAAAATATCCTTTTCTAAGTTTAGAGAGTGAGTTACTCTCGGCCAAATTGCACAAACGATAAGATTTTCTATTATAAACATGTTGTTAGTTTGACGAATTTACCATTAGTACAGTTATTTTCATATTAATTATTGAAATAATATCAATAAAAAACTCGACTTTGTAAGAACTCAAAAGATCCTCCGTAAATAAAAATAGATGGTTTATCCAAAATACCATCTAGGTATACAATATGTGGTCGGTTCGAACTTTGCATACCATCACAAAGATGGCAGCCTATATCGGTATAAATTGAAAAAAAAAATTTTTTTCACAATCCAATTGAATTGAATTTAATACTATAATTATTTTGTTCTGCAATTTTAGTTTTTTTATTTTTAGTGACAGCTGTTTCGGTGTTTAAGGCCATTATCAAACAGGGGGCTTAGGAACATAAGAGCGAATCAGCGAGCGAATTAAGTACTAATCTGACATAAAAAATAAAAATACATTATTAGACTCATTATTTAAACTCTATAGGTTCTAACTATAATATGTACTTCTTGAAAACTATTTTTTTGTTTGTTTTTAAACTTCTTTTTACTTTAATCTTTGTTTAATTATGATTACCATTTTTTTGTGTTTTTTGCAATGTTTTGGTGTAAAACTGTTTTTGCAAATATAAAATAAATAAACTGTTTTTTTTTTTCTCACATATGTAAAGAGAATCATTTTTTAAACAGTTAACTGTTCCAACCGTCTAGAGCCAGTGAGACTATGGTCCGAAATAGGGTATGTTGTGAGGCTGAAGGTAGTTGGGAGGGGAAGGAGAAAGGGAAGAGGAAGGTTGGAAAGTACCTGGCTATTTAGATCTAGTTACCAAACTCAGCTAAAGCCATTTCATGCAAAGTTTCAATTTTGAATGGTGGTGTTTCACTAGGGCGATACTTAGAGTATCTACCACTCTGGAACGTGCCGCAAATATACTTTTTTATTATTTTTGTATGAATTAAATGTGTTATGACACATATTAATTAAATAAAAGTTATTGGCGCACGCCGGGTTTGAACCCGCGACCTTTGGATTCGTAGTCGAGCGTCTTACCACTCGACCATGGAGGCCGTCAAATATTTTGACGTTTGATAAGCATGAAACTGACAGTTTGATAATGGCCTTAAATGCCGAAACAGCTGTCACTAAATGTAGCAGAACTAAATAATAATAATAGTAAATTTAATTCAATTGAAGTGAATTACAAATAAAAAAATTAAAACGAAGTTTTAAAAATTGAACACAAAAACTATTAAAAATATTAAAGATTTTTAAAGAAGTATGATACCTATTAAAATGCTGATTTCTAATAAGGTATCGGTAGCTTAATAGCCAGAAACGTTACTCCCGGATAGAGTAAAGTTCCGAGTTCGAGTCTCGGTCACGACCATTATTATTTTTAGTTTCTGGCTTTTTCTGTTTCGTATTTACGTTGATGATTATTGATATTATTTAAATAATTAAAATTATTTTCAATCAATTAAATTAATTAAAACGTGCAGAAGGCCTATTAAAATAGTTTACTTAAGTAATCCATTAATATTATGCTTTAGTAAGTTGAATAATTGTATTAATTAAGGCGCTAAGTACAAAAAAAAATCAAAACTATCATTTTACTATATCATTTTATTTTATGGAAATGCGAAATTAATTTATGTTTTTAAATAATAGAAACTGTGGAGATTGCTTCAAACTATTGAAAACATTTTTTCAAAAGGTGTGCCACATATAATTTTATTTAACAAATTAGTATTTTGTTTCTACTACAAACAGTTTTAGTTTTTTGGTACGTATTTTATGTAAGTATTCAACTGTTTTTTACCACGCAGACTTAATACACTAAAATGTGTTTATTTACTCCAAAGTGTGGACACACAGTGTGTCACACACTGTTCACACGTATCATTATTTTTAAATCTTCGTTGTTGAAATAATTGTATTTGTTTTTTTTGATTCACTATACAAATGTAATCCTATTGTATGCTCTTTAAGTTGTACAGTTGAAACGTATAAGTTTTATTTTACGTCTGTCACGGAGTAATTTCTCTTTTCCCCCTTTTACGACAGTGATTTAAATATGTTGAGAGATTGTATTTATTTTACCTGCGTACCTTTCGTATTGGTTCTTATGTATTCATAAGTCGACTTATAAAAAATATTGTACATGTAAATGCACACTAAGGCGATGAAGAATAAATAAATATATTTACCAACCAACAACTGAGGTTTGTGACAATTCCGTAAAAATGGATACATTCTCCTGAAAATCGTTAACATGCAGAGGATAGAAAAAACCGTTATAACTCATGCATCGTGCAATATTTAAAAAAAACTCACTACTTGATGTCCTGCGCCTGCCAGAGTCCGGTCCATGGTTTTAAACCTACCTTTGAAGATAGTTGAAGGAGTATCTCGATTCCATTCGGTGATGGTATAATATGTCAATACCACCACGCCTCGTTGAACTCACATTATGTGTACACTGTTAATCCACTACCACTATCACACACTAAATATTTTTAACGAACGATTTTTTTAAACACACTTGTTAATCACTGCAGAATTGTTAATAAAAAAACTAACATTATTTTTTAAACTATTAACTCACCATCACACACACTAAATATTTTAAATGTACGATTTTTTTTAAAACACACTTGTCACTGCACAATTGCTTACGAAAAACTCACATTATTTTTTACACTATTGATCCACTATCACACACATTAAATGTTTGTAGTGTACGATTTTTTTTAAACACAATGTCACTGCACAATTGTTTACAAAAAAAAACCGCATTAATTTTCACACTATTAATTCAGTATCACACAAACTAAATATTTTTTAATGTGCGATTTTTTTTAAACACATATGTCACTACACAATTGTTTACAAAAAAACTTGCATTATTTTTTACACTATTAATTCACTATCACACACACGGAATATTTTGAATGTACGATTTCTTACACACTTGTCACTGCACAGTTGTTTACAAAAAAACTCTCATTATTTTTTACACTTTTAATCGACTATCATACATACTGAATATTTTTAATGTAAGAATGTTTTTAAACACACTTGTCAATCATTGCACAATTGTGTACAAAAAAAAACTCACATTAAATTTTACACTTTCAATCCACTGTCACACACACCAAATATTTATAATAAACTATTGTTTTTTAACGCACTTGTTTAATTAAAATCACTGCACAGTTGTTTACGAAACACTGTAGTCTATGTTAATGATTCACACTGAATGAGCACGGAAACAAATACACATTTTTATTAACTTTAACCGGTTAAAAATAAAATAAATGAGAGCAGCGAGCACGTGCCGCGCTACGTCGGTAGGGTTAAAACGCAAACTGAACAATATTTCTCTTTGCCGATAAGAGGCGGTTATGACGGTGGAGTGCAATCTGCTTTAATTTATTGGCCATAGATGGCACTTTCTTGTCTAAGTCGACCGGTAACATCTATTACCCATAGATGGCACCTTGCTGTAGCTTCCATAATATGCGAGAAAATGAATAATTATGAAAGAATTTAGCATGTCAGGCATTCTTTGTTGTTGACTCACGACGGCCCACAAGTGTGTTTTGGGGTCATTCTGTTTTTAAGAAAACTACAAAGTAATATTTATTGAAGAAATTCTAAATTAACCAAAAAAAAATCGCATTTTTGATAACTGACCGTAGCTATTGCTCCAACAGCTGCATAATATTTCGGCGAGGTCCGAGTGATTAGTTCGAAACATCATTCGATCATTGTAATTAAATTACTTGAACCTTAAGGCAGTCACATGTAAAATTCTTTAATATCCCAGCCTATAAAACTGCTTATGGACAAAAAAGTTTTAAGTACAACACCATTGACCAATTTAATTCTCTATACAGAGCTATTAGAAACACAACAATCAAAAGCTCTTTTGAAAACAAAATCATTACTCACCTTAAATGTCAATTTTAATTTCTTAGTATATAGGTACTAGCATTGTGACCGCTTTGAAAGAACTACTTCAAAGAACTACTTCTTTTGGCAGCAGTTCCTACTTCATTCATTGTTCATTGAACAAATACTTCAATTGAAGTTGGTAGTTCATTTTAGCGTTCATTTATTTCATTAACTTCATTCAATTCATTTCATTGAACAAATACTTCAACGAAAGTTAGATTACAAAGAACTACTTCAATTTGCAGCAGTTCAGTTGTGAAGTTGAACTTCAAAGCCTATAGAGAAGTTCTTTATTACAAGTACTTCAATTGAAGTATAACCTCTACCGACTAGTACGTTTTATTTTGGCAAGGAACCAGTTCCAGTTCTTTTCAATTTCAAATCCCTTTCAAAATTTTTTGCATAACTGCGTCCAATGACCGCCTGCACGGTCGAGTGGTAAAACGCTCGACTACGAATCTAGAGGTTGCGGGTTCGAACCCGGCGTGCGTAAATGCATTTAATCTAATATGTCATAACACATTCAATTGATATAAAAATAAAATATGGTATATTTGCGGCACGTTCCAGAGTGGTAGATAAGTGTCGCCCTGGTGAAAAGACCACCATTCAGAATTGAAATGTTGCTTGAACTGACTTTAGCCGGCGTGTTTGGTGACTAGATCTGAATATCCAGGTGCTTCCCAACCTTCCCCTATCTCCTTCCCCTCCCCAGTACCTTCAGCCTCACAACATGCCCCTTATTGGGGATGCCATAGTCTCACTGGCTCTAGACGCTTGGAAGCAGTTGAGACTCTTGTGCTGTATTCACGTAAAAACAACAACAAAAAAAGTACTTTCATCCCGATACAGATGCATGTCTAGAGGGATGGTCAATATACCAAACTTGGAGTAACAATATATGGAGAGAGAGCTAATTATTTTTACCCAACCTATAAAAACTTGCGATAAATCACTTTCTCCGGGTTTTTACGTCGCACACCATGAGAGAGAAAGAGACAGCAAATATAATACACCGCTTCTATGTACTGTCACAATGATCTTGGGACAAACAAACAGTTTTTTAGGTTACATGGTATATTTTTGTTGATAACAACACTGTGAAAAAGTGGTTATACGAATAAACAAAAATATTATGTCAATATAGTATGCTATGAATGGATGTATAAATACTCTAATCTTAGTCTTAGCCACGCCCAGGTCTGCCGAGTCAGGTAAAAATCATCGAAAACTGACTACACTGCCTTGGATAGATACCACTCTATATACTCTAAGATACCAAACAATAAAAATAATTAAAAATTATAATGTTTCGGAAATATCCAAAAGTTTCGATTGTGGCCATCACTAGCCATAACAAGCTTCGATCTGCGCAACTATAACTTCTATGGAGACAATGGCAGGCGGTGTGAATGTGACAGAAATCGCCCGCGATAATGTTTATTTAAATTTTTGTTGATTATTTCGGCAGCCGACGGCTGGAGAAAAATACAAACATGGCAGAACGCGTCAAGGCAGCGAAGAGGATGCTGCCCAGCGGGCCCGCGGTCGATGAAATCGACAGAGTTCCCTCCAGCGTGAACATATCCGATTTGGACATCATAGCCTTTGTTGTGTCCATTATAAGCCATTTGGTGGACGTCGGAATAGATATAAATATCGCGGTGAGATACTACATCAATGGCGAAGTGTCCGCGTTCTGTTGGACCATCGCTTTTCTCCTTTTCCCAGCCTTTGTCAACACGGCAGTATCTATCAAAATGTAAGTTTTTCAGCCAATTTTCACGGTTTATTTACGTCTTGTTATGTATCCTTGAATCGTCACCTCCTCGTTGTATAACTGCTGGCTTTTCGGATTCTTAAACCTTGAATGTTTACCATTATTACTGTGCAATTTCTACTGTTTACTTCAAACAATGAAATAATAATTATGCAATATAATTTTTATTCCTTGAGCATCTTTTGCGCATTTCCTTTCTTTAAACATTTAAAAAATCTTTAAAAAATAAAAAATATATATATATATATATATATAAATATAAAAATATAATTTATTTATTTATTAAAGGCTGAGCACCAAATTAAAATACCAAAATATTTGCTGTCAAAAATGTATATTTGAGTGCCAAAGCTTAGGTCAGATCTGAATAGCCAGGTACTTCTTAACCTTACTCTTCCCCATCTCCTTCCCCTCCCCACTCCTTTCAGCCTCACAACGCATCCCGATCGAGGATGCCATAGGCCAACTGGCTTCAGGCAGGGGAAGGAGATGAGAAGAAGATGGTTGGAAAGTACCTAGCTCTTCAGATTTGGTCACCAAACACAACTAAAGCCATTTGATGAAAGACTACCATTCAGAACTGAAAGGTTGCTTGAAATGGCTTTAGCCGTGTTTGGTGACCAGATCTGGATAACCATGTACTTCCCAACCTTTCCCTTCCTCATCTCCTTTCCCTTCCTACTGCCTTCAGTCTCACAACATACCCCAATTGGGGATGCCAAAGTCTCACTGGCTCTAGACAGTTGGGAGCAGTTAAGACTCTTGTGCGGTATTCATGTAGAAAAAACTCTGAAATCGATGTTTTATCGATTTAAATAATTCAAATATTACATATTTTTACGGTGGTAGTTGACATTGTTTATGAGAATTTATTCCTTATCTCAATAATATTATAATCCATGTATTTGCACATATTAATATTTTATCTCAAACAATGCCCCATGATTAGCGTTATACTATCATTGTCTCTTAATCCTGATAACCTTGCCGAACACACGTCTGGAGGTTCAAAGGACTGCAAGATATGCATAATGATGTCTCTCGGAGTCAAGTTTTAAGGGTGATAAACATTCAATATGATCATTGTCTGTTTGTAAAAATAAATTTTATGTAAAATCTAAAACATGTAATGTTTAATCATTCCCACTAGTAACTTATTCCAAGTTTTAAAATAATTCTTATCTTTTCAACGATGGTAAATACCAACAATGTGGTTAAAATATTTGTATTTTTTGTGGTTAGAACAGTTTTTATTCATTCAGTCTAAGAAACGTTATCTCTTGCTTAAATCTATTAGTTGTAGATACTCTGAGTATCGCCCTGGTGAAAGACCACCATTCAAAATCGAAAAATCGTTTGAAACGAATGGCTTCAGCCGTGTCTGGTGACCAGATTTGAATAGCCAGATACTTCCTAATCTTTTTCTTCCCCATCTCCTTCCCCTCCCCGCTCCCTTCAGCCTCACAACATACCCGGATTGGGGATGCCATAGTCCCACTGGCTCCAGACGGTTGGGAACAGCTGGGACTCTTATGCGGTGTTCACTAAAAAACTCTCAAATGCTATTAAAAATATATATTTCAAAGTTTAAAAAAAACAATTTAAAAAAATTATTTGAAATATAAATATATATAACCTCCCCCCTTAAGCTTACATCTTTATACTATAAATAAAGTTATTTTTCATTGCTACTCCCTAAATTATAAAACTCATATAATTTCTGTGAAAATTACTTTTTTTGATGTACACTCACTTCTCTACACGCGTTTGCATTGAAGACAAGCATAGTACGCAAACAAACAAAAATTATTGCACAAATCTTAATTTTATCCACAATCTGACCTTACGCTCCACAACAATATTTAGAGTTGTTTATTTTTATCTTTGTGTGTATGTAACCATGTTTATGCAATTAAATATACAATAAAGTTAATTGCCGATAATAACACTAACTAACCAATATAAAAAAATATCAGGATAAAATACAAAATAATGTAGTCGCTGGAAAGGTAAAAGGGCTTAAGCGACACTTTGGTCAAAAATGAGTGAAATATGCACTGTTGATCAGTTTTTTTTTCTGCATCCAATGCTCTGACTCTCGTTTGATTCCGAAGACTTTAGTGGCCCTTCAGCCATCTGAAATATATTTACCATTTGGGAGAAGGCTTGATTCAAGCGACACAAGTTTGAGACGTTTTTTTTAGCTTTTTGTCGCTTCAGGTAACTCAGTGAGAGCATCGAGTTAACTGTTTTTCAAAATCCAACCCGGTACTGAAGAATTTTATTGTAAAACTTAAAAGTGCTCTGGTGTAAGCTTCCCAAAATGACGCTTCGGCCCTTTTGCCTTTCCGGCGACGATATGTTATGTGTCTGGATAATGGTTTATTTTAGAATTTGAAATTATTTAACTACTATTTTCATAGTGAGTTGTTAGTAACTCATGTATAGTACAATGCTAAATTGTTTTCTTTACAAAAACATTATGGACAGTTGAATACATCACCAAAAATCCAATGATTGAAATTTAATATGTAAAAATATTGTTCTGATTTACAGCAGTGACGGAAATATAGACTCGAATATTTCTCTTCCATCGTTGATTGCTGGTCACTGTAGTCGGTAATTCGCCATTCCTTGTGAGACTTTTGCCCACTAATGTCCATCTGTGTTCATCTCTTGCCCTCGACCATCTCTAATACTTCCCGCATCCCGTCGTTTCTCTAACAAAAACATTTCACATTCAAATTAACGGCAGACCTTATTGTGTTTTCCGTGCAGTTTTCGCTTTGCATTTAGAAAATTTGCTAAATTATAATTAAAAAAAAACTGCATGATTTCTGAGATCAGTGAGTAGTAATTTATATATTAAGTTTGGTTTGAATGTTTTCAACTGATGAAAGTCGATTACATTTGAAACAACTCTTCAGAAACTGAACTTTACCGGTAGTTAATTAAATTCTTTACTGGGTCAGCCATTGTGTACTATTAAATTATCGAAGGGCTCTGTACAGTACGCCCAGCTTCTGAGACGCTTAACTTAACTCTGGCTTCGATGTAGCCCCAGCGCCTGAGCCGAACACTTAAGGTATCACCAAGTGTGTATATCAATCAAAGGTTTTTTCTGGTTAACCCCTAGACATCAAGTGGGTAAAAGTTTATAAATCGTAGCATATTTATTCTATTCAAATTCTCTATAGTACAGATTGAATCCATCTATATGAAGAATGCAGTCCGGCTTAATTTATGTGTGTACAAAAAATAATCACAAAATCAATCAAATGAAAATGATTATTTTGTATAAAATGTATGTTAGTAATTAGCTCACTTGATAAATTATAAATTTTTGGACCTTTCTTACTTACTCTTGTGGTGAAACAGAATCTTATATGAACAAACACACACACACACACACCAATGTGTCTCGAAGAGAAATCATTTATCTGTTTTATAATATTAATATTGCATTTCTCTTGTGCAGTTTTGTGATGTTTCAAGTGCGCTTTAATATAATAAAATTAATAATGATGATTTTATTACCCTATTGAGAGGTCAGCTACTTAAAATTACCCCCATAGTGCTTCTTATATAGTTTATAAAATTAATTTATAAAAACCTAACTAACAGCTTAAATTTTAATCCTAGTCCAGATGTGCAATGTAAATTGATGTTTTTGGTTATATATTGCAAGTAAACAGAAATGCACATAAACGTCATCATTTGAAAATGTGAATGAATCAAAAATGGTATTGCCAATTCAACACTTATATATGTTAATCGTGGGATCATAAAATATAATAAGTTCGTTGCATGTTCATTCCTTATTGTTTAATGATGTTGAAAAATTACAAATAATATGCATTAATATTAGGTGTACAACATTGCTTCCGCCGTTTGTTTCAAAATTTGAGGCTTTATTTTAAAAAAACTGGTTATACATTTATGATTCAAAGTATTGCCCATCGCTGGCCACTAATTTCTACTTTCTCCCATCTTTCGGGCAGCGTACGAATCCCGCGTTGAAAAAAGTGGTCATCTTTTGAAGCGATCCACGAATCGATCCAATTTTTCACTTCTTCATGAGACCGGAAGCGCTGGTCAGCCAGGTCGTGTGCCATTGACCAAAACAAGTGATAGTCAGAGGGAGCAGAAAATTAAAACCTCCCGCAAATGACGAGAATTTGGCGCGTAAACTGATATCTTCAATGGAGAATAACTTTATGATGCAGACACGAATGGACTAATGTTTCTATGGGGTTATGTTGACAGATGCCTAAGTTTATTGCGTGACGTCTGATCTATTTATTTTGACCACTACTTACCTCTAAAGCCATCCATAGGAAAATGGGGGAAGCAAAGGTTGTACACCTAATACATTGTTAATATGCCTCATTTCCGAATGACTAGTGTTGATGATTTTTATCTGGAAATCAACCCGAGCCTTTCTCTCATGGTAGCGAATAAAACCAACATTCAACTGTGTTAAGTTTTAAAAACCGTGTTGTGTTGCATGTCATTAAAAGTTTTATAATTTCATTGGATATAAATTTGTTTAAAAATAAGTGAGCTACAATAAAAGCGGGCATATGATTTGTTTACTTTGTATAAATTCACCACATTTTAATCATGAAATAAGTCCATTTTATGACAAGATAGCATTATCACTTCCCACAATAACATTTATTAGGCTTAAAAACAGACTTATGTAGAGACAAATTTGTTTTCATTTCTAAGATTTCACTTATTTTGCGGACTAAAGAATTTCAAGTGCCGAGTGATAATATTGAATGCATTTATTATCTTTATCATGCAAGTATCTGTACATTGAAAATATCATACAAATAAGTGAACATTTGTAATCATTTGCACGTTCAACTACTATTTGTAAACATTGTAAAAATATTCAAACAAGATTTCTTAAATTTTTATCGAAGCGCATAATATTTATGAATGTCTTTGATATAGCATATTTGATTGATGCATAAGTTTGTTGTATTTTAATTAATTTTAAATTAAATGAATACTTAAAATAATCAATAATATATTTTCTTGCATTGTTTAAGATTGAATCCTAATATTCTGTCAGGAATCCCAATTGTTTGGAGGTTAAGAAGTTAGAAAAGATGAAAGTTTGACGAAACTCTTGAATAGCCACTTTTATAGTGTTAGCAGTTCGATGGCACTTTTCTCGTAAATTACATGAATGGTTCTACTGTTTATTGAAGAACAAGTGTTTTGACTCTTCAGTTAGAATTTTTTTTTTTTTGTCAACAATCAACACAAACTTCGGCCCATTATTTTGTATCAATGACAGAAATCAGGGCCGGACCCATGACATCTAACGCCCTGTGCAGTAAGTAAAAATTCCATCACAAAAAGCTACTCTCCATCGTTCGATGTATAGCGATGCTTCCAGCGCAATAAAAACATAATTACCCCATGATGCGGGTAATTTAGGAAAAATTTTTAAGTAGATTTAAATAAGATCTTTATTTTCACGGCGTCCCTTCAGAGATGGCGCTTATGTTTTTTGCACAGTTTGAGCGTATGGTGAATCCTGGCGCTGACTGAATTGTGTTAAGGTTGTGAGCTTGTCAATAATTTTTGAATGTGAAAAGGTCCAATCTTAAATACTATTTAAAAATAAATACATTAAAATGTATATACTGTTAAAATAATATGTTCCTTGTCAATAATATTGTTGTGTTTTGAAAATTACTGAAATGTAGGTCTGTTATTTCAATTATATATTGTAATGTTTTAGTATTATTATATTATTCTTATGAGATTTGACGTTTTTCCATATAAATTAATTGGTTCTATGCATTTTCATCAGGTCATTATAAATTTTCGATTCATACTTTCTTTCCCGTGACAGTAGCGCCATCTATGAAAAATATGTCAAAGCAAATTGAAATCGTTTCATATTTTTGTCAAAAGATGGCTAACATGTTAAGTGAAATCAACATCATGACTAACCCTAATTAAATGTTTATTTTTAATTTTATTTGACTAACAATTTATTGAATGAATATCGCAGGTACGCCCAGGACAAAGACAAGCATGACTCCATATCGAAGACCATGACCAAACAGAAGATACTACGAGTGTTTGTGCTTGTATTTCAAATGGCACCGATTCTCCGATACGTCGATGCATTGAGGTAATATGCTTTTATTATTACGTATTGATTGTACTTTCTAACCTTCCCTTTCCCCATCTCCTTCCCCTCCCCACTCCCTTCAGCTTCGCAACGTACCTCCGATTGGGGATGCCACAGTTCTACTACCTCGTTCTATTTCCCGTGTTTACGTTATTCCTTCGACAGTTCCTTCGACGAAGTTCACCGGGCCCCTTATTGGGTGCTTCTTCAGGTATCTGAGCCCTTCATTCAAACGAGGTTCGACGTTGGCACTATATTTGACGACCTCCATGGTCGAGTGGTAAGACGCTTAACTACGAATCCAGAGGTCGCGGGCTCAAACCAGGCGTGGGCAGATAACTTTTAATTAATTAATATGTGTCATAACACATTCAATTCATATTAAACTATATATAGTATATTTGCGGCACTTTCCAGAATGGTAGATACTCTAACTATCGCCCTGGTGAAAGACCACCTATAAGAATCAGAGCGTTGCTTGAAATGGGTTTAGCCGTCGTGTTTAGTGACCAGATCTTAATAGCTAGGTACTTCCCAACCTTCCTCTTCCCCATCTCCTTCCCATCCCCACTACCTTCAGCCTCACAAACATAACCGAATTGTGGCTGCCATAGTTTCACGGCTTTAGATGGTATTAACTGAAAAAATTAAAGGGCTGCACGTGTTTTCTGAGGTGTCAAGCAGTGTCCCGTTAACAGTCATCATCATCGTCTTATCCTTTTCGGGTTGGAGACACATCGCTTCTTCAACGGTCTCCGTCCATCGCAAGTCTAGCTTCTCATGAGCCTCTCGAGTTGCTTTGCCTAGGGCAGCCCACTGGACGTCCGTTCCTGGCTTAGTTCTTATAATGACTGATCCTCTAATTTGTTCATTTCACGACCAGGTACGCTCTGAAATCGCGCAGCGCAGGTCGGGAGAGGGATTTGGTGGCCCAGCGGCGCTGGTTCGCCCTGATGCTGCGCGAGGACAGCGACGCGGCCCTGCTCCGAGCCTTCGAGTGCTTCCTGGAGGCCGCCCCGCAGCAGGTGCTGCAGCTGTCTCTGATGATTGACGGCCGGGAGGAGTTTAAAGGTATGTTTACATTATTATAGATTTTTTTCTGCCGCATTGACCTAAGCATACTTCAAGTACTTATTAGTCGACTTGTAGCGAACTAAACGCAATGGAAAATATCTCTAAGGATTTATTATTTTGTCGACAAGTGATTATGACTCATTTAAATATGCGTGCATTTTGTGAATGATGAATACTTGGAGCAAATGGATGAGTTTGTGTATTTAGGAAGTATGTTTACGAGAGACGGAAAGGCTAATAAGGATATTGAAAGAAGGGTGAATGCAGGAAACTCCATTAATGTAGGACTGAACGCTGTTGGTGCAAATAAGAAATTGTCCAAAGAAGCGAAGCTAGCAGTCCACAATGGAGTGCTTATTATAGCAGTGAGGCATGAAACTGGCAGAGGAAGGATGAAAGTAGACTGAATGCTGTGGAAATGAGATCCCTGAGACGTATGTGCGGTAAAACCATGTATGACCGTATTAAAAATGTGGCTATCCGGAAAGAATGTAAGCATAATGAATAGGATCAAGAAAGGGACGCTTAAATGGTTTGGGCATGTAGAGCGAATGAACGAAGAAAGGAGTGTGAAAAGAGTATATGATGCAAAAGTGAATGGAAGAAGAAGTCGAGGACGCCCGAGAAGGACATGGCATGATCAAGTAAATCAAAAACTTGAATCGGGTCATGTGAAGAATCAGAATAACACAAGAGTACGTATGAGACGATGTATGAATGTGAACGAAGCAAGGAGTGTGTGCCAAGACAGAGTTGTATGGCAGTCCGTCCTCTCTGCCTACCCATGAACCTAGTCCAGATGTGCAATGTAAATTGATGTTTTTGGTTATATATTGCAAGTAAACAGAAATGCACATAAACGTCATCATTTGAAAATGTGAATGAATCAAAAATGGTATTGCCAATTCAACACTTATATATGTTAATCGTGGGATCATAAAATATAATAAGTTCGTTGCATGTTCATTCCTTATTGTTTAATGATGTTGAAAAATTACAAATAATATGCATTAATATTAGGTGTACAACATTGCTTCCGCCGTTTGTTTCAAAATTTGAGGCTTTATTTAAAAAAAACTGGTTATACATTTATGATTCAAAGTATTGCCCATCGCTGGCCACTAATTTCTACTTTCTCCCATCTTTCGGGCAGCGTACGAATCCAGCGTTGAAAAAAAGTGGTCATCTTTTGAAGCGATCCACGAATCGATCCAATTTTTTTCACTTCTTCATGAGACCGGAAGCGCTGGTCAGCCAGGTCGTGTGCCATTGACCAAAACAAGTGATAGTCAGAGGGAGCAGAAAATTAAAACCTCCCGCAAATGACGAGAATTTGGCGCGTAAACTGATATCTTCAATGGAGAATAACTTTATGATGCAGACACGAATGGACTAATGTTTCTATGGGGTTATGTTGACAGATGCCTAAGTTTATTGCGTGACGTCTGATCTATTTATTTTGACCACTACTTACCTCTAAAGCCATCCATAGGAAAATGGGGGAAGCAAAGGTTGTACACCTAATACATTGTTAATATGCCTCATTTCCGAATGACTAGTGTTGATGATTTTTATCTGGAAATCAACCCGAGCCTTTCTCTCATGGTAGCGAATAAAACCAACATTCAACTGTGTTAAGTTTTAAAAACCGTGTTGTGTTGCATGTCATTAAAAGTTTTATAATTTCATTGGATATAAATTTGTTTAAAAATAAGTGAGCTACAATAAAAGCGGGCATATGATTTGTTTACTTTGTATAAATTCACCACATTTTAATCATGAAATAAGTCCATTTTATGACAAGATAGCATTATCACTTCCCACAATAACATTTATTAGGCTTAAAAACAGACTTATGTTGAGACAAATTTGTTTTCATTTCTAAGATTTCACTTATTTTGCGGACTAAAGAATTTCAAGTGCCGAGTGATAATATTGAATGCATGCTGGGAAACGGCATGATGGTTAGTTAGTTAGTTAAATATGCAAACAACAGGTTTTAAAGGATAAAAACGCCTGAAAAGATGAATGCCCGGTGACTATTGGCACCTCCATTACTAGCAGACTAGAGATAAATGACTAGCAGTTAAATGTCATTATTGTATTTGTGTGCATAAATGAGACAGTGATATTTATTAGACCGGTTGTTCGGGCTGCAGGTTTGCCACTACAGGTGGCAGGAAGCGGTAACTATCACATAGACAAGTAACAGCATTGACAATGTAGAGTTATCAACTCATAGACAGTGATATTTATTAGACCGGTTGTTCGGGCTGCAGGTTTGCCACTACAGGTGGCAGGAAGCGGTAACTATCACATAGACAAGTAACAGCATTGACAATGTAGAGTTATCAACTCATAGACAGTGATAGACAATCAATCAAAGTCAATATCATCGTAGTTTCAATTCCTACAATAATACTATCTGTCTTTCCATCCCAGTACACCAGACACTGTCGGTTGTGTCCTCGGTGCTCAGCATGGGCTGGTGCCTGGCCGCCTACCAGCGGGCCGTGAGGTTCGCCCAGGAAGACAAGGACAACATCTCCTGGGCAGGAAGCCTCATGCAGCTGCTCTGGCACTTCCTTGTCACTGGTAACTATTACTTTAATATTATTCCCTATCTCATCTTCATCATGTGATCAATTTAGATTTGAAGGAAAACTGATGTCGCCAATTTACTTAAAACCTTTCGACTTGTAGGCCCCAAACAGGCTAATGGAATTGATTTTCCGCTCGAGAAAGAATTTTGATATTCAAAAACTTTCAATCAATTTCACCAGAAGTAAGGAATAATTGGACGTAATTATGCAGAAAGCATCCAATCTCAAAAAAGATGAAACTGAGAAAAAGGCGTTTGAAAATATGACGATACAAATGCATATTACGGCATTTGAAAAGTGAATATCACTGTTTTTTTCTGTATGAGAATGATTACCAAAAAGGTAATTTATAATCTATCAATGTATTTATTAAAATAAAAAAAATTGTTTTTCCTTATGTTATTTTAATGTTTTTAAACATCAATTTAAGTCAAATACCTGAAATCTGGGTTGGTAAAAAATTGAATTACCAAAAATCTATTGCATTTAGAGCTTGAATGTTTTCAGCAAATAGAAATCTCGTATTTATTTATTGAAAAACATGTAAAACTCGATTTTGGCAAATTGTGGACTGGACGCTTTCTGCATAACTACGTCCAATTGAGCTTACTTCGGGCACACTGACATGCCCACAAGAGTGATCCTAACCTTATCCTCTTTAACCATTTCCGTCTTTTCTTTCTAGTTTCGAGAATAATGTCGATCGCCATCATCGCCTCACGTGTTCCCATACTGGGCGCTGGTCGCCTGCGCCGTCCACGCCCTGGTGATGGCCGCCTGGCTCCAGTTCTTCGAGAAGTCTCCGTTCTGCTCCGACTTCCTCTACGGAGTGACCTTCTCCCTCATCATGGGGCTCGTCTACATATTCACCTACATAATGCCGGTCGACGGAAAGACGCGCTACCGATACGCCTTGTATTACAGTCTGTGCTTCCTCGAAGATATCGTCTGCACCATGATCTGGATTCTCTGCACGAAACCTGAGATCAGAAACTCTACATTTTTCATTCCCATCGTCGCCGTGTCCATCGGGCCGTTTATTTTGGGAATTATTTGCATGATTTTGTACTATCAGTGTTTGCATCCCAAGTTGGGCAACTTTGGGAAGAGACGGACGAATAAAGTGTTTGAAGTGGAAACAGCCGAGACAAATGTTGTTAGCGTTCTTTAATTTTAGTCCAATCGAGTTTTTGTTCGTTGTCTGTGAATCTTTCGTTCATTTGTGGCATTTTAGTTAGGTAGTGGCATTTCAAACTTTGTTACAATTAGAATTTTTTTGCAATAGAACGTTCCCCGTTAAACGTCGATTATCGAACCCTTTCAACTTTTGATCAAATTGTGATTTATCGACAGCATGATCAGTGCGCTCAACGGCTGATCACAATTTAGCCAAAAGTTGAAATGTGCCGAAAAATCGGCGACCGTTCAAATGTCAAAAATTCAAAATGGCGCTGATCGTCACTCTAATGTGACCAAGTTTGATACACCTCAACATTGGTGTGACAATAATAATTATTACAAATTATGTACTGCTATGTACAAATATGTGTCGCAAGTGAATAGTATATAATATTTAATGCGGGTTTAAGACAGTTTTTGGCAAAAAGTTGCCGAATAAAAAATGCCAGCCAGGTTAGGTTATGTTTCATTTGGCATTTTATTGTCTGCCAAAATACAGTGAAACTCTATTATAAGGAAATTGGGCCATTATTCAAGGGACCGAAAAAAAACATTTAAAGCATAAAAACTTCTCAAGTTTTACTGTAGGTCGAGGGAATTCTAAAAATGTTTTTGTAAAAATCAAATAAAATAACCAGTGTTTTACGGTAAGTTACCTTGGTGTTAAAAATACTCAAAGAGGAGTATAAATATTAAAAAGTGCGTAAACATTACTTACGTATTGAAAAAACATGAATTCCCATGCTCTCTTGTCGCCAATTGATATACTGTCAGCTTTTTGTAGGTAGAGCGAATAGTCTAATTAAAATTTTGAATTAGGTAAACCTAACTGTTTACAGTTTTAAGTCGTCTACCGACGATTTTAAATATATATATATATATATAGTTTTTTAATAGTAAATACCGCACAAGAGTCCCAACTGCTCCCAACCATCTAGGGCCAGTGAGACTATGGCAGCCCCAATCGGGGTATGTTGTGAGGCTGATGAGAGTGAGGAGGAGAAGGGGATGGTAAAGAGGAAGGTTGGAAAGTATCTGACTATTCAGATCTACTCACTAAACATGACTAAAGCCATTTCAAGATGTGACATTTCATGTTTAGTGACTAAATCTGAATAGTCAGATACTTGCCGATCTTCCTCTTTAACATCTCCTTCTCTTCCACACTCCATTCAGCCTCACAACATACCCCGATTAGGGCTGCCATAGTGCCACCAAATCCGGCCAGTTAAGATTCCGTGTAGATTTCACACTTTAAAATAAATGGAAAGCGTTTCTAAAAACGGCTTTAGTCATGTTTAGTGACCAGATCTGAATAGCCTGGTACTTCCCAACCTTCCTCTTTCCCATCTCCTTCCCCTCCCGCTGCCCTGGGCGGTTGGGACTCTTGCGTACACACAAAAAACAGCAATCCACGTTTACCCATCTGCAAAATGCCAACGGTATATTATAGCAATGTATATACGTTTATAAGTGGATAGAGCAAAAAGGACAAAAGAATAGATCTACATAATGTATGATATTATTATGTATGTGTATAAATACTCATTTTCTAGTATTTTTTAAACTTAATTAATTTTAAATATTTAATACTAAAATAAATATTCACTTGAATCTCTCTCTGAATGTAATATAGACAACAAATTACGAAATTTACAACTATACAAGTAGATAAATGATGTCTAATATACACCGAACGAATAATCCCTAGTAGAGATGGTCGATATCAAAATTGGGTGTACCTGCGGTTCCAATTACCGGTGACCGGCGAGGAACCGGTTATTTATCCAGTTCTTTTTGGAACCAGTTACAGGTGCCAGAAAAGTTCCACGAAGGAGATGTTTTCAAAAAGTACTAGCAAATCGATAAAAGTTCCTCGCAAAAACTGGAATTGGTTCCTCAACAAAAAATATTTCATGGGGGGGGGGGGTTGCTAGCGAAATTCTGAGAACAAGAATAACTGGAACCGGTTCCTCGCCCAAAAAAACGTGAAAAGAACGAACAAAATTTGGAACCAGTTCCTCGGAGAAATAATATCAACGGTTCCAGTGAACTGGAGACAGGAATATCGACCATCTGTAGTCCCTAGAAGTGTGATCTACACCGATTTGAAAGAAAATTAATGTCGTCTTTTTGCCTGGGGCCTAGTCGCCTTTCGACTCCTAGGCCCCAAACAGGCCAATGAAATTGATTGTCCACTCAAGAAATATTTTCCATATTTGAAAATGTTATCAATTTTAGAAAAAGTAAAGAAAAAATAGCCTATTTCTGGCATACGGACACGTCCACGATTCACTTCTATCCGTTTATCTCTTCAGTGCCTAATACAGAAGAAATTTATTCTAGTATTATCGTATTTTCAAAATCTGCCAAAATTTGCCAAATTCTTTCCGTATACGTAAACATGTAAATGAAAGGTATTTTTTTAGGTTGTTTTTCGTACAGCTTGACATGTTTATCTTTGCAGTTGATGGGTTTGTTGCTAGTGTAGATTTTGTGAATAGAAAAAATGTATAAATTAGAAAAAATGATTTTTCGTTAGTTCCTCCTTTGGCCTCCTGCAGAGTTAAGTGTGTCAACCTGTACATTTCTTTGTTTAAATCGGAAAAACGTGTTAACAATCACATTTTCTGTTGCACCACGTGTTTTTGGACACCATGTATATGCTGGCTAGAATACGTAAAAAGGCGAAGATATTTGCATAAAAAATATTCAATAAACTAAGCCCTTTATTCTAAGATTAATTTTAGAAACAAATTTATATAGGATGTGTTATTATCTCATTGGAATCTTGCTTACAGATCGACACGCTTAACTTTTTAGTCAGGAGTGTTGCCACTGCAGATAATAATAATAATAATTGGTTGTTTTATATAGCGCCGTTTTCGTGACAGAAATATCACCTGGAGAAGATATTTTGGATAAAAAAATATTATGGATTTAAAATGTTTGTTAGTTCCTTTTTTAGCCACTGGCAAAGTCAAGTATGTCATGCTGTAGCTTAATGTACAAAAGCATGATGAAAATTAGGGAATGTGCATTACGGATGCTGGTGAAATGAATTATGATTATATTACAAGTTTAATTGATATGTGTTTGGAAATACTCGGCCTCCGTGGTCGAGTGGTTAAGACACTCGTCTACGAATCCAGAGGTCGCTGGTTTAAATCCCAGCGTGCCCAAATAAATTTTATTTAATTAATATGTGTTGTTTCACAAATAAAATAATATAAAGTATATTTGCGGCAAGTTCCAGAGTGGAAGATACTCTAAGTATCGCCCTGGTGAAAGACCACCATTCAGAATCGAAACGTTACTTGAAATGGATTTAGCCGTATTTGGTGACCAGATCTGAATAGCCAGGTACTTCCCAACCTTGCTCTTCCACATCTCCTTCCCCTCACCACTACCTTCAGCCTCACAACATACCCCGATTTGGGATGCCATAGTCGCACTGGCTCCAGACGATTGGAACTAAAAAAAAAACTGAATAATATTTGATTTGTTGAAATATTTACGTCAAAAATTGAAAATTCAACGGAGTAAAATCTCTAAATATATTTGCGTACTGATTGTATTAAATTTGATGACCTTTTGTAGTTATCAAATATTTGTGATATAGATGCGTTAACAATGTCAATTTACACATAATCTTTTGATTACTAAAGATTAGGTTCGGTTATGATTGTTTAAATTAATATTTTTTAGTAAAAATTTTAGCTGCCCAAGTGCCATTTGACTCAGGCTTTATAGGTTCACTAAATCATATATTGTACAATGATTTTACTTGAATTTGGCTGCTAGCATGAAGGGAACGAAGATTAAAATTAAATATGATTAAAAATGAATTTTGAAATAAATATCAAATAAGATTGTGAAATATGTAAAATATTTTCATAGAAACTGGAACTGGACTGATATAATAGTTAATATTAGCATAATAATTGTGAAATCATGTCAATAAGTATTTTTGCAATTTAATAAATGATTATTGATTTATTTATACATTTTTTGTATTCTGTATAATACTTAATACAATAAAAATGTGTCTTATAAAATGCTCGAACGGGCATATTGCTCATTATGTAAGCGAAATATATATATTTTAATGAAAACCTATTTTGTAAAAGTCAATTGTATACACCATTTTGTGAAATAAAACTAAATATATATTTTTTGATGATATATTTTTGATTAGTACAACATTTGCTGTCGAGTTGATATTTTTTGATTTTATATCATAGTAATTTTATTTCATACATACCTGGTAATAATCACAGGTAACTAAAGTTGATAATCAAATTGGGTACTGTCAAATCGACATGTCAAAGCTCAAAAGCTTGTGATGGAAACGACCGACAGTTTCAAACTCACTGTTTCAAGAGTTTTTGCCAAAACAACCATAAAGATTTTCTGCTTTGTAGTTATTAGCAAAATTTAAACGGGTTTTTAAATTATCATTATTCATTTGTTCATTTGTCGACCTTGAATATCCCGACAGAAAAGCCTGCGCTAATTTCACAACACCAGAGATCACCTTTTGAGGGTTTTGCTGTTTCAGCACGCAGATTTTCTGTTTTATAGCTAAGATACTAAAAAAAACCAAAAATTCAGATCATTTTTTAAAATTATTTTTTATAAAGAAAGACAAACATTCCTAGGTTACGAATAACCTGACAATATTTGAAAAACTCCTATTACCATCATAAGAAGCGGAAGATGTTGCTTGTGCAATGATGGAGGACTATTCCTACACTTTAAAAGTGAAATGTTCACCATATAAACGGTGCTCGTTCCCGCAAGATCTTGACCCCGTGCATGTTCCTCCACTCACTCTGCTTAATCCACAGCTCGTTGGAGGACTCCAGGCAGGACATGATAGCCGCCCCCTTCCAGGCCGTGGCCGCGGGGTCCGTGTCTTTGGGACAGACCACATTGTCAATCTGATCCGACCTGTACAAATACGGGATCTGCAGAGCCAGTTTATTCTGCAGCCATTTCGTCAACCCTTGGATTTTGATTCCCCCCGCCGACGATCAATATGCTAGCGTACATCTTACGTTTTAACTCATCGTTCGGACAGCGATCGATGCACTTTAAAACTGCCGCGTCAAGTCCTAAGATCTGCTCCGGCGCGAGATTCAAGGCCTCGGCTACCGGCGCTTCTAAAGCGTCTACGACGATGTCTTCGTCTGCGTTTCCCGATTGTTGTATTTCGATGTTTCCGTCGTACCCGCCTGTGATGTCGGCGGCTCCGCCACCACCTTCTACATTTTCTCTTTTGCGTCCGGTTTCGCGTAAATATTCCGCATCGAGCGGGTCTTCCGGATCACTAGATTGAGCCGTCTGCGTTTGGGTATTCTTGGGGCCAGTTATAGACAGTAAATCCGTATTGAACATAGCGAGAGGAGAAATAATACATTCGTCGCCAACTTGCAAAGTATATCGTTTCACGTCCGTCCCCGGTTTGTGAACTGTAAAGTACTTTTCTTGGGGCCCGCTGACGTCTAAATTAATGTGGCAAAAGTCTTGGTATAAAGTCCTCATCAGCATTGCGTCCTGAGGTAATTTTTCGTTCCAATGCGTGTAAGGAAACGCGCTCTTTTGAACGAGCCAAGCCAAAGTTTGACACACGTCACCGGATCCGTAATCCATCCTCAGTCGCGTAGTTTTGTGTGATATGCCGTCTTCCGCGCACGAGACTGCCGTCTTTTGATCGCCTACGTCTACAACGCACGCGTAACCCAGTCCCGCACCGAACGTAGCTCCGACACTTTCTTGAACGAGGAAGCAATTTCCGAATCCAAGTTCGTTGAGAATCACCGATACCAGATGCTTCAAATGGCCTCGTTTATAAATATCGGGAATTAAGAGCACACATCTGTACTTTTCGAGATCTGTGATGGGAATGCCAAGTTTGAACTGAATCATCCACCTCCAGATGGTCACCAGGTCGGTGAGAACTGAAGATAACGAACCCGAAACGTCCGAGTGAACATTCAAATCCCCCCTTTTATAAGGAAAGTGGACATTGAAACTGTCGTCGGGATTTAAATTAAGCACCTGGTCACCGATTATAGTGTCGCTGTTGAATTTGAGCCAGTCTGGGGTTGTCTCTTCAACGTCTTCTGCAGCAGATCGTCTGTTAAACGCGGCAATTTGCTGCGGGGGAGTCGCGTACCGCCTGGCGCCGTTGGACTGCATGCAGCTTTGCAAAGAATGCGATATTTGCAGGCGGCACTCCTCCATTTCTTCGACGAGTTCTTTAGTTCTCACGACTGCGGGTGGGATGAAAGGGTCCTTGTAAAGCGTTCCGCCAGGTTTGCGCCTCCTGGCGATACAATGGAGAGACTTCACAGGAATGAGATCGGAAGCTCTCCCCATGCGAATGTAAAGAGATCCGGGGTGTATGACGATGATGTTGTGGGTGGGAAACTGTTGAAATTGCTCCGCGTCGGGCTCTTGGTAAACCGGCATTTTAAGGTTAATTTTGAAAGAGAATCGTTTAAATATTAAAAACAATATCGTCCGATAAGAGCACAGTGCGTCAGTCGACAGTTGTATTTTTAAAACTTCAACTGGTTATTAAATCTTTGTCAATTTAAATAATTTTTGATCGATTTGACACTGACAGTTGCCTTTGATAAATATAATTAGAGATGGTCGATATTTCTGTCCCGGTTACAAGGAGCCGGTTCCAAGTCGGTCGCTGGAGCCGTCGATATTATATATTGGAACCGGTTCCTATTTTTCGCAAATAAAAATGGCGAATATCCTATTATTGCTTTTCGTCGGAGGGCCCCAGTGGGCAGTGACATCAACCATCTCTAGTCGATAACTGGAACGGTCTATATTATTTCCCCGACGAACCGGTTATTTTTGGAACCGATTCCTTTTTATCTAAAAATTAAAGATCACTTACTGTCGACCTAACTCTAAAGAAAATCGCTACCTTTAAGTATTTTGAGGAACTAATTCTTTTTTCAATTCAATTCACCGTAAAGATAATTGCGCCAATTAAAAATATTATCCAGCTATTTATTATCTTGTATAATACCTGGACTTGTTCACAGGTCGCCCACAGATGCGATGGGCTGACGATCTGAAGAGAACTGCAGGTTTGAGGTTAGAGCCGCCCAGGATCGTTAAAAAAATTAACGGAAGCCTATGTCAAAAGCTGGACGACAGAAGAGTGACGACATGAAGAAGAAGTACTTGCTCAATTAAAACAATGCGTTTCATTCGAAGCATATGTTGAAGCTTCGAACGAAACGCATTTTTTTGACGTTTTAAAACGCACTTCTTTGGCGCCAGATGTCGCGCGGAGAAACGTCAGATTTGTGTCTATTCGTTCGCTGTGGCAGAAAGTAAAGGTTATTCTGAAAAAATACATTAGTTTCCCTGTGATGACAACAATTTTATGAAAGTTCCAAAATGTGCACACGAAGTTTAACGGACGTGTTCATTTTGATGCGCAACAATGCCGTCCAAAGCAGGCATATTTACGCCGAACAGGTAAACAAATTGACGAAAACAATGATAAACCCCCGTTTATTATTTACGATATGAATATTAATCGTTATTTACGAGTGCGACGTGTTGTATACGTTTTAATGTTGTAATATTTATTTTGGCAGTGATGTAACATTGCAGATAAATATGTATTTAGGTTACCATATTTTAGACAATTCACCCACTCATCTTCAGTGGTGATTAGAAGTAAGCCGTTGGCGAACGACCCGGCTCAAACATCCGGATCTTCATACGGGTTGAAAGATCCGGTTCGCAAAGAACGATCTTCACGGCTCGCGGATCTTTGCGAACGAGAGATCTGATCTGCGAGATCTACGAGACCCGGTGAGCCAAGTGACCCGTGAGATCCGTGTGATCTTGTTGAATCAGCGGGTCTTACGGCTCGCAGATCACTACAGATACAAGTTGATCAAACCAATACCAAGTTGACAATACACAACATTTATTATACATCATAATATAGGGATCGTGGCGTCAGCCCTCCGACCACATTATTTTGTTTATTGTAACAAGAACAAGGTTGAGCTATTAAAAATAACGGAGTTATTAAAAGTGCTATGGTCATTGTTTATTTTGAGTAAATCATTGCTATCTAATTTATCGTTGAAAATTTCTCTTAGTATTAAGTACTTACATGAGTATGATAATGTTTATTGCCCGTTGTGATAAAAAACATTTTTATTACTATTATTAAGTACACCTTTTTTATGATATAATTAAATTAATTTTATTTAAGTGTATTTATTATTAATAATAATAAAACTTAGCTAATTTAAATAGCGCTATTTTTGTGTAATATTATCTAGATAGTTAACACGAAATTTTAATTGAATTTTTAATAAATAACGAAATCAACAACAAATTAAAAATACACTTTTTTAGAGATTATAATTTGAAAACAAAACTTTGTATAAATTGTATGATGTCGTTTTAGATCGTTTTTAGGTGAGCGTTTGGCCAGCCCAATAATATTAGGATCCCCTTCTGTAAGAATAAAATATATTATACTTAGGAGGGCCGAGGGAGCCGGGGAGGGGGCACGGTGCGAGGGAACGCGAACTGTCGCTCAATCGAGCCGGATCTTTACAGAGAGCCGATCCAGTGATCCGGATCCCTAAACTGACCACTACTAGTGGTGATTAGCTTTGCGTAATTTTAACGTGTCTTTAGATGGATGACTTCTTCTGCTATCGGCTCCTCGGGCCATAGATCCCCTTGCCCTTTCCTATATTTCTCCCTGTTGCTCGAACTACAGCCCTGTGGCTTTATTTAAGTTCACCAGGGTTGGCACCGGGAGTTCCACACTTTACCCTGGTTCCGCAATGTGCCCCCTGGTAGATCCTTTCTCCCGAGTGGTGTTTTCTTCCAGTACATACTGTACATAATATAAACACCACTTGCAAGCGTACCAAGATATGGCATTCAAATAAAAGTTACAGATTATATATTTAAAAATTATTTTTTTAACAATAAAATCTATATATGAGTTACAAGTTGCTATCTGGAGGTAAACATAACCTGTGCATACTAAAGGAGATTGACTTGTTTGTCCCAAACAACTACAATTGTGCGAGACATCACATGATCCTCGTATCGCACAGCCATAAATAATGCGATGCAACTCGATGAAGCTGCATGGACCTTTGACATCTTTAGGTGTCTTAACATGAGTGAGCCTAATACCAGTATGCATAGTGTTTATACCCTCTTGTATTACGTGTATGGCGTGTATTTATCATCGCCGGAAAGGGAAAAAGGCTGAAACGCCATTTTGGGAAGTTTACATCAGAGCACTTTAAATTTATTTTTTTTACAATAAAATTCACAAGTCTTCAGTACCTGGTTGGATTTTGAAAAAAAACGTTGACTCGGGTAACTCAATGCTCTCACAGAGTTACCTGAAGCTACAAAACGTTCAAAACTTGTGTCACTTGAGTGAAGCCTTCTCCCAAATGATAAATATATATTAGATGGCTGAAGGGCCACCAAAACTTTTCAGAATCAAACGAGAGTCAGAGCATTCGATGCAGAAAAAACACCCGATCAAAACTGCATGTTTAACTCATTTTTGACCAAAGTGTCGCTTAATCCCTTTTGCCTTCCAGCAACGATATGTCCATATTTTTCTGTGAGGTAGGTAGGTAAATGTGGTTAGTATGTACTTTTGAGATGGGTATTTATTTGAGTGTGAATTATTGCAGACCATGACGGACCACGTGCGCCTGCTCTACGACGAAAGTTCCCCGTCGGCGCGCCTCCGCGGGGGCTCTGTGGACCTGGAGGGGGCGCGCGGGGGGCGGGGCGTCATGCCCCCGCAGTGGGCAGACTCCCTAGAGGAGGCGCAGTACATCATGACCAGGTGGGCGTTCATTATACGATTTGCTTATGCATTGTATGTAATGACATACAATGGTAATGGTACAAAAATAGTAACATCTTGTTGTAAACTGTGCATTATGTTATAATGATACAATGGTACTATGGTAGGATATTAGAAGAAGGGTGAATGCAGGAAACAGCATTAATGGAGGACTGAACGCTGTTGGCGCTAATAAAACATTGTCCAAAGAAGCGTAGCTAGCAGTCTGCAATAGAGTGCTTATACCAACCCATAGTAAGGCATGGAACTGGCAGAGGAAGGATGAAAGTAGACTAAATTTTCCCACAAAAACGGCGCTATAAAAGTTATCCATTTATTATTATTATTATTAAATGCTGTAAAAATGAGATCCCTGAGACACATGTGCGATAAAACCATGTATGACCGTATTAAAAATGTGGATATTCAGAAAGAATGCAAGGTTGATGTCAGCGTAATGAATAGGATCGAGGAAGGGACACTTGGATTGCTTGAGCATGTAGAGCAAATGAACAAAGAAAGGAGTGTGAAAAGAATATATGATGCGAAAATGAATGGAAGAAGAAGTCGAGGACGCTCGAGGAAGACATAGCACCATCAAATACTTGAATCAGGTCATGTCAAGAGTCAGAATAACAGAAGAGTATGCATGAGACGAAGTATGAATGTGAATGAAACAAGGAATGTGTGCCAAGACAGAGTCGTATGGCGGTCCGTCCTCTCTGCCTACCCCTGCGGTGAAACGGCGTGATGGCTAGTTAGTTAGGTACTATCATAATGGTACAATATTATGTTTTTATGGTACAATGTTAATAAATTTTTAAAATATATTTTTTTAAATTATGATGTAAACGGTGGACCGTAATCTGCGTCTGCTCTCAATACAGGATTTCCTAGCAAGATAGGCACAGCTCTTTCACCCTTATATTATAATGTAGAAGAAAAAATAAAATTATAATAGATAATTATTTTATCATCAATTCATATTTCAGACATTTTCTTATTTTACGCATAACTTAAGCTCTTCAAACACAAGCTAAAGATGTGATTGAGACAAGCCAGCGTCAAGCCGATTTTGGCATTTTTGGTGTATTTAATCTGATGTCTACTAACGGCTATTATTCTGTTCAGATTGCGTACCAAGATCTCCGAGCTGAAAGAGGTCCACCGCAGGCACGTGCAGAGACCCACCCTGGACGACAGCTGCTCCGAGGAGGTGGTGGCGGGCAAGCTGACCACGGAGATCTCCCGACACTTCACCACGGCGCACCGCTTGGTGCAGATCATCAAGGGGCAGTGTCGCCAGGGTGAGGGGATTCTTTTTTATTTATTGGCGACACCTTGCTAGCAGAGATGGCATCCATACGATCCTCTACAAATCTAAGATGCTCTTATTCAAATTAACACAACGAGTATCATCATCACGGCGTCGTTACATCCCAGGGTGGGATTTGGCCTTCTCCGCAAATCTTTAAAATCTTTTTTTTTTTATACCAAGTTAGGTTATTTGCGCACGCTGGGTTTGAACCCGCGACCTCTGGATTCGTAGTCGAGTGTCTTATCACTCGACCACGTAGGCCGTCAAAATGATAAAATTGTTGTGGAAAGATTAGGGAATTAGGGAAGGAAAAAAGGGAAACCATTCACTCACCGATGAAGTTCTCGACTCTTCTCACACAAAAATTATTATTTAGAAATCCAACACTAATCTTCATTATTTTATCGTTACAGGTTCATCGCTCGAACAGAGGCTAACATTCAACGTGTTATCATCGCTAGTCACCACTCTACAAGAACTTAGCTTAACGTTCGCGACGGCGCAGAGCCACTACCTCAAGTCCCTCACGTCGCGGGAAGAGAGATCCAACGCCTTCTTCGAGATCCCCAACTTTGACGACATAAACATCGACGACGGAACCAATTTCCTGGACATGACCAGCGCCATCCTCCACAAGCAGAGCGCCTCGAACGCATATGGCGAAGGATCTTCAAATTCGCAGCTGAAAAACAGTAAAAACTCCAGCGTGTTCTTCGAAGAGGAAGACCAGGACATCGACAAAGTGTTTCAGCAGCCGGCCAACTCTAGAATGTCCCAGCAGCAGATGCTGCTGTACGAAGAAGACAATACCAAGTTAGCGATGCACCGCGAAAAAGAGGTAAACAAGATCGTCAGGTCCATCGTTGATTTGAACGATGTGTTCAAAGATCTGTCTCAAATGGTTCAGGATCAGGGAACGGTTCTGGATCGGATCGACTACAACATCGAACAGACGCAGGTCAGCGTGTTTGAGGGTTACAAGCAGTTGAAGAAGGCGGATGCTTATCACAGAAAGAATAGAAAGATGCACTGTATCTTTTTCCTAGGGTCGACAATCATCGTTTTGCTTTTGCTTCTGGTGATTGTGAAGTCGTAGGCACAGTAGTTAGACGCTAATTGTACTAATGACAGTATGTAAAATATAATTGTCGCTTTACTGTCGAGTCCATATTGTAACGTGTAATGATAAGTCTCTTCTATGGAACATGGAAGAATCAAGAATTGTTGCGACGAACGTCGCTAACATTGCGTCAAAGCCAAGATAGTGATAGACGTCCTCCATAGTCGAGTGGTAAGACGCTCGAATACGAATCCAAAGGTCGCGGGTTCAAACCCGGCGTGCGCCAATAACTTTTATTTGATTAATATGTGTCATAACACATTTAATTCATATAAAATAACAAAAAAGCATGTTTGCGGCACATTCCAGAGTAGTAGATACTCTAAGTATCGCCCTGGTGAAAGAACACCATTAGGAGTCGAAACGTTGCTTGAAATGGCTTTAGCCGTGTTTGGTGACCGGATCTGAGTAGCCAGGTACTTTCTAACGTTCCTTTTCTCCATCCCCTCTCCACCACCTTCAGCCTCACAACATACCCCAGTCGGGGATGCCATAGTCTCACTGGCTCCGGACGGTTGGGAGCAGTTTGGGACTCGCAACGGCTCGCAACCATCTAGAGCCAGAGAGACTACGGCATCCCCAATCGGGTATGTTGCGAGGTTGAAGGTAGCGGGAGGGAAAAGGAGATGGGGAAGAGGAAGGTTGGGACGTACCCGGCCATTCAGATCTGGTCACCAAACACGGCTAAAGCCGTTTCAAGCAACGTTTCGTTTCTGAATGGTGGTCTTTCACCAGGGCGACACTTGGAGTATCTACCACTCTGAAACGTGCCGCAAATATACTAATATAGATTGTGTTTCTCAATATGAATGCTTAAGAACTTGGGATAGCGAAATATGGGATCTCAAGAAGTTAAGGTTCACATTGAGATAGCCGAGAGCGCTTTCGTTAAGATGAAGAAACCGTGTAACGTGTATTTTGTAACCGTGACCTACGACTAAATTTGAGAATCAGAATTGTTCATTGTTACGTTTTTGCTATTCTTCAATTTCTATTCAAAACTAAAAAAAATATGTATTTGTTCCTTTCTTATCTCAATATTCTGTATCGCATGGAAGAAATATAATTTCTTTTTCTCATTTATAGAAAAAAATGTCATCTTTACTAGTATCGCAGTTTTGAGCATTTCTAGATTTTTCTATGTTCCCTGGCCAGTGCAGTGCGTTGGATGTTTCTCAAAAATAATTATATGTAACACATAAAAAATTGTAGCATTTTATAAATGTTTTGGTTTGGTTTGGTCAGTAGCATTTTTACCATAGGAACTTTCATATTATTTGTACAGACAGAATTTTTTTCGTTAATTTCAAATGTAAACTACTGTCACCAAATTGCTTATAAAGTAATAATAACCTGATCATATTTTTCAAGAGGCGGTTTTAAAAGGTCTCGTTGTCATTGAAAAATGTATATAATTGCAAAAAAAGTTAAATAATATCTTTTAATTAGTTCAATAATTTATTGTGTTTTGTTTATTATTACATATCGTCAGGTTGCTGCCCAAAGTTGTTAACTTACAAAAACTTGTTTGTAATAAACTCAATTTTAAAGTTTGACCTTCATTATAAAGTCAGAGTTAATATGAATTTATGGTTTAAAAACCCTTTGTAACTTTTTTTTTTGTCCGGACTTGTTTCACTTTACAACGGGCATCTTCAGACTGGTCAAATTTAATGTGAATCTATGGCATCCAATTATATAATTAGAATCCATTATATATACAATAGATTCACTTTAAATTGTACCAATCTGTAGATGCCCGTTGCAAGGAGAAACCGGTCCGGTCAAAAATAAATAAGTGAAAATTAGGTACAAAGGTTTCTTAATCATAAATTCATATTAAAATGGAATTCCGCCACAAATTATCAGTTTAAAAATTAGAAATGTCGGGGTTAATTTATGGGTTACAGTAAAGGAAATGATTTTAATGTTCCTTTTTAAACCCATTTCCATAAACAAACATTAATAAAAGCATCGCTAACTCAAAATACCTAAAATGTGAAGTTACGAACTTTTGGCATAACGATATTATCATTTATTTATTTTCATTTTTCAAATCCTAATTTAGTTTAGTTCGACTTCAGAAATCATTTCGTCGTAAGGTACACATCTGACGTGTCATTCAACTATTGTCTTGCCAAAATGTAGATTATTTGTAATTATGTATTTTAATGTCTATTCTAATTTGTTTATGTTTGTGTATTATCATAATTATTTCCAATATCTTTATTTATGGAGCTTGGCGAAGACAAAGCATATTGTAGGCATGTTGATACAGTCACGCAAAAACTTACAGTTTTATTTTCAATTGTACTTTGTGTCTGTATAACAGTTCTGTCGGGGTAGGCAGAGACGATGGACCGCCCCACAGCTGTCTTGGCACACACTCCTCGCTTCATTCACTTGTTATTCTGACTGTTGACATGACCCGACTCAAATATTTGATTCACTTGATCGCGCCATGTTGCTGAACTATTTTTCTTTGATTTATTACACTTTGAAGATGGGATACATTTTCAGGAAAATCTACTAAAAAAGTGCCTACCCCAATTTAGTTACAAATTGTAAATGTAAATAATGAATTTGACTATTATTTAAATTAATTTTACCAATAGAAACACTTATGCAGAGTTCACACGAGGACAATACTGTCTTTTCCCAGCTCCGTAAACAATTCGACCGTAGTTCAGACGCCGAACGCTGCGAAAACGGATACACGATAACTCGCGTTACGAGCGAGTTCGAAAGCAAAGCATACACACGGAACAGTGGCTGTTGTCCTGCTGTTCTGTCGGTGCACGTTCACACGCCGACAATGCGACCGCGCGCAGTAAGACACTGTCCTGCGGAGATGCCTGCCCGTCTATCTGTAGGACAATGCCTCGGTCCACTGTCCTCTCCTCCAAACTGTTGACACCAGGACAATAGGTCCAGAGCGGGGACAAGACGGTATTTATCTGTCCTCGTGTGAACTGGGCATTAGTTCTACAAGTTAATGTTTAACCATAAAATAATATTCTTTCTAATGTGACTGAAAGAAGGGATTGTTGAATATTATTACCACAAACATATTTAATTTTGGTATTACGAAGGTATGTGCATTTCTTTTTATTACTTTTAGTGAATTTTAACGGTTGTTTTCACTGATAACAATTTAATCTTTACTAAGCCACAATTTAGTACGAGCACAACTATGTAATGCTTTTACTTCTGTTGTTTTGATTAAGTTGATGTGGCGCTATAGCCAGTTGGCGTTATTAGACGCACGCCTGTATAATATGAGGGGTGTAGAAGCAAAGGCGGCAATCTAGATTATTCCACGAATACATTTAGAGGTTATTGTTTCAATTTGTTCCTAATTTAATGTACACAAACATTTTGATACACGAAATTTTTTGTTTCTTTATAATAATCATTCAAAAGTTGACAATGCTACAGAACCGTTTTGTAGATTGCTGCCTTTGCTTCTAAGCCCTCATATGTATTATTATGTGTCGCATAACAAGGGAGGGAGTTTGAGAATCCCTGCTACGGCGCAATACAGTTATTCTCACAATTTGATCATAGCTATGTGCCATTTAACAATGTATTCTCCATTGACTGGTTATACCCTTTTGTATGAATGTTGCTTAGTTTAGGGGCAGAGAATTAAACGCGCCGGATTCACATTGTTGGAATGACCCGCCATTTAGTCTGAGGTCAGAAACTGGTTTTGGTAAAGGGTCAATCAAATACACACATTCTTAGAAAAGGCTACCTACGATAACCAATGTAAAACGCTCTTCACGTGATTTAATCACTAAACGACGCTGTATAAAGTTGGCCTTTTATTATTATTATTAAACGACTGACTGTCATTTGACATTTGAGAATTGCAAATTAACAATCAAAATTCCAATTATTAGTCTAATCTAACCCGGGGGTCGGCAGTTTGTCAAGTGAGAAGAGCCAAATTGTCATGGAAACAGGATAACAAAGGTACCAGAGAGCCACATATATGTAATACACATATGTTTAGGATATATTGACCAACGCGACTGTGGTCATGTGCGGATGGGTTAAAAAGTGGTAGAGAGTATGCCGTACGAGTTTAAGATTATTCGGCGGCTGTATCTCACATACTCATAAGTATATGAGATACAGCCAGGCTGCTTGAGATGACGTGAAATTGGAGTGTATGTCCAAAGAGCCGCAAACGTCTATGCAAAGAGCCGCTACTAACCCCTGTTCTAACCACTTCACCCTCGTGCCCGCATCGGTACGGGCAAAATAAACTCCTCGTTACACTCGCCCCCGTGCCCAAACAGGTATTCACATGACGTTATATTCACGCTCGCGTTTTTCGTCAGGTTCCGTGTTTATTTCACAATGGTTTACGCACCGCCTCAACATAAACTCACTCATCCTAAATGACGGTAAATTACTTATTAAAACTTGTCGAGCCTGTCTAACTTTAAAGATCTGTTTATCGACATTTTGATGAAATCCATAAGTGTCGATTGTCTGGATTTAACTGTAGCCTAATTTACTTTATTGTGCATGTTTTATTTAAAAATATATATTTCTAGTCAATGTTTTAAGTATTAGTATTTTTATAATTCAAAATTACACAAAAAATCAAATGTAAATTTTTTGTTTGTTCTTATTTTGAAAAATGTGTAGCGATCCTTACAATTGCATCACTAATTTTATTTACTTCTTGAATCGAATATGAAATGATACATTATGAATTATTCTAAATAAAACAGTCAGGTGTGATTTTATTGTTTGTGAATAATATATAAATAATTGTTGCTTATAATTTAGCGTGTAAAATATATTTTGTAATAACATTCCAGTTATACTATATATATTGTATATAAATCGATTGGAATTGGTAAACTTGGCTTTAACTTTCCCCAGGCACAATGATAATTATCTTTTCAGGAGTTTCTGTTCTTTAAAACCCGTTGTTCGCATATTTCTAGCGTTGTGACCACTCGGAAAGAACTACTTCTTTTGGCAGCAGTTCCTACTTCCTTCATTGTTCATTGAACAAATACTTCAATTGAAGTTGGTAGTTCATTTTAGCGTTGTGACTGCTCCGTGTGAACTATTTCATTTTACGGCAGTTCAACTTCATTCATTTAATTTCATTGAACAAATACTTCAATGGAAGTTAGATTACAAAGAACTACTTCAATTTGCAGCAGTTCAGTTGTGAAGTTGAACTTCAAAGCCTTTAAAGAAATACTTCGATTTAAAGGAACGTGTTTTTTTGGGAGTTCTTTTCGTTTTCAAATCTCTACCGACTAGTACTTTTTATTTTGGCGAGGAACTGGTTCCAGTTCTTTCACTTTCAAAGCTCTATGGACTAGTACGTGTTTTTTTTCGGTGAGGAACCAGTTCCAGTTCTTTTCGTTTTTGAATCTCTACCGACTAGTACTTTGTTTTGGCGAGGAACTTTTGTCGATTTGCTAGTATTTTTCGAAAAAATATCAAGGAACCGGTTCCAAAAAGAACTGAACAAATAACCGGATAAATTCAAATCTCTTTTTTGCTTCAATTGAAGTGTTCATTTTAAAGAACTAGCAATTCGTGAAGCATTCACAAAACATTGAAGTTTTTCCCAACGCTACATATTTCGTAATCGCTTATCAACAAAATAATCAATCCATAGAGATATTTTTCATTGCGTTAAGTTCGCTACAAGTTGAATAATAAATATTTAAAGTTTGCTTAAGTCAGTGCAGCTGAAAAAAAAACGATTCTTTAAGTGACATTACTGTTTGTATTTACAGGAAAACCTCATGATTTTTATTTACTTTTTTAGCTTTTCGTCGCTTTAGGTAACTCAGTGAGAGCATTGAGTTAACTTCCCTATCTCCTTCCTCTTCCCTATCTCCTTCCCCTCCCCGCTACCTTCAGTCTTACCATATCCCACTGGTTGGGACTTTTGTGAGGTATTCACTGTATTTTTTTTTTGTATAGGTATTACTCACCTAGACTCGTTCGATATTTTATGTTACTCATCATTATGACCCCTTTGGCCTAATTGTTAGAATGCTGACTTTGGGTCTGGAAGTTGTGATGATGTATGCACTTCACTTTCAATTGCAATTTTTTAAGTACTAGTATTAGGAGGTATTTTACCACCCGAGTGAACTGTTGAGTAACTACTCTTTAATTAACATTAATCGTTGGATTATTGTTGCTCTTAAAATAGACATTTAAGTGGCGGGTAGCGCTAATCGAAAGTTTACTCAGAGATGGAAAAATACCCCCTACTATAAGCACCTTCTTTTCTTTTTGAACAATTGAAAAATATAGTTGAAAAAATAGTTGTTGTATTGTCCTAGAAACTTCAGATAGAAAGCCGTGTAAATTTCATCATGCCAGAGCTCACCGTTACAGAGTTTCTACTACTTCTTACATACAGATCTACTGTGTTATAGTAAAGATGAACAATGCCACATTTTGTGTGATCATTTTTTGTTCTCGAAAGATTTTGGGCATTTTGGTTTAGGTGTTGGGAATGTTTTACAATTTTACAAAAATCACACAGAGGCCCCACTGAAGAGAGTAATCGTTAAGTGTGTGTCGCAGGCGTGTCTGTGTGTCCAAAGTAAGCTCAATTTTTCCTCACTTCTGGTGATGTCGACGAAGAAACGTTTTCGAATATCGAAATTCTTTCCCGAACGGATAATGAATTTCGTCAGCCTGTCTGGGACCTAGGAGACTATAGGTCTTAAGTAAATTGTCGACAATCGACAGTGGAGATTATCTGTTCAGTGGATAACACAATAATTTAAGGTGAATAAAATTAAACGCACAAAATATGTTAAATTCTCTATAATAAATAAAAATATATATAGCAACACATAAATTGGAATAAACAAATTATCCAACTATTGTAGATTTACTGTCCGGGAAAATAATGCTTTTCAAAAATTATGCGACCAATAATAAAAATAACGTAATATTGTGACTGCCAAAACGAGTACGCAAAATACACCGCTTCGGCGACAAATAAACACCTTTTTGTCAATTATTCTTTAGAGATATTTATTATTTCTTGTACATGTCACGTTCCTCTAGCCTAGTAAGTCTTACTGAGAGATGCATTCATATAATTTCACTATGTATTTTTACAATAGAAAATAATTTCTTCTAATCGGAAAAGATTGTGTTTCCAGGTTTTGTCGCTAGATTGAAGAGTCATTAATAAGACCCGGAAAGTCGTCGCAAAGTCGGGGCCTTGTTTGTAAATATATATTTGAAAAATTACACACAAAAAAAATTAAATGCAGTGTTTTAAACTTTAGATTTGATTGGAATTCTGTCCGTGTTTGTTCTTTTGCCTATCAGCTGACCGCAATTTGATCAAACTCCGAAACAGACCGAGAATCGTCGGCATTCACGGGGACCAAACAAATGCAAAAAAATTCAAACTCGTCACATTCGGCGAACATAAAATTGACAATCAGCGCCATTTTGAATTTTTTACATTTGAACGGTTCGCGTTACACACCGATTCTCGAAACGTCACGGCTTTGGATCAAATTGTAATCAGCCGATAAGCATAACAGTCAGACTGTTTTATTTTACTGCTGCATCATTTTTACGTGTGAAAAATCACAGATGTAACTTGACTAGCCAATAAAAAAAAATTGTAGCTTTATTCCACCCATTTCAAGTATAGAATAATGTCTGCTGAAATACTATATAGGTTGGTACTTTATTAGGTTGGTGTGGATTTGCTTAGAGGATATTATCTATGTTTAATTATTTATTTAACAGCTTCGCCCTAACTTTGCGTAAACGAATCGAGTCCTACTCGTTAATAAGAAATGTTCACTGAAAGTAAATGAATTATTTGCACACAGGAAGAATAAAGAACTTGAGGATTACAACAATAACTCTTTGATGAAATCTGCTCAAATGGCATTAGTGCACGAATTGACACAATATTTGAAAATTGGTTCGCGTAAACATTTCATCACTCGTTTGGGGGGTGCCGAATGCTTCGATTGGTAAGAATAGCACGGTTGAATAATTGGTAATCTGCAAAATATCAATCGTGCGAATTGAGTAATACGTAACAGCAATCAACGGCGATGATTTTTTGTCAATTTTATCGTCTATACGCCGGTATTTGCAACACTTCCAGTTCAGGTACAAGAAAAGATATCGTTATCGATCGTTCAATGAACTGAAAATAGACGGGAATTGGAAAAATAATATACAGCTTTGCTAAAAATGATTCTCGGAAAGTGATAAAAGCAATTTTAACCCGACGATACTGACACTCGAAAAGGTTTACATTTTGACAAGATATCGAGATATGACACACTTCAATAAACGACACTTGTAGATACGTTTCCAAATACGAAGATATGAATTTGTGCATGGTAAAATAATTTAGTTATCCAACATAGATCTACTACAAACTACTTAACATGAATTTCTATAAATATTCACTCAGAATCATCATTAAAGCCTGAATTCTATCAACACACTCAATGTGCCAGATAATCCTTGAAAGTGTGATCTGTGATGATTTCAAAGAAAATGGTTGTCGTCAATTTACACAAGACATTTCCACTTCTAGGTCCCAGACGGGCCAATGAAATTGTTGGTCTGTTCAAGAAATAATATCGATATTTGAAAATGTTGGATCAATATCTCCAACTGAGGAAAAATTAAGTTTGCTTTGGGCACACAAACACGCCCACAACCAACTTCTATCCGTTCATCTCTTCAGTGCTAGTACCTAAATTAGAACCGAGTAAAAGTTGAGTTGAGATCGGCACGCTGACAGAATTCAGGCTTCAACGAAAATGCGTCGGAATTTACGATTCGGCGCAACTAGAAATTGAGGCGGGTAATTTGACGTATCAGCGTTTAACGCCAGCGTTAGAAATCAGTATGGAAGGGTCAAAAACAATGCATCACTCAAAAGTCAAGTTAAAAATATTTAAATATGGACACTTTGTAAAAAATAAAACGCAAAATCGTAAGTCGATAGTCTCTCATATTCTCATTAAATTATTTAGTTTTTGATTTAATTCATTTATGTAGCGCGTCCTTGTTTTTCGCATAGTAATCTTCTAGGTACCGCCTGTATTCGATTTGGTTCGCCCAGAGTTCGGAGGCGGACGCGTTCAGGGGACTGTCGACGTTGGGTTCCGCCAGCAGACTCTGGATGGACAGGAGGATCGTTCTCACGCCGTACAGCGCCGACCACTTGTCCTTGAGGATGTCCAGGCAGATGGCCCCCACGTTCATGTCCACGTTGGGGTGGAAGCAGGGCGTGAGGAACTTCACCACGGGGGCGGAGTACGGGTAGGAGTTGGGGAATTCGAGGGAGAGCTTGTAACGCTGGCCGCTGTACACCGTCTCCGCGGCGCCGCTGATGGTCCCCACCCATTTGAACAGGTTGTCGCTCTCGGGGAAGGCGGAGATTCCCTTGTCCGCTGCCCGCATTAGTTCCATCAGCTCTTTTTGAAGTCTGGAAACAACCATATTTATAATTAACCATTGTTTTACAGAATTTTTGTCACTGATTAACTAACCACCACGCCGTTTCACCGCAGGAGTAGGCACATAGGACAGACCACCATACAACTCGATCTTGGAACACACTCCTTGCTTCATTCGCATTCATACTTTTCTGTTATTCAGACTCTTCACATGTCCTGACTCTAGTATTTGGTTCACTTGATCGTGTCATATCTTCCTCGGGCGTCTCCAACTTCCTCTTCCATTCACTTTCGCGTCATATATTCTTTTCACACGCCTTTCTTCATTCATTCGCTGTACATGCCCAAACCATCTAAGCGTCCATTTCTCGATTCTATTCATTATGCTTACATCAGCCTTGCATTCTTTCCGGATATTCACATTTTCTTAGATCTACGGAGACTCACATTTGACAAATCGAAAACCAGCTCCATTTCGAAGTTTTTCGACATTCGAATGGTCCCCGTTGGCTGCCGATTGTCGACCCGTCAACGTTTGTCTACATTTTGATGAACGTTATGCTTGATGGCTTCATCGATGGCTGATCAAACGACCCAACTTAAAATTTAATAAAACGCTGACAGACTGAGAATCTGCGGTCAACAGGTATTGTTGAACTATCTAAGAAATCAAATGACGCTGTTTGCCGAATTATGACCTCGTTAAATGTGACGGAAATCAAACACCCGCGAAACAGCGGCCCTCAAAGTACTTGTGGCGAAATTTGACAACATTGCATGGTCGAAATAGCAACTGAAATCTATTTAAACCTCGACTAAGCCAATTTAAGATCTATGGAGTTGTTTGGAGCTTTCTCCTCCTTGAGACAACATTAAGACAGCTTACCGGTTAGTTGCCGAGTTGGTAAGCTAGCTAAGTCCTCCATCATTGCACAAGCAACACTTTTTGCTTGTAATGATTGAAGTAGTAGGAAATTCAAATATTGTCAGGTTATTCGTAATCTGGGAATGTTTGTCCCTCTTTAAAAAATCACAGGTACCTAGATAATTGAAATCTACGAGCACCCAATCAACATTAACAAGGACGAGTAAGCACCGAACACTTTGTGGCAACTGGTTTTGGAGGTCATCTCGAGGAGTGGCAGTTGTAGTTCACTTTGACGAGGATGTGAGACTATCAATGCTGCATAAAACTTTTTTTACATCAACTACACGCAGGAGGCGAGGGAAATAATTTCTCTCAGGGCCTATGTGATCTTTGTGGATGCTGTGTGGAGGATCTTTTGAGGAAAGGAAGGAGTGAACCTGGGTCTTGAAGAAGCCCATGTTCTGTGAGGGAGGATACAGAGGCCGGCAATCATTCCACAGGCGAGCTGTTGAACACAAGTCGTAGAAGCGACCTGTTCTCATGTGTCGAAGATCAACCGTGAGTTACTCGACCACGCACCAGTGCCGAAGGGATCAATGACGCTAGTTCCTCGGAACATCTTCCGTTGAAATATCGGTAGAACAAGGACAGCATTCCCACCTGACGTCTGTGCTCTAAAGATTGCAATCCGTTTGTTAAGACAGGAGAATCTATCAAACAGACTGCCCGTTTTTGGTGAGTCTAGTGTTTTTTTTTTCACTATTTAGGGGCTCCAGACCAAAATTGACTGCCAAATTTAACAACGGGGCGCACTTGCAATTTGTACAACGTCAGCAGTTTATACTATTAAAGCATCCGCGGACCTTGTACAGCATGCCGAAGGACTGTATGCGAATGGCGAGAGACCGCCGCCAGTGGAGGGCATTTGTGATGGAGTACAAATCGCACTCTGCGGTGGAGTGCCGTGATGATGATGATAATATTGCCCTGATGGTTCAAGAACGACGAGCAAGGGTAACACGGCTCAACACCTCAAAAGCAAGTAGCAACAGTGTAAGAGATTATATTCAATTTATTAAGAGGTTGCAGTAAGAGTTGATGAAAAGCTGGGTTTTGTATTTGACTCACAGAAGATATTCATTAATCCATTCAGAATTCACAAGGGAACTTATAAATGTTTTGAGACGATAAACGTGATTCAAACCAATACGGAATTAACCGTGACAATAAAATCGCGAGATCGCGGTTGAAACTGAGCCCATAATCTCTAGGCCAAAGTGCAAAAGCGTGTTTCTACAATCAGGGGGGTCGCCTTACACAAAATGTTCAGAAAATATTATTAAATCCATACCGATCGATAATTTCTACAACGCTGTAAAAGGGCATGAAATGTCATCGAAACGAATTCGATTTAAGAACCCATTAAAGGCCTGGAATATTCCGTTAATATTTCATACAAGGGTCGACTTACCTTTTGCTGACTGCGTGGTTGTCTTTCAATTTAACGGTATCTTCATTCTGTTTAGAGGGGTTAGTTGCCATTGAATAATGGGGGTCTATATTTTGAGCCATTTTTTATAATATCACGGACGGCAATGTACACGGCTGGACGTCCGCAGATGTGTGATTCTGTTAAAAATTAACTGTTAAATTCGCAAGTTCCTGTTAATTAAAAAAGTAAGTGTCCAACCGAGTGGTCGAGTGCAGATCTGACAGAAACGCAAGATGGCGGCGGCGCAGCAAACACAAACAACCAAGCGGCCGTTAAACTCTGGCGGCTGTTCATCGAACTATTAGTACAGCTAGAGATGGGCCCCAACTGCTCCCAACCGTCTGCAGCCAGTGGCACTATGGCTTCTCCAATCGGGGTATGTTGTGAGCGTGAAGGTAGCGGGGAGGAGAAGGAAATGAGGAAAGAAAGGTTGGGAAGTAGTACCTGGTTATTCAGATTTGGTAACCAAACATGACTAAATTCATTTTAAGCAACGTTTTGATTCGATTTTGTCGGTCACTGGAACCGTCGATATTTTTCTCAGAGGTACAGGCATTTTTGGAGCTGGTGCCTGAAAATCCTCCATGTAATGATAATATTTGAATAACAACTGGCGCTTTTCACTCGGATGTGATTGACAAAAATCGGCTTAAGTTCTTTTTCCCAAGAATATCGCTAGCAACCCAATCGTCATAAAATAAAAATATGTAAAGGAAAGGAACTGGATAAATAACCGGTTCCTCGCCGGGGTCAGATATCAGCCATCCTTAAATATTGGCGTGTTGGTAAAACTGTGTAAAACATTTGGAATTAAAAAAAACTTTTATTTTTTATTTTAGTTCTATAATTAATAATCATCGCAAGCTAATAACAAAAAAAGTTCATATAAATACATATTAAATCAACAAAGGTTTGATTTTTTCCATTTATCGGAGAAAAATAATGCTAATTTTTTAAATTGTTGATGTCCATCCTTATTTTTTTTGTTTTTACGCGTACGCATGCGTTAAAACCGGCGTGAAGTGTGTAGTGCGCAGCGGGCCCGAGCCAATGTTAGTTTTTGACGCGTTTTTGCTTGCACTAGTCGCATAATTCATTTGTCTTCCAATCAACTTATCGGTTCGAAGTGATCGAAAAATTATTGCAATATTTCGATGCAATTTCGTTTAATATCCGTATTGCACCGTCGGTAAAAATTGCACAATATAGTGAAATAGCGTTTTAAAATATTTTAGTTTAAAGGTTAATAAGTGATTAGTATTCAATGTGCGCCGTCGGGAAAAAATCTACGATATGCCGAATTCGGGTGTGTAAATACTTTTGTTTAAAAGTTAATAAGGATTATTGCAGTGTTTTGATGCAATGACCATTAGTATCTTAAGTGGTTTTATTTTGTTTAAAAATCAGTGTTTTGATGCAATGAGCTTAGTCCAAGTCAAAAAAAAGTCGAATTCGGGTGTGTAAATACTTTAAAAGTTAATAAGTGATTGTTTTTGACGCAATGTTCATTAGTATCTGTTACAAGTGTTTTTTCATTCAAATCGTCCAATTGTGTTCAGTAAATATCGTTTTCTTAAAAATCTTTTCAAATCGAAAATTGTGTATTAAATATCGTTTTCTAAAAAATCTTTCAAAAGTTCATTATTTCAAAAAAATACGCTTCTGTATATGATAAGAGTGAATTGTTGTGAATTGTTTTGATTGGAATATCAGTGCTTCGAGCTGCAAGGCGGTATCTTCGAAAGGTAGGTCATTTGCAGTAAAAAGAAGTCAACTTTAAAAAGCGGTGAGTGCTTTTTTCTACAAATAAAACTTTTTCAGGATTCAAAAGGACTTTTGTATTTCTTTGATTATATTCGTAAGCCTCACCATTGGGTTAAAAGGTATAAGTGTTTATTTATTAATTAGCTGTTTTTTACATTTAAAGTGATTTAAAGAAAGAAAGAACTTGTATATTAATTTATACACTTAGGTAAGTAGGATTTCACAAAAAAATAACATCTAAACTCTTCTAGGCATTTTGGCGATATATATGGAGTTGTTTATTAAAAAGTATTGGTGCATAATATTGCACTTTATCCACTTTGTTCAGATATAGATTCATAACAACATGTAGACATCTTTTTGTATTCCTATTTTTGGTCTCACATAACGTGAAAATAAGGTTTTTTAAAATTAATTTGTAGAGTAGTTTTTCGGCTGCTATTTTGCCTGATATTCTTTCACCTGCTGCGTTGTCATTGTGTTATGGCGGACGATTCTGACATAACAATTTTTTCATCGATATCAAATCAAAATAATATTATCAAGTGCCTCGGGCAGTTTCCCTTCCTGGAATAATGAAAGAGATGCTTGAAAGAACTTTGCAAGAATAGCAACTGTGATGAGATATATTGACAACAGGCAGATAGACTCTCCTTCCCTTCAGTTAAAAAATAATGGAAGAAGCCTTCATTCAACTGGATCACCATATGACGCAGATGTTATCTGGACACGAGGAGTTCAGAAGAAAGCTGTATAGTCTGTTTCCTCGCCCAAACTGTGCAATTCTGTGAAACTGTAAGCTGATGATGGATGCCGGTAGAGATGTTCTTTATTATTGTCCTGGCTACTTTTAACCGATGTGTCATCCCGCCACCGGGAATCGGTTCATAAAGTAACTGGATAAATAGCCGGTTCCACTTCGGAAACACCGGTAACTGGAGCCGCAGTGACACCCCATTTCAGATATCAACCCAGATTGTTCCTCCAAGAAACACCCCTAATTTCAGCATTTAGAGTTCCAAAAAGTAACCCTTCGTTATAAACTAGAAGTGATAATAAGAGTAATATTTTGATAATTTATAAAGCGCGATTTTAAAAGATATAAGCCAAGGCCGTAACCTAGTCATATGTGATTTTAACGCACAAACGTCCCAAGAATCTCATTTAAAAAAATCAGATTCAATAAAAAACGTTGATTCCTAAATCATATGTTTTATTGTCAAGCCTTTCCATGCAATTAATAAATCAACAGATAAATCAAAATCCCTCTGACTATATACTATATATACCGATCAGAAGGGATTAGAAATATTGCGGCGTCATTCGGCTTAAAATCGTATGGAGCTCTTAACAATTCAAATTGGGTCGGTTTTTACGAGGCAAAATTCAAACATTTTATGAAAACGTGCTTTAAAAAAAACTGGCATTTAAGAAAGACGATATTAATAAAGTAAATATACTGCGCGTTTAGAGTAGCCTTACGTGTTTTAGTCGTTCTTGATATTGAAAAAAACAAGAATTTGCGGATTTTTTTGTTTTTTTCAAATGCATTGTATTTTTGTTAGTTCAAGCCCGCTCTGTTAGATGACTTTAGTAAATATATGATTCTCATTCAAGCAAAACTCCAACTTTCATGCGTAATTATTTTGGTGAGACGGTCGGTAAAGAAAATTTCACTAACGTCGATAATGAAGAAATCTGCTGAAATATGTCATTTGTCAGTTTGTCCAACCGAAAAACCACTGACGTTTCGGAAAATCTGTTGTAAACAAGTCGTAGACACGTGCTTTTGTAATGGATTCGGAAAATAAGGACGCACAGCCCAAAAGGAAGTGGAAGAAGAAGAAGACGCTCTTGTCCAATGCCAGGAAATATGGCAAAAAGGAATGCTGGGGCCGAGGCACCAAAATCACCGAGGATATGTACCATTACTTCGTAGGGATATTAGAAGCTATGAAAAAGGGTGTCGATACAGATGAAGATAAAGGTAATAATAACTGACTGATTTATGTGTATTTAAGTATCATAATATATTCCTACTTCGTGGTTAGCCAACCTGCTAGAGGTCTTACTATTTGTAGTGTATATTTGTGTTTTCAGAAAATCTAGCAAACAATGTTCTGGAAAGGACTGTCGACGAAGAAGTGACATTCTCGTGCAATCAGCTCGGCTGCAGAATCATCGAGCAACTCCTCCCGTACGCCTCTCCGGAAAACCTGGAGCGGTACATCGAAGCATTCACCGACCAAATCAGAATTCTGAGCACGGATAACTTCTCCAGTTTTGTTCTCGAGCAGCTCTTGTGCGTCTGTTGCAGCCGGGCGACTCAACACCTACAAATAGAACCGGAACTCGACGACGATGAAACCGACGAACCGGCGACGAAAAAAGTCAAGACTGAAAAACTAGACGCGGAAAAAAAAGACACTGTAACATACCCACAAGAACACATAGATAAATGCCACGCGTTCACGATTAAGGTCGCCAAATATTTATTGAATAACTTAGAAGATTTCGTGTGGGACCCGTCTGCGAACAGAATGCTTCGTACGTCGATCAAATGTCTCGGCGGCGTGATTTCAGCCCCGTGCGAAAAGCCTAAATCTAATTTATTCGGCAACTCGAACCCCGAAGAGAACAATAAGAACGCAAATAAACACACAATGCCGTTGGTTTATCGCCAAGTTCCCGCTGAATTTAAAGAGATTGTCAAAGAACACGGCAGTCGCTTATCGCAATGGCCGCAGTTTAAGGACATGCCGTACGAAACGCTCACATCCGGCCTATTGCAGATGCTTGTGTTTGCGTTGAAAAACACAAGCAAGAAGTTATTCCGCGTCGTAGTGAAGAAATTATTGGACGAGAGCTTCGCTCCGGACGCGTGGCTCAATTCGCAAGACGACGATAAGAAAGATATAAAGATTGATTTAGACAATGAGTATGAGAAGGAAGGTGATGAAAACGGAGACGTTTCTATGAAACCGTTGAATTTGCCGCCCGTTTTTGATTCCCATCCCGCTGTGAGATTGCTAGAAGCGGTGTTGCACGTCGCCAGGTCTAAATTGTACACGCAGATTTACGCCAAGTGCTTTATCAACAGGCTGGCAATCTTGGCGGGGATGCCGGGGTTGAATTTCACGGTGCAGAGACTCTTTGATAACTGTACAGTTAAGGAAGAGGTAAATATAATAAATTAAATTAGAATTAACTTTAAAGCTTAGAGTTAGTATTTATGTATTAATATTTGAAATGGTCCCAACCGAGACTCGAACTCGGAACCTCTACTCTATCCGGGAGTAACGCTTCTGCCAATTGAGCCACTGAGACCTTATAAGAAACCGGCATTTTCAATCAATCTCATTCTTCATTTAAAAAATTATTAATATCATTAATTTTTCTTCCGATTCGGCTGCCATCTTTGTGTGGTATACAAAGCTCTACCCTAGCACATATTATATACCTAGATGGTGTCTTGGATAAACCATCTAAAATAAATATTAAATATTTTAAAAAGTAAATATCGCACAATCCCAACTGCTCCCAACCGTCTGACGCCATTGCAACTATAGCATTACCAATCGGGGTATGTTGTGAGGCAGAAGGTAGTGCGGAGGGGAAGGCGATGGGGAAGAGGAAGGTTGGGAAGCAGCACTTGGCTATTCAGTTCTGGTCACCAAACACGGCTAAAACTATTTCAAGCAACATTTCGATTCTGAATGGCGGTCTTTCACCAGGGCGATACTCTGAGTATCTACCACTTCTAGGTATAATGAGATCCCTGAGGCTCGTGTGTGGTAAAACCATGTATGACCGTATCGCAAATGCAGAGATCCGGAAAGAATGCGAGGCTGATGTAAGCGAAGTGAGGAATATTAAGAGAGAGACGCTTAGATGGTTTGGACATGTAGAGTGAATATATGAGTCAAAAGTGAATGGTAGAGGAAGTCGGGGACGCCCAAGGAAGACATGGCACGATTAAGTAAATCAAATATGTCAAGAGTCAGAATAACAAGAATACGTATGAATGTGAATTAAGCAAGGAGCGTGTGCAGAGTTATTTGGCGGTCCATCATCTCTGCCTACCCTTGCGGATAAACGGCGTGGCGGTTAGTTAGTTAATCCTAGCTGAAACTGGTCTTTAAAGGCGGATGCTGTTGGCTTATTTTTTTAGTATATTTATAGCGCTGTTTACGTATGTAATTTGTTTTCAGTTTGAGCCGATGTTCGATGAGCTGGCCGACAGGTTCGACAAGGTCCTCGTCAGCGGAAACACGGGGGTCCTAGTGGCCATGGCCAAGGCCTGCCTGCGGCTGCAAACCAAGCAAGTCAAGTTTGTCCAGGTGCTTGATTTATTTATTTGAAAAACAACTCTACTACAAAGCAGAAAGCTGCGTCTGTGAAGCCTCGTTTCACTCTTGAACGGTGAACTCTGTCCTCGTGAAATTTGCAATCTCTTTTCTGTCTCAACTTCTTGTAACATCATTTAAAAAAAATAAAAAATTATATGAATACCGCACAAAAGTCTCAACTGCTCCCGACCGTCTAGAGCCAGTAAGACTATGGCATCCCGAAATAGGGTATGTTATGAGGCTGAAGGTAGTGGGGAGGGGAAGTAGATGGGAAGAGGAAGGTTGAGAAGTACCTGGCTATTCAGATCTGGTCACCAAACACGGCTAAAGCCATTTCAAGCAACGTTTCGATTCTGAATGGTGGTCTTTCACCAGGGCGTTACTTAGTGTATCTACCACTCTGGAACGTGCCGCAAATATACTTTTTATTATTTTTGTATGAATTAAATGTGTTATGACACATATTAATTAAATAAAAGTTATTGGCGCATGCCGGGTTTGAACCCGCGACCTTTGGATTCCTAGTCGAGCGTCTCACCACCCGACCATGGAGGCCGTAATGAATTTTATTGTAAAACAAAAAAAAAGTTTTAAGTGCTCCGGTGTAAACTTTCCAAAATGGTGCTTAAGCCCTTTTGACTTTCCGGTGACGATATTTTAAGAATGTGTCATTTCCAGTCGATGGAGCAAGCGCTGGGCTGCAACGAGGAGAACCACCGCTACTTCGCCATCCTGTGCGCCAAGCTGCTGCCGCTGCACCGAGTGGACGTGGCCGCGTGCGGCGAAGCCTACTTCGTCAACGTGCACGGATCCGTGGTGCTGCAGACCATGCTGGGCTTCATGCGGCCCAAGCGGGTCATCGACAGCTTCCTGGCCATGACGCCGCACCAACTGCTGGTGCTGTTCTGCGACGCCAAAGGCAGCCACGTGGCCGACGGCTTCTTCGAAGGCCAGTTTGTGGGAGCCAAGTCGAGGGAGGTCTTGACGAGGAAACTTAGGGTTGGTATTCTTCAAATGTCGGTGTTTGCGTCTCTCCATGCAGCTCTGGATCTTGAAGAAAATTCATTGTTCTGATATATGCCTAAATTGAATGGAAGAAGAAGTCGTGGACGTCCGAGGAAGACATGGCACGACCAAATGAATCAAATACTTGAATCGCGCCATGTGAAGAGTCAGAATAACAGAATATGTATGAGACGATGAATGAATGTGATTGTGAATGAAGCAAGGAGTGTGTGCCAAGACAGAGTTGTATGACAGTCCGTCCTCTCTGCCTACTGCTGCGGATTTTTTTTTGTTTATGGGATGCTGGAAATGAAGGCGGAGCAACGATAAAATGGTAAGAGTTACCCAAGCTAAGCAAATGTTCGTAACAAGCAAACAGACGATAACATTGCTTTATGCTTATCTTAGCCGTTTCTTAGCCACGGCTAAGGAAAAATTGGAAACAACCGCTGTAAGAAACCCAAACTTAAGTATTTGGATAGTGTTGTGGCGAATATTGCATCTTTTTGGATAGGAAATTGGAGGAGATTAAGATCTTGTCTTCTTAGTCCTGTCCGCCTCTAGGAAACGCCTCCACTCCTGCCGGTCTCCTGCTGTTTCCCTCTAGTTCCTTATGCCTAAAGCTGCTGTGTTCACTTCGGCACCACCCAACCGCCTAAGTTTAGGACTTGGAGTTTAGGATTGGCTATATTCCATCTTCTTGATGTTTTTGAGTTTCTCAATTTCTAATCTGTTCCGATAGGGCACATTCCAAGAGTTCGCCATCTCGAAGCACGGCTCCCGGGCCCTGGAGAAGATCTTCAAGACGTCCAGCTTCGAGACCAAGGTCAGCATCATGGAGGAGCTCTCCGACAAGAGCCAGATCCTCAACACCAGCCTGTTTGGCCAGCTCATCGCCGACAAGCTGCGCGTGGAGCTCTACAAGAAGTCCTTCCAGAGCTGGAAAACCTCGCTGGACAAGGAGGAGAAGTCGAAAGCCATCTTCAAGGATATTTTGAAGTTATGATCATGTTTGTGAATATAAATAATTCTCATTTTTATGGCGTCTTTTTGAATTATAACCTCAAGGACACTTTATAAACAATATTAAGTGACGCTAAATGTCTGCCTACTTTTAAACAGGCCCAATTTATAATATCGGAGTACTCGTGAGTCTCAAGGATACACTTACCTTTTAAATGCCTTCCCGGTTAGCTCTGACTGATAGAACGGGTTTTTCGTGTTTGAAATTCGTTTATTTTGATTTAGAGAGGACCTTCTTCTTCTTTGTCAAAGATGGTTACAAAAGGGACCCATACTTTGAAGGGTTTAAGGAATTTTAACAATAATACACTCGCAAATGCTCTCTTGTATTATATTTGAGAATATTGATTCTACGCCCAGGAAAAGCTTGATTAACTTGGTGGATAACGTTAGAATTGGGTACTCGTAGAGACAAACTATTATACTAAATTGTTTATTTATCACCGATACTGGAAAGCGCGTGGGACTTGCGCGCTCGGAGTCCTTCCGCTCAATCTGATAGCCGAGGAATCCCGCTAATTCGCTCCTCGATGGCGGCTGCCGGGGATCGTAGTGTCTCTCCCCTTACTCGCGGCACCCGATTATCCATCGTAATATTTAATTGAATTTACAATTTTACTATAGGCGGCAAACACTGTATTGACTCTCAAAACGTTAACTGCTCTAATCGGCGTCTAATGTACAACTAAACTCTCCCAGCCCTTCTAGCCGGGCTCGTGGTCGTTCTGACCCCCCTTTTGGCTTTTCAGAGAGACCGATAGACTAAAAATTACACCATAATAAATAGATTTTGACTAGCGCGAAAATTCAAAATCGCAGTTGATCGAATTTATCGTGCTACATAACAACAATTAAATCTATTATTATTAAAACAAATTAGGTTGGATTGTCTTACCTTTCATGTGATTACTATCAAATCAAAAATCGGCGCCATTTTGAATTTTTCGACATTTAAACGGTCCCCGTTAAATCTAAATAGCTGGGTACTTTTCAACCTTCTCCTTCCGCTTCGGCTACAGACGTTTGTTAGCAATTGGGACTCTGGTGCGGTATTCACTATTAAAAAAATCGTTTTTCTTTTTTGCTACCAGAGTATCCCCATATTATTGTACCTACAGCTTGACACGGATAACTTTGCAGTCGATGACGTCGTCCCACCATAGTTATTGGGGTATCAGACGTAGGCTTTATTTAGAGCACTCAATTATTTTCTGATTATTCTAAAGCATGACAGAAAACAACTGCTGTTGGTGTATTTCCCAAGAGTTGCTAAACAAATAAACATTGTTTTCGTAGATATTGCCTAGGAAGCTCTCACACTAGTGATGGGAAAAACTTCAAAGTTTTGTAAACGCTTCACGAACTACAAGTTCTTTAAAATGAACCCTTCAATTAAAGTAACAGTTCGATCACTCAATGCCCGATCTGTCATTCGACCGAAAAATGCTGGAATTGTGGAACCGGTTTCTCGCCTACACTTCGAAGCATTCGCACAGTGAGCAATGAGTGAAGTGCCACAGAATGAAGTACTTCTTTGTAGTAGTTTGCACATTCGCATAGTGGGGAATGTGTGAAGAGTGAACTGTCGCAAAATGAAGTAGTTCTTTATAGGGGAACTTCAATTGAAGTATTCGCACAGTGAGAAATGTGTGAACTGCCACAAATGAAGTAGTTCTTTGTAGTAGTTCGCACAGAGCGGTTACAACACTATCTCACACACATAACGGCGTGTTTAAGTACACATTTCATTGATAACGTGCTCATTCGGAATCGCAACGTTGACATTGCTTGAATTGGCTATAGCTATGTTTGTTAATACAAGTCAAGTAGGTACTTTTCAACCTTCTCCTTCCCTTCAGCCTCAAAACATATCCCGATCGGGAATGCCATAATCCCACTGGCTCCCGTCAGTCAGAACTATTGTTCGATGTTCGCATAAAAAAATAAATTCAAACCCTTTTGAATTTTTGTTTAACTTCCATTTTTTTTTTTGGATTTTATTCACAAGTAATAAACGAAAAACAAAATGATGTATGTAATGTTATTTTATTTTATTTACATAGTTCAATAAATATATTAGAGATTGTTTAAGAATTATCATGTTTAAATATATTAATATCTCCGCATCCAATCTTTGGCTCCTACTTAGTGCTTGAACCACTGAAGAGATAAACCGATAGAAGTGTGTTGTCTGTGTATCCGAAGTAAGTTAAATTATCCCTAACTTTGGGTGAAATTGATCAAACCTTTTAAAATATCAAAATTCTTTCCAGAGACAATGAATTTTATTGGCCTGTCTGGAACCTAGGAGTCGAAAGAACTAATTAAATTTGACGTCAGTTTTCTATTAAATCGATACAGATCACACTTCTATTCATTTTCTGTTCGGTGGCCTTACAATAATAAAAAAATCAGAGTCAAAATAGAAAATAATTTAATATTTTTATAAATAAATAAATAGTTGTGAAAATATTTAAAGAAGTCTGAATTTAAAAAGATATAATTAATTAATAGATATAATTTTAGCATCATTAAACAAATCAATTAACCTACTGTCAAACCAGTCTATTCAAATAAAGTGAGCCATCATTTAATTGTGACACCGTCGCTTTTGACATTGTCACAATTCAACGATTAGCGCCATTTGTATCGCCTAAAAAATTTATGATCCCAGTTGAACGTCGATTCTAGGCCGATTTCAGCTTTTGAGCAAATTGTGATCGGCTGACGAGCGTAACAACGTGATCCGTATGCTTTTCAGCTGATCACAATTTGTTTGAAATCTGAAACTGACCGACAGTCAGCGTTTAACGGTGACTGTTCAAATGTCAAAAAAACAAAATGGCGTCGATCTTTGAATTCCGACAGTGTTAAATGTGACAGAAGATTGAAACAAACCGCACATAAACATAAAAAATCCATTGCTAATAAATAATAGTGCGTAATAGACATAACATTCTTTAGGCCGAATTCTGCTATAAGATGTCCATACAAATGCCATTTTTTTTCATACAGACACATTATATGAAAATTTCTAGGTAGGTACTTTTTGAATTGACGAGTCTTCAATGTGAAAATCTAAACCAAAGAGTCGGTTTCGGCAGATGGATTTTAGACGGAAAACACAGTTTAGAAAAGAAAAACAGTTTGAGTTTAGAATTATGTATAGGTAATGGAAATGATCTGATTAAAAAGATAAGTCTAATAGGGTATCTCAAAGCTCCATGGCTCATAGTGGAAATGACAATGCGATCTGAAAATAGTTGCGTTGACCTACAAATTCCGGACAGAAAAAGCTGTGCAAATTTCGTGATGTCAGAGCTCATAGTTTGAGAGTTTTTTCGCAGACAGATTTCAATTATGTAGTGGAGATTATCTGATTAAATAAAAATGGGGTATTTCAAAGCCACATGAATCATGATGGAAATGCCGTTGCGATCTGAAAAGAGTTGCATTGAACGATTAATTCCGGATAGGATAATCTGCGCAAATTTTATAACGTCAGCTCATAGTTTGAGGGTTTTTTTGCACAGGCAGATTTCAATTAGGTAACGGAAATTATCCAATTTAAATGATAAGTCAAATGGGGTATTTCAAAGCTACATGACTCAAAACGGAAATGACGTTGCACTGACTCATAAACGCCGGACACAAAAAGCTGCGCAAATTTCACGACGTCAGAGCTTCGTTTGAGAATTTTTCACAGACGGGGATTATAATTGGAACATGGAAGTTACGAGATTGCGATCTGAAAACAGTTTCATTAACCTACAAATAATTCCGGGCAGAAAATGCTGCGGAAATTTCATGACATCAGGGCTCACGGTTAGAGAGAGATTTTACAAAGACTGATTCTCTGCTGTACAGTCGAGATTTCTCACTTGTAAATTATTTTGCATTTAGTGAATTAAAGTGTTTGTATGAAAACATGAAAATTCGTCTTGCAAATTTTCCAAATTTTTCCTTTTTATGTATTCATAATATTTCACAACAATGGAAGGCCTAACTCTATGAGGGAGACATTGAATATTGTGCTTAACTTAATTCTAAATAGTATAAAACATCATACAACCTTATTCTAGAATAGAGACTGACAATAACTTAACAAAGAAAAACATTTGGTCTTTAATATTGCGGTTTTATAGATAATATAAATATATTTACTACATAAGCCTACATAGGAATCTATTTAAAAGGTATTTTACAAACAAAATTCATGTAATAATTATTATTTGCTAGAAATTTACATTTACACACTTATTTAAACATCCATCGTTTGGGGAATGCCCCAGATTTTAAGACAGGTGCGGTACGTTGCAGATGCTGACAGTATCGCCCTGGCGAAAGACAGGCATTCAGAATCGAAGCATTGCTTGAAATGGCTCCAGCTGTCTTTGGTGACCGGATATGAATAGCCAGGTACTTCCCAGCCTTTCTTTTTACCATCTCCTTCCCTTCAGCCCGACAACGTACCCTAATTGGGGATGCCATAGTCCCTCTGGCTCCAGACGGTTGGGAGCAGTTGGGACTCTTGTGCGGTATTCACTAGCGTTGGGAAAAACTTCAGGTTTTGTGAATGCTTCACAAATTGTTGGTTCTTTAAAATGAACCCTTCGAAGTGAACACTTCAATTGAAGTCGAACTCGCAAGAAGAGATTTAAATTTATCCGGTTATTTGTTCAGTTCTTTGTGGAACCGGTTCCTCGGCGAAAAAGCACGCATTAGTCGGTAGAGATTTGAAAGTGAAAAGAACTGTAACCGGTTCCTTGCCAAAATAAAAAGTACTAGTCGGTAGAGATTTTAAAACGAAAAGAACTAGAACTGGTTCCTCGCCAACAAAATAAATCACGTACTGGTCGGTAGAGATTTGAAATGGAAAAGAACTGGAACTGGAACCGGTTCCTCACCGAAATAAAAATCATGTTCCTTTAATTCTTCCTTTTACGAAGTACTTTGAAGTCAGACTTCAATTGAAGTACTTGTTATGAAGTACTTCTTTATAGGCTTTGAAGTTCACCTTCGCAACTGTACTGCTGCAAATTGAAGTAGTTCTTTGTAATCTAACTTCCGTTGAAGTATTTGTTCAATGAAACGAATGAACGCTACAATGAACTACCAACTTCAATTGAAGTATTTGTTCAATAAAATTAAGTTAATGAAATGGATGAACGCTAAAATGAACTACCAACCTCAATTGAAGTATTTGTTCAATGAACAATGAATGAAGTAGGAACTGTTGCCAAAAGAAGTAGTTTTTTCAAAACGGTCACAACGCTAGTATTCACTATGAAAAAATCAACAAGGCTTATTTATACAAGTTTTTTTATACATGTAAATATTTCATATATTTTTTGTGTGCATTTGACATTATTTGTCAGCGGAAGACTAGGTGTGGTGAAGGGCTTTAGCTATTTTCATAATGACAGCAGTCAAACAACGCAATCATACGAAGATTTCTATATGGAGCGGAATTATAAATAATAGTAAATTATTACATAACAAATCTTATAGTTAGTTACTTCAATATTTGCACACACCCCAAAGTCATTGCCGCCATCTAAATAATTTACTATAATTATTAGGAAATAGTTTTATAAAATTATTTACACAATAATTTTACATTCACAAAGACATTAATTAAGCTCGGATGTCCTACCGCCCACGCACAAACGATATTTGAAGTTGGAATAGACTTGACGGCATTCGCTTGTATAACGATTCAACCCAAAAGCGTTTTAAACAGGATGGAACATTCTACAGCGCGGCGATAATACCTTCTATACAGGGTGTTGCATGACGTACCCGGACAGACTTTTACCAGAGACTCCCGAGGTTATTTGGAGTGAAAAGTGAAGGTTGCATGTTACCAGAGACCGAGATGCTATCTATAAATACGACGGCCTCCGCAGTCGAGTAGTAAGATGCTCGACTACGAATCCAGAGGTCGCGGGTTCAAACCCGGCGTGCGCGAATAAATTTTATTCAATCAATATTTTTCATAACACATTTAATTAATATCGTTAAAATAATGTATAGTATATTTGCGGCACGTTCCAGAGTGGTAGATACTCATAGTATCGCCCTGCTGAAAGACCACCATTCAGAATCGAAACGTTGCTTGAAATGGCTTTGGCCGTGTTTGGTGACCAGATCTGAATAGCCAGGTACTTCCCAACCTTCCTCTTCCCCATCCCCTCCTCACGACATACCCTAATTGGGGATGCCATAGTCGGACTGGCTGTAGACGGTTGGGAGCAGTTGGACTCAGCGGTATTAATTATAAAAAAACTTAATAATCACTGGTTTAACTCTGTCGGTTACGTCGTATAACACACCCTGTATAAATATGCCCAGATGATGACAGTGCTTCTAGACGCAGATGCATAGCCATTTTGTAAAATTTTATGCATTTGAAATTTTCACCATAGGAATTATGTTTGAACAAGATTGACATTTATATATTGCAAGGTTTGGGTGGAGTCTACAGATAATTTTTCCAACGAGATCAGTTTAGTAAAACATTTATAAAAGTGTAGGTACACTTCAGTTTATATTACTTTACAATAATATATTGCACGTCATTAAGGATTCGCACGGGATAAATAAATGTTTAAATTCATCAGACGATTCTGTTAGCGTCGGCTTTTTCTGTGAATTTTCTGCGTGCTGTTTGACGCGACAGCCTCGCTCGCCTTCGTAATGCGTCATTTCTTGCCCCCGACCCCTCCGACCAAGCCCTGACCGCCGCCCAGAGACGCCAGGGTGATCCTATCTGCGCTGCCCGGCACGGAGAGGCTGAGGCGTTCAGCTTGGGCGCTGGCGAGAGACAGCCGCTCCTGACTCGCAGAAGTTAAAAGCCTCTCCGAGTGGGCGGCGGACGTCAACAGTCTCTCTGCGGTGTGGTTTGCGGAGGTTAAGAGACGTTCGGCGTTGTTGAGAGATGTTAGCGACAGTCTGCTCTCGGTCAATCTGTCTTGGTTCAGCGTCAGACGTTCCGTTGTGAGGTTGAGTCTCTCGTTTGAAGAGCTGGAGACGGGTGTGGAAGATCGGGTTATTTGCAACGGTTTCAGAGGGGGCTGGACCGGCTGGTTGGTTATCGTCGGGGGAGATGTGACGGAGAGGAGGGATGCTGGAGGCTTTTGATCTCGACCGCAACACACCTGTGAGAGAGATAAAATTTATTAAAAAGAGAAGTGAAACAAACGATTAATTATACAGTAGAACCTTTCATGACGAGAATAATTTGTTCCAGAATCTTACTCGTTAACCTAAACAATTTTTCCCATATAAATCAATGTAAAATACGATAATGCGTTTCATGCCGAAAAAAACACTTTTTAACGTTTATTTAAATAAAATTACATACTTATAAATTGTTAAGGAGTGTAACAACCTGGAATACCATTTCAATTTGCAAAAAACAATAAAAAAATCAAAATAGGTATTTATTACTTTTTTTCTAGAAAGCTGTCTACAGACATTTGTTTTTGCCTACGCTTCAAAATTTGGTGAAAATGTGACCCGGCATTATCGTTGAATAAATTTGTGGAACACATAGCCGCCTCCTTATTAGGGTGATGCTTCTCAATGTACGATGCAACAGTTTCCCATGCTTTCAGATTTTCTCTTACTGTGCCAGAAGATGCTCTGTTACGTCCTCCCCCTCCACTAACAAACTCTCCTGCACAACTTCTTGCTGTGAAACACAATGCAACTCCATAAGCTCTTCGGCGGTCGGTTCCTGACTGCGATCTTCCACAAGCACATCAATATCGTTGTCATCATCAACCTCTGACGTGACGATGGGACTTCCTCCTTCTACGTCACTCGTTAAGGGAGCATTTTTTTCACAGTCTGTTTTGCTCGTTATGAGGGTTCCACCGTATTAGGTGTACAACTTTGCTTCCACCGGTTTTTTCATACATTTATGATTCAAAGTATTGTCCGTCGCTGGCCACTACTTTCTGCCATCTTTCGGGCAGCGTGTTAATCCAGCGTTGAAAAAACTGGTCATCTTTGAAGCGATCCACGAATCGATCCAATTTTTTACTTCTTCATGAGACTGTGAAAGTGCTGGTCAGCCAGGTCACATGCCGTTGATTGAAACAAGCGATAGTCAGAGGGAGCAACGTCTGGAGAATACGGCGGGTGGGATGGGACTCCCCATTTCAACGTTTCCAAGTATGTCTTGACCACTCTTGCAAGATGGGGTCGAGCATTGTCACGCTGCACCTCTCGCAAATGACGAGAATTTGCCTCGTAAACTGACATTTTCAATGGAGAATAACTTGACAATGCAGACACAAATGGACTAATGTTTCTATGAGGTTATGTTGACAGACGCCTAAGTTGATTGCATAACGTCTACAATCTATTTATTTCGACCACTACTTACCGCTAGAGACATCTATAGGAAAACAACAGAAGCAAAGTTGTGCACCTAATAACTAAATCAGACTAATAAATTATGTTAAGAAACAAACTACAAAAGTTAATGAGAAGTCGGTAAGTTGATGATGAATATAAGTAAGTCCAAAGTCATGGTGTTTGAAAGAGAGAGTACGCGAACAGCGTGCAATGAAGTTGTGAATGATGAATACTTGGAGCAAGTGGATTAGTTTGTGTATTTAGGAAGTATGTTCTAGAGAGACGGAAAGGCTGATGAGGATATTGTAAGAAGAGGGAATGCAGGAAACTCCATTGGTGGAGGACTGAACGCTGTTGGCGCAAATAAGGAATTGTCAAAAGAAGCGAAGCTAGCAGTCCACAATGAAGTGCTTATACCAACCCCGATGTGTGGCAAGTGAGGCATGGAACTGGCAGAGGAAGAATGAAAGTAGACTGAATGCTGTGGAAATGAGATCCCTGAGACGTATGTGCGGTAAAACCATGTATGACCGTGTTAAAAATGTGGATATCCGGAAAGAATGCAAGGCTGATGTAAGCATAATGAATGTAGAAAGGAGTGTGAAAAGAATACATGATGCAAAAGTGAATGGAAGAAGTCGAGGATGCCCGAGGAAGACGCGGTACGATCAAGTAAATCAAATACTTGAATCGGGTCATGTGAAGAGTCAGAATAATAGAAGAGTATGTATGAGACGATGTATGAAGCAAGGATTGTGTGCCAAGACAGATTTGTATGCGGGGAAACGGCGTGATGGATAGTTAATTAGTTAACTACAGTAGGGTCACACTAGGCTAACACTTGAGTCGAACAAATATATCATTAAGGAGAGCACATCCTGTATGGTCAACTCCATTCTCGGTCTGTCTTCGGTCAGTGCTAGATAGTAGTGAGAGTGCAACGTACCTGATGGTGGTTCTCCCAGTCCTTGTGTTGGCAGAAGGCCCCGCAGTAGCGCGCCACGTTGCACCCGCTGCAGGTCTCCTGAGCCTTGCGGCCACAGTTCCAGCAAGTCTGTCATCAGAACAACATGGCGTTAGCGACAGAACGAAAGACAAAGTTTCAAAGCACAGCATCCGTGGAATCTGGTGAAGAAAAAGACCTAAGATTCAACGGAAATTCAATTTGTCCACTTGGCTAGACTAGACCGGTTAGTAGCTGAGTGGACTAACGCGTCGGATTCCCACCCGGGCGTCGTGGGTTCAATTCCTCTGCTAGCCAAGTCCTCCGTCATTGCAACCCAACCTATACAAATTTACGATAAATCACTTTCTTTGGGTTTTCACGTTATAAACCGTGAGAGAAAGAGACAAGACAAGTTGTCACATAATCTGGCACCACTTTTAGGGTATGTAAGCATGTTTTTTGGCCCACTACGTTTCGTTATGCGACATAACTCAACGGTTTTTGAGGTTATATCCTATATTTTTGTTGATATACAAATAAACGTTACATTTTATACATGTGCTATGAATGGATGTAAAAAAGTTGTGTCCATGAAAACCCTAGCCACCGAGTCAGGAAAAAATCAACAATCCTGACTACACATGCTATCCCTCCTGGTATATTATTGCTCTAAGATTAGTACTATGTGAAAAAGCTCATTACAATAATCATAATAATAATAATATTTGTATAGCGCTCTTTTTGTGAAAAATCGCCACAAGGGCGCTGTACAATGTGTTTTTGTTAGGACAGATAATATTGGGTAAGTTTGGGTTCGTATGGGTAAAGTTTGGGTTAGGTTAGCTAAGATTATGTTAGGTAGGGTTGTGCTAGGTTTGGGTTAAATTAAGGTTTGTTAGGTTAGGTTCGGTTGAGTTAGGTGAGGTTGGGGGTCTGAACCTACATTGTGGTGCTCCGGCGGCGGGGGCGACTGGCTGTTGGCCCTGCGCGCCGTGGGGAGCCTCAGCAGCCGCTCCAGGCGCGCCCGCTCGGCCGCCGCGGCCCTCTGCAGCTCCGCCACCGCCTGCCGCTTCACCTGGGGGCAAAATCAGTCCTCGTGATGTGCGCAAGAGAGATGGGTTCACCAAGACATAGCGAGGGCATTTGGCCGAAAACGTTGCCAAATGCAAGTGGCCCGAATAAGGAACTCGACTAACTTACTAATCATCACGCCGTTTCCTCGCAGGGGTTGGCAGAGAGGATGGACCACCATACAACTCCTTGCTTCATTCACATTCATACATACTCTATTGTTATTCTGATTCTTGACATGGCCTGACTAAAATATTTGATTCACTTGATTGTGCCATGCTTCTTCGGATGTCCCTGACTAATTCTTTCATTCACTTTCGCGTCATATATTCTTCTCACACTCCATTCTTCGTTAATTCACCGTCATACATGCCCAAACCATCTAAGTGTCCTTTCTGAATCCTATTCATTACGCTTACATCAACCTTGCATTCTTGACGGATATCCACATTTTCAACACTGTCAACCATGGTTTTACCTTATATACGCCTCAGGGATCTCATTTCTACAGCATTCAGTCTACTTTCATCCTTCCTCTGCCAGTTCCATGCCTCACTGCCATACATCAGGGTTGGTACAAGCACTCTATTTTGGACTGCTAGCTTCGTTTGGAAGTTTTTTTATTAGCGCCAACAGCGTTTAGTCCTCCATTAATGGAGTTTCCTGCATTCACCCTTCTTTCAATATCCATATCAGCTTTTCCGTCTCTCTAGAACATACTTCCCAAATACACAAACTCATTCACTTGCTCCAAGTATTCACCATTCCCAACTATATTGCACGCTGTTCTCGTACTCTCTCTTTCAAACACCATGATTTTGGACTTACTTACATTCATATTTAACTCTTTCTGCATACATACGAGACTTAGTTCATCCTAGACACGAGAAACTATGGAAAAATATTAAGATACACTGAACAGATAATTTCTAGATAACATTAACTTTCTTTGAACGCACAAACACGCCAACAACACACTTATTTAGGTATTTTTCTTCAGTGAGATAGAACAACAAACTTCGATTCTTAATAAATACTTTTTTTTTGTATATGGTCATTCGCATTGTTGAAAAATAGATTTTGAAAAAAATATTTAAAAAAAACAAACATATCAAAATGCCGCCCATCAGCGGAGAGATCGACAACTATTGTGATGTCATCTAATCCAAAATCGTATGGAGCTCTCAATATTATGTTATGAAATGAAAAAAAAAACATGAAAGTGCGGAAATTTGCCCGACGGGGCAGAATTAAAACCCGCGCCTCTTGTCTTGCACTTATACGAGTTAGTGCAAATCTTTTGTTCGAACGAAAAAAATACCCGTGTCAGGCGCCTTTTGACTCAGGGCCGGGCCTGCATGAGCTATATACGATTTTTGAAGAAGATATAAGATGAAGAATGAATAATACATCATAAGACGTAGATTGTTACCTGGTTGACGGATTCTTCAGCCCTCCGCCTGACCTCTCCAACCCTCTCCTCCGTCTGCCTGACGGTGGCTGCCATGATCTCGCCCGCCGCCCGCTTTATGTCCGCCCCCTCGGGGGAACAGCCTTCTGGGGCATTTCCTGCAACACAAATCATCACGATCATCCTTCTATTCTTTTGTACGGACACCAAACCAAACACATACATGGCCTGTTCAAAAGAAAAGGTGAATTTTGAATTTTCGCGGGCTGTGTACATTCGATTATCGTTTTTTTGTTGTTGTTATGTTGGTACACATATGTTTATTATATGTTAGCATTATTAGCCATTTTGGATTAGTGGTTTGTTTTTGACAACTGGAAAGGTTAGTCACGTTTTTGTGTGTTCTTCGATTTTTTACTTTTGAAAAAAATGGATCAAAGAATAAAATCCATGATTTGTTTTTCCACAACTCCAGGACGCTCATCGTCATTAACATCTTCTCGGCCTTCTGTAAAGCGCTTGTACCACTTATAAACACTTTTTTGAGACAAAGTAGACTCGCCGAATGCCACAGTCAACATTTTAAGTGCGTTGGAGCACTTTATTCAATTTTTAACGCAAAATTTAATACATATTCTTTGATCCATTTTTTTTCAAAAGTAAAAAATCGAAGAACACAAGAACGTGACTAACCTTTCCAGTTGTCAAAAACAAACCACTAATCCAAAATGGCTGATAATGCTAACATATGATAAACATACGTGTACCAATATAACAAAAAAAATCGACAATCGAATGTACACAGCCCGCGAAAATTCAAAATTCACCTTTTCTTTTGAACAGGCGAACTCAATCTGTATATTCACATTTCAATAGCATCTATACTTCTGTGATAACGAAAAATGACTAATTTAGGAGATTGTTGGAAGACGTACCAGAGGAAGATTCGGAACTTTATTGGGAGACTACTAAACCCACTGGCTTTTATATTGGACATCTTGTTTTGTATTCACCAAAAAAAAAACACTTACAATAATTTAAATAAAAAATAATTTTGTTTTAAGCCACTTTATTTATACACATATAACAATTCGACCGGTTTCGGTTAAACTTAACCTTCTTCAGGAACGTATATATATAAACTGAGTTTATTCTTATACGTTCCTGATGAAGGTTAAGTTTAACCGAAACCGGTCGAATTGTTATATGTGTATAAATAAAGTGGCTTAAAACAAAATTATTTTTTATTTAAATTATAATGTCAAGCTACAAAGTGTTTGCTTCCTTCGATAACTTACAATAATAACCTCAAAGTAAACTTATTGAATATTAAATGCAATTAAGAAATTTTACTTCTGACTGACATCATTAGATCGCAATTGGTGCTTATGTTTTAATGTAGAGCGTCTCATTCCAGGTTAAAACCAATTTCTAAATACGTGCTGAATGAAAATTACGAAAAAAATAAAATAAGTCGGGTGTTGCAAGAAAAGATCAACGCGCGTCAAAATCGAAACCCGAAAAAAAAACAATTTTAAAGAAAATACATTAGTATTACGTAGCCATTTCTAACGTGAAGCTGTGAATAATAATAACTGAAGTACCTTAACCAGATTTTGATGTGAAGAACGCTTGAATGGACCGATTTAAGAATACTTAAGCATATCCTAAATAAGCAGAAAGATACCCCAACGCCTTGACCAATCAAGACCGAGTGTATTGAACAGATGTACGAGTATACGTTCATGGAAATTACATGGACCATGAACGTTGTAACAAAAATGGCCACCATACAAAGAGTCACGCTAGGATCTCCTTGCGAGATGGAAGGACTAACGAGTGGATAAGGAGCAAGTCTAAGACATTATCATGACAATCTTCAACCTCAAGTGAAACTATTCTGGCATTTGGCACGGCTAACAGATGAATGTTCGAATCAGTGTCCTTGGTTGGGAAAAAGAAGCAAAGATTCCATGAAACGGCTATACTCGTGTTTGGTGACCAGAAGTCAGTTACTTCCCAACCTTTATCTCCCTCATATCTTTCCCCTCCCACACCCTTCAGCCTCACAGCACACTCCGAACGGAGATGTCAAAGAGCCTGGGTATCCAGATTCAGTCACTGAACAAGGCCACTGCCATTTCAAGCGATATTTCGATTCTGAATGGTGCTCCCTCACAAGATCACCGGATGGCGTCCTTGGCGAGAGAATCGGCGGTCGCCCACAGGTGAGATGGGCTGACAATTTAAAGAGAGCTGCAGGCTTCGGATAGATAAGATAACGAAATGAGGCAGGCCTATGTTTAAAGCTGGACACCGGAAGGCTCACGAAGAAAGAAGAAAGAAGAATGAAGAAGGAAGAAGGAAGACGGAAGAAGGAAGAAGGAAGAAGGAAGAAGGAAGAAGAAAGAAGGAGGAAGGAGGAAGGAGGAAGGAGGAAGGAGGAAGGAGGAAGGAGGAAGGAGGAAGGAGGAAGGAGGAAGGAGGAAGGAGGAAGGAGGAAGGAGGAAGGAGGAAGGAGGAAGGAGGAAGGAGGAAGGAGGAAGGAGGAAGGAGGAAGGAGGAAGGAGGAAGGAGGAAGGAGGAAGGAGGAAGGAAGGAAGGAGGAAATAAAAAAGAAGAAATAAATAAATAAAAAAGGAGGAAAGAAGGAGGAAGAAAGAAGAAATAAAAAGGAAGAAAAGGAGAAAGAAAAATAAAAAATAAATTAATAAAAAAAAAATTAAAAAAACGAAAGAAGAAATTGGTTGACATGAGTTTTATATTATTAAAAACATTATAAAAAACGAATGAGAATTTTATACGTAACGTAAATGAATGACGTATAAAAGCAATGAACTTACCTCTCTGCTGCAGAATTGCCAGCGCCCTTTTCGTCTTCTCCACCATAGACAGAATGCAATTCAGCATGGTGTTGATGTTCTTCCACTCCTCGTCGTTCTTAGAACTCGGAATCGAGTTCATAGACAAGCCGGCCGCCATGTTGGCCGCCATAGCCGAGTTCGGGGCCCGCTGCTCCATGACCTGGAGGCCCTCCCGCGCCGAGTCTCTCCTGTTCAGAAGCGGGTTGTCGAAGTTCGAGGAGTTCAACGGCTCGTTCTGAGAGTGGAAGCCGATGTGGTAGGGGTGCGGGTACTCGAAGAGGTGGGAGTGCGTTTGGAGCGGGAACAGCAAGGGGGAGGGGTTGACGAGGAGGTTTTGGGAGGGGTGGGAGCGCTTCGGGGGCGGCTGGTAGTCCAACGAGTCCATGGGGTGGTGGGCGCCGTTCGTTTGAGGGAGACACCCGTCGTACAGCCTGTGGACAAGGACACATAACACACACGTTTAGAATAAGGTCTGTTTTACCTTACTTCGGGTGAAGTTGATCAAAAATCTTCACGTACAGAAATTCTTTATTGAACAAATAAATAAAAAGAAGACATTATCGTCGCCGGAAAGACAAAAGGGCTGAAGCGCCATTTCGGGAAGTTTGCACCAGAGCACTTTTTTGTTTTTGTTTTAGAATAAAATTCATAAGTCTTTAGTACCTGGTTGGATTTTGAAAAAAAAGTTAATTCAAAGCTCCCACTGAGTTACCTGAGTCCACAAGTCTCAGAACCAAACAAGAGTCAGAGCATTCGATGCAAAAAAAACCTGACTCTTACTGCATAATTAACTCATTTTTGATGTGTCGCTTAAGTCTTTCTAGCGACGTTATGTAAAATACAATATGTCAGAATAACAGAAGAGCATGTATGAGACGATGTATGAATGTGAATGAAGCTAGGAGTGTGTGCCAAGACAGAGCTATATGGCGGTCCGTCCTCTCTGCCTACCCCTGCGGGGAAACGGCGTGATGGTTAGTTAGTTAGTTTTTTTATAGAAACACCCTTGAATCATCGGGACAATATTGAAATTAACCCAAAATACCGAGATATAAATACAAATTTAGGAGTTGGAATGGGAAGGAGAAGGAGTAATTGAGGGATTTTTGTCGTTTTATTGTATTTTCGTGCAGCTCGATACATTTCTTTCCAAATAAAAATAAAATTGCACGAGGTTTATTTTAAATTTCAAACAGTAATGTCACTTTGAAAATCGTATTTTTTTGCCACACTGACGTAAGCACACTTCAAATACTCATTACTCGACTTGTAGCGAACTTAACGCAATGCAAAATATCTCTATGGATTGATTATTTCGTTGACAGGCGATTGTGGTTCATTTAAATGTGCGAACAACAGGTTTTAAAGGATGAAAATAATTATAAATGCCCGGTGACTATTGGCACCTCTGGCACCCTAGGGGTTAAATATAGAACAAATACATTTGCGTTTATTTTCTATTGTATGTATTCTCATGTGATGTTTTATTCTATGGACATTTGGTAGTTGTTCTTTTTTTAAATGCAACAAATATCAATTCAATACATCTCTATCTGTGTGATGCATTGTTCTATGGATATGCGGTAGGTGTTTTGTGTGGCGGGAAAGTTAATTAAAATGTCGGCCGATTGCTGATTGGAAAAATATCAAAAACCAAAGGAATAATGATAATAAATGGAATTTCGTTGTAGATGCGTACACACATGGGTAACGGACAATGATAGCCATGGATGATGGTAAAAAATGTGCACACTGATTGCATTTTTAGAATCGTAAGCTTATAATACTAAAAGGGGCGAGTTCCAGGATTTGCAGCCTGCATGAGAACCAGGGTAGCAGGAATGCGGGAAAGGATTAACAACTCCAGAAATGACCTCATCATGCAATCCCGTCAGATTCCGAACTCAAGCATAGAAGCGCATTGGAGTAAATTATTGGCCCCATCAATCTTAACGCTGCCAGGATGGACTCCCTCTTGATGGCGTTTTGCAGAAATGAGGCCTAATATCCTCCATTAGTATTTTTTTCTTATGAATTTCTGTTCATTTTTGTTTGTTAATATTATTATTTTTATGTGTTATCAATTATGGAAGGTATTGCATTGCATTACTCCTGCATACCTTCTGGAATAAAACTTTATTTATTTATTTAAACACTCCCGTTTTCGTGCGATATTCAGATGAAAATTACTGAAATATCATGAATATACTTCTCTCCGGGTATTACCTAAGATTATTTCATGAAAACGCTTTAATAAGCAAAATCAAATGGGGTAACATGTCACCCCCTTCGGATCGTGCGTTCGTTTTTTTTTTACTTTCAGATACGGGAAGGTTAATATTGATGTTTTCAAGAACTAACTAACACTGTCTTCAATTTTTTTATATAATTCAATTGAATTAAATTTAATATTATTATTATTGAGTTCTGCTATTTTAAGTTTTTTTTATTTTTGTTTTTAGTGACAGCTGTTTCGGCGTTTAAGGCTATTGTCAAACTGTGTCATATATAAAAAAAATAAAATGGAGTTCTACAAATTGAACACAAATACTATAAATAAACTGTCTTCAATATTAATTATATTTTTTTACTCCAACAAATTTCTTCATATTTATACATGCTGGAACTCTAATCTGATTTTTTTCGCCCTAAGCTTTTAGTAGATTGTTTTTTTTTAAATCTATTGATGTACACACGCACTGCCTTGGAGTAACAAAGTATGGAGAGAGAGCTAATTCTTTTACCCAACCTTTACAGATTTGGGATAAATCACTTTCCCGGGTTTTTACGTCGTACACAACGAGAAAGAAAGAGACAACAAAATTTCCCAAATTATCACACCGCTTTAAAGTATTGTAAGAGTGTTCTTCGTGTCTCGCGTCTCCGTTGACTCCGCCCACACGTTTTGACATTTGACATAAATTGACATAACTCACCGGTTTTTTAGGTTATATGCTATATTTTTGTTTATGTGAAAAAAGTGGTTATACGAATAAACAAAAACGTTATGTCGACATGTGCCACGAATATATGTATAAATACCCTAGCCCTAGTCACGTCCAGGTCTAGCCGAGTCCGGCAAACCTTATCAAAACTCACTACAGCAACGTTCTCTCTTGTATATTATTTCTCTGAGGGCAAGGCTATACCCATATCTGAACATTTTTTCATGATTTATGCTAACGACCATGATTTTAGATAGTTTTAATTTGCATACATATCTGTTATATATTTTTTGCTCGTTGTCATATTAGGTTAGTTAATTTGTTGTGAAACGCACTTGAGGTTTTTCATAGTGAATACTACACATAAACCCAACTGCTCCCAACTGGAGCCAGTGGGACTGTGACATCTCCAATTTGGGTATGTTGTGAGGCTGAAGGTATTGTGGAAGGGAAGGAGATAGGGAAGAGAAAGGTTGGAAAGTACCTGGATATTCAGATCTGTTCAACAGACACGGCTAAAGTCGTTTCAAGCAACGTTTCGATTCTGAATGGTGGTCTTTCACCAGGGCGGTACTGAAAGTATCTACCACCACATTAACATCATATCCCCTCACCGAGATTTGTAAACGAGATCTCTGGGTCAAAAATCAAGGATATATATCCCATCTATCGCGAATCTTCCAATGTCTAGCTGTGAAATAAAGTTTCAAAATTTGCCCATTCTTCGCTGTTCTCCCCCACATTTTCCCCCTCCTCACAACGTACCCCGATCGAGGATGCAATAGCCCGCCTGGCTCCGGGCGGTATTCGCATAAATAAATAAACAAACGCAAACATTTCTAGGATAAAATATGATCACAGTTCTAAAATACGCAAACAATACGCTGACGGGGGCCACAATCGAAAACCAATACTATCTCCCACACACAGACACGCGCGCACCAGCACACACAATAGGCACAGAGACACACACACGCACCCGCGCACACAATGGGCTCAGATACACACACAACACGGGCGACCACACGACATTTCACCAACAGACGCGGTCGCTTTGATAAATAATGGACGACCTGCCGATATTTGGGCACAACAGGCCCCGGTTTGACGTCGGCGGTGCGGCCATAGAGAATTGCATCCACCTCTACGCTGTGCCGTTCTCTATGGCGCCGAATTCGGCCGCTCTATGGCCGACACTTCCCCCCGCGCCACCCCTTCGTCGCGGCGATCAAAGGAACCCATCAAAATCAGACCGCAAATTGACAAAACAATTTATTTTGCTCGTCCGCCCGGCCGACGTGGAGTGGCCGGTGGTGGCCGGGAGGCGGGGGAGTGGAGGGCCTCGCGCTGACATCTTTGAGAGTTTTCCGGAAGCAGTGTCGGAAACAAACAGCACTCACAGCGAGCATCTCTGGGTAGGTAGCGAAATGGGAAATTAATTTCGAGGCAGTTACCTATTTAATATTACTGGTAATTGATGAAATTTGATGTTTTATCGTCTGAATTAATAATAGTTCCCTTTGAATAACAAAGATGGCAGCACTTTCGTTTGCAGCTGGCACGTGCATATTTCCATAGCGAGTATACGACAGACGTTTTACCGTATTAATACCACTAGATACCTAGATCTAGAGATGCCAAATCGGTACATTTGCTAAGTGGAACAGTATTTTGTTTACCGAAAAGAAAACAGTTGCAGTTTTGCAACTAGCGTTGGGAAAAACTTCAATGTTTTGTGAATGCTTCACGAATTGTTAGTTCTTTAAAATGAACCCTTCGAAGTGAACCCTTCAATTGAAGTCGAACTCGCGAAAAAATAAGATTTGAGAGAAGAAGGATTGATCCGCCTGTTTAGCGTTGGGAAAAACTTCAGAGTTTTGTGAACGCTTCAGGAACTGCTAGTTCTTTGAAATGAACCTGTCGCGGTGAACACTTCAATTGTAGTCGAACTCGTCAAAAGATAGTACTAGTCGGCAGAGATCCCAAATCGAAAAGTGCTAGCAAATCAACAAAAATTCCTCTCCGAAAAAAAAGCACTAGTCGGTAGAGATTTGAAATCGAAAAGTACTAGCAAATCGACAAAAAATCCTCCCCCAAAAAGTGCTAGCAAATCAACAAAATTTACTAAAAACGGAATTGCAGGTCGGAATCGACGAGACCACTTTGGGAATCGTCCTATAGACAAAACAAGCACAGAAATCAGCAACTGGTTCCTTCATTTTGAAATGTCAATGCCTTCAAATCGGTGCTGCTTCAAAAGTACTTCTTTCAATGGAATGAAGTTAATGAAATGAATGAAGGCTAAAATGAACTACCACCTTCAATTGAAGTGTTGGTTCAGTGAAATGAAGTTCATGAAATGAATGGAGGCTAAATTGAACTGCCACCTTCAATTGAAGTATTTGTTCAATGAAATGAAGTTATTAAAATGAATGAACGCTAAAATGAACTAACGACTTCAATTGAAGTATTTGTTCAATGAACAATGAATGAAGTACGAACTGTTGCCAAAAGAAGTAGTTCTTTGAAGCAGTTCTTTCAAAGCGGTCACAACGCTATTTGCAACACTGAACGGATTATCCCTAGAAGTGTGATCTATAACGATTTGAAAGAAAACTAACGTCATAAATTGACACGCAATTTGGACTCCTAGGCCCCAGACAGGCGTATAAAATCGTTTCTGTTCAAGAAAGAATTACGGTATTTAAAGAACGGTACGGTATTTATTTGTAAGTAAGATAGAATTGAGCTTACTTACGGCAGACGGACACGCCAAAAATACACTTCTAGCCGTTTATCTCTTCAGTAGATGTAATGGCTTAAGCCGTGTTTAGTGATTACATTTGAATAGCTAGGTTACTTCCCAACCTTCCTCTTTCCATCTCCTTTCCCCTCCCCACTACCTTCAACCTCATTAAATACCCCAGTTGGGGATGTCATAGTCTCACTGGCTCTAGACGGTTGGGAGCAGTTGGGACTCTTGTGCGGTATTCACAAAAAAATGTGGATTTGATAATATTGTTATTGATATTTAAAAAAATGTCAATGTAATTTATATCCATTATATCAATATTGCAATTCGAGATTTGTAAAGACCACGGACAGATTGACACATTTAACTTTGCAGGCCGCCAAAAGGGCAACTAACGAATGAATTAATTATTTTTAATCCATTTTTGTTTGTTTTTTCAAAATCTACATTAGCCACGCTTAGCCAAGTATGTCATACAGCACATATTAATAGTTGCAGGTGGTTATTAAAAAACGCTTTTTAAATTTATTTTCGTAGAAAGCAATCACTGTGTGGTTTGACTTATTTAATAATAACTTTGTATAAGACTACAGATATTATTTTAATTTTATGACCGGCTGGTTTCGCTTAGCCTAAGCATCGTCAGGGTACGAAATAAAACTATAAAAGTTTATTCAATTAGCGTTTTTATTAGTTTTTATATAACCTTGGAGTAACAATATATCGAAGGGAGAGCTAATTCTTTTTACCCAACCTATACACATTTGGGATAAATCACTTTCTCCGGGTTTTTACATCGCACACCATGAGAAAGAAAGAGACAACAAAATTTCCCAAATTATCACACCGCTTCAAAGTATTGATAGAATGTTCTTCGTGTCCCGCGACTCCGTTGACTCCGCCCACACGTTTTGACACACAAAATAAATTGACATAACTCAACGGTTTTTCAGGTTACATGTTATATTTTTGTTCATAACAATACTGTGAAAAAGTGGTTATACAAATAAACAAAAACATTATGTCGACATGTGTTATGAATGGATGTATAAATACCCTAGCCCTAGTCATGGCCGCGCCCGTGTCGAGCCGAGTCCGGCAAAATTCATCAAAACTGACTACAGCAGCGCTCTCTCTCGTATATTATTGCTCTGAGTATATAACTGATAGTGAAAAGGTCATGGATTACCATAAATTAATTAGATTTGTATTAATAACAGAATGTGACCTTATTTAGTTTTCATTCCTTACAATCGTATATTTAAATTTTTACAAGATTTTCCTTGTTAAGTGCAGTCGGAAAACGTTATTTTCACACATAACACCGTTGAGGAAAAACCTGTTATATGTGTTACCTGTTATATACCTGTGCGTGCAACCTCATTAGCTCATCATTGCTTGGACAATCGATGGAAATACAGCTTGACAAACTTGACTGTAACTTAAGTACATTTGTGGCACGTTCCAAAGTAAAAAAAGTAAATTAAAACGTGTGGGCGGAGTCGCCGGAGACGCGGGACGAAGAACACTCTTACAAAACTTTAAAGCGGTGTGATAATTTGGGGAGTTTTGTTGTCTCTTTCTTTCTCATGGTGTACGACGTAAAAACTCGGAGAAAGTGATTTAATTCCAAATTTGTATAGGTTGGGTAAAAAGAATTAACTCTTTCCTCTCTCCATATATCGTTACGTCAAGATTAAAATAATTTATATAACCAACAAACACTAATAACAGAAGGTTTGCCTAAATAGTGCAAGCTTTTTATTGATTTTAATGTCTTTATATCATTAAAAATGTGAAAATTCTAAAGTTTGGACCAAAATATTTAAAACTGTTGGAATACCATTCACGCATTGCACATATCACCATCATGTTTGATTTATTTGTATGACCACTGCAAGTTTTTTAATCAACACAAATTTAGGAAATAACCTCAAAATCCGTTGACGTAAGTGATACTACTCGATGGTGTGATGTTAGCGCGCACATTCTTACATACTTAGAAGTGTTGCAATATGATGTGCAGACTTTTCTTGTCTCTTTCTCTCTCATGGTATATACGACGTAAAAACCAGGAAAAAGTGATTTATCGAAAATTTATTTTAGTTGGGTAAAAATATTTAGCTCTTTGTTTATTCTTACTCCAAGGTTATGCTGAACCTAAGCCATATTTTAAATCTGCAGCATGGTAACACTATACAAACTGGAAACGGAAATCAGTCCATTAAGTACCAAGGGGGTAGTGTCTATACAGTTCCCTCCCAGAAGCGCGGGATGTCACCTGACAGCGCGGCGATCCACCATTTTGAATACGGCCGACCGCGCGGTTGACATTTTGCGGCGGACACTTAATCAAAATTCGAACCCAGGCGGCCATTATTGGCCGTAATACATCCAGTTGGCACCCGCCGCGCGGGGGCCGGCGTTTCATTATTGTCTATGGCCGACCGAAAGGGGTCATTTGTCAAGCGCTCTGTCTGTGGCCGGAGTGCACGCTCCCTCTGTCAAACGCTCTCTGGTCTCCGGACGCGGGTCAAACGCCATTGTCTGATTTTGATTGGGTTTTTTTTAAAGGGGCAATTTTCACATTCGATCTGTTTTTTTCTTGATTTAGCTGTCCAAAGACAATATTTTAAAGTAAAAATGTATGCCTCGTACACGTCATTCGCTTTACAAATTACTAGTTGTTACCACCCGGTTTCGCTCGAGTTTCCAATGCATTAAACGAGGAACACAAATATTAGATTGGATTTTTTTTAAGGGGCAATTTTCAAATTTGATATTTTTCTTGGTTTAGCTGTCCAAAGACAATATTTTATAAGTAAAAATGTATGCCTCATAAACGTCATTCGATTTAGAAATTTCTAGATGATACTACCCGGTTTCGCTCGAGTTTTCAATGCTTTAAACGAGGCGTTATAAAGTATATTAAACTTGTTCGCAAAATACTCCAAGTGCACAAATATTTGGATTTTTTCAAAGGGGGGAATTTGATGTTTTTTCTTGATTAAGCTTTCCAAAGACATTATTTTTTAATTAAAAAATCTATCCCTACAACGCGTCATTCTAGTAGGTACTACCCGGTTTCGCTCAGTTTCTAATACATTAAACAAGGAATACAAATATTTGATTAAATTAATTTAAAGGGGAAATTTTTAAGTTCGATGTTTTTTTGATTTAGCTGTCCAAAGACAATATTTTATAAGTAAAAATTTATGCCTCGTATACGTCATTCACTTTACAAATTACTAGTTGTTACTTCCCGGTTTCGCTTGAGTTTCTAATACATTAAACGAGGAACACAAATATTTGGATTGGATTTTTTTAAAGGGGCAATTTTCACATTCGATCTGTTTTTTCCTTGATTTAGCTGTCCAAAGACAATATTTTTAAAGTAAAAAATTATGCGTCATATACGTCATTAGCTTTACAAATTACTAGTTGTTGCTAACCGGTTTCGCTCGAGTTTCTGAAACATTAAACGAGGAACACAAATATTTAATTGGATTTTTTTAAAGGGGCAATTTTTAAATTCGATGTATTTCTTGATTTGGCTGTCCAAAGACAGTATTTTTAAAGTATTTTTTTTTGTCTTATATACGTCATTAGCTTTACAAATTACTAGTTGTTACTACCCGGTTTCGCTCGAGTTTTTAATGCTTTCCACGAGGCGTTATAAAGTATATTAAAATTGGTTACAAAACACTGTAAGTGCACAAATGAAGACCCACGGCAATTTTTTTTGTCAAAAATGAGTTAGTATTCTCACTAAACTAATTCTAGACGCTCTGTCCAATGAACACACTTTAGATCACGAAAATGCCACGAACATGGAAAATTAAAGAGTTGAACATGCTAACTGCAAAGTTTGTTTTAACTGAAATATTTTTTTTGATGGTAAGAACATGTTATCTGCAAAAATAACATTGTTTTGCAGAAATGCATTAAAATGCTAAAATATATATTAAATTTAGTATGTTAGCTATAACATTCATGAAAAATAGTTAGTGGATTTGTGGTGTTACACAATTTTTTAAACAAAACGCAAAATACTAAATATCTCGACAGTTTAAATTTTTTTTTTTTTTTTAATTATTTTTTTTTGAACAAAATGAACATTTTTAAATTAATACTAACATTTGGTTTAATATAAATTAAATAAATGTACAATGTCTATTTTCTAGTTCATGATAATTACCTTCCTAATTGAAAAAGTTCTCGTGCCTAGGGAGGGAGTTAGTTGACAGGTTCTTCAAACAGTTTATGCTAGTTTTTGACTATTGAATATTTAAAAAAAAAAAGTAATAGGAAATATTGCGTATTTTCTTATTTTAGATAGAAAAAAAAGGTTTTAAAAAGCTCCATAACTCGTGATGGAAATGGTGTTTAAAATAAAAAACGGTTGCGTTAAATTATAATTACTCAACAGGGAATTCCGTGAAGATTTCTTCATGAGGAAAGATTTTCTATAAATTATTGAAATATATTTAATTTTTTGATTTGATGTAATTTTTTTATGCAATCAATCAATCAAACTGTAAATTGCTGGAAAATCGTTATTGTTCTTATTTTAATGAGATATCTCATATTTATAAACATTTTCTAAACAAGTTTTCCTCATTTTGCTAGCCGGGCTGGCCACGGTCTTTGTCCATTTTCCTGTTGACAGTGCGACTTTTTCATTTTTTAAATTATTTATTTATTTGGGAAACAAACAGTCGTACATTAAAGTGTAAACATGGAAACAATTAACATATTCTAGATCAATGAAGTTCCATTGAAGAATAAAAGTAGACACTTGTATAATATTACAAACTATAAATAATAAAATATAATAAACATTGAATCTTGGAGTAACAATGTTTGGAGAGAGAGCTAAATATTTTTAACCCAACCTATACACACTTGCGATAAATCACTTTCTCCGGGTTTTAACGTCGTACACCATGAGAGAGAAAAAGACAACAAAAATAACACACCGCTTTTATGTACTGTAAGGATGATCTTGGTCTCCGGAGACTCCGCCCACATGTTTTCACATGCGACTAATCTCGACACAACTAATCGGTTTTTTAGGTTATATACCATGAGAGAGAAAGAGACAACAAAAATAACACACCGCTTTTATCTACTGTAAGGATGATCTTGGTCTCCCGCGTCTCCGGGGACTCCGGCCACATGTTTTCATACGCGACAAAACTCGGCAAAACTAAACGGTTTTTTAGGTTACTTGCTATATTTTTGTTGATAACAATACTGTGAAAAAGTGGTTATACGAATAAACAAAAAACATTATGTCGACATGTTCTATGAATGGATGTATAAATACCCTAGCCTTAGTCCTGGCCACGCCCAGGTCTGCCGAGTTCGGCAAAAATCATCAAAAACTGACTAAACTGCCTTGGATAGGTACCACTCTATGTACTCTAAGCATTAAATATATATATAAAATTTAAGTAAGGTAAGTATGATTATAAGAAAGAAAAGTTTAGGTTTATGTATAATATACGAGTATACTGTTAAACACAAAAGATAAGTAGAATTTAACATAATTTAAAGTATCAATTCAGTTAGTTTCATTTTATATTATTTCAAGTTTTAGATCACGATTACAGTTTAATTATAGCAATAACTTAAACTACGACCTCCGAGCCCGAGCGGTTATGATCCTTGGCCACGAATCCAGACGCCGCTAGTTCGAATTCGCGCAAATTTAATTAATATAAAATAATACGCGGTACATTTGCGGCACGTTCCAGAGTGGTAGATACTCTGAGTATCGCCCTGGCGAAAACCACCATTCAGAATAGAAACGTTGCTTGAAATGGCTTTAGCCGTGTTTGGTGACCAGATCTGAATAGCCAGGTACTTCTCAACCATCCTCTTACATTTGTTCGTTCATATTCATACATCGTTTCGAGAACATGTTATTCTGACTCGATTCTGGATTCGTAGTCGAGCGTCTTACCACTCGACCACGGAGGCTGTCATAATACTTTATCGATGGCTGAACTTTATGAGGTTTGGGTTTTGTGTGAATTAGTATTGGCACCTTTTTTTGGTATTAGAATGGGTTTTGACGTGTTCTTCGTAAAAAAACCTTTTTCCATCTTATTTCCATCCCCACTTTTTTGGGACTCTTGTGTTGGAGTATTTACTATTAACTAAAGGGGCTATTTTTTACCTCTCAATAAACTACTATTCATTTGTTAACTCTAATCAGCGCCGAATTTTTGTCTCTTTCCGCAAGCTTTGGCTGGCAACGTCGTTTTTTTTCAAACCTTATCCCGTCTGCTGTCATTCGTCAATACAATGCCGTTATTTCTAAATAAGAAAATATTCAGGAACAACATTCGCGCGCGAAGCTCATTACATCCCTGTCACCAAATAGTTAAACGCGTCTCTATATTTAAATAAAACATATTTCTATTTTATAACTTTATTATTAAATTATATTAGTGAAGTGCATTTTTATATTATTGCTTTATTTGATAGTTTGTTTATGAACATTTTTATATTTTACTTTTTATTGTTGTTATTTCATAGTATATTCCGTGATACATTGTGAAGGCGTATATTAGAATTATTTCTTGGAGAGATTTTATCCTTTGATTTGTATTCTTTTTACGGCATTTTTTGTCAAGCTGAAATCTTGACCTAAACTCAATGTCATCTAAGACGTATAAAAAATTGACTCTTGGTTTGAAAACACGCGGTCTACGTCTTTCCGCCATGTCCTATTCGTCTAAGATATTTAAATCTTCAACCACTTCCATAATTACAGTAAAAATCAACTTCAACAGAAAACTCGCCTACTGTCAGCTGTCAAAACAGTACGCCGCCATTTTAAATCAGAAGGTAGATACTAACTTGTGCACTTTACGTTTACAGCTTCTTGAGAAGTGGTGAAATAGCCCCAGAATAATACAATAAAGTTATAAAATAGAAATATGTTTTATTTAAATATGGAGACGCGTTTAACTATTTGGTGATCTACCACTCTGTAATGAGAGCTTTCGCGCGCGAATGTTGTGTTGTGAAAGTTAGTTTATGTTAGAAATAACGGCATTGTATTGACAGACGTGACAGCAGACGCGGGATAAGGTTTGAAAAAAGCGACGTTGCCAGCCAAACTTGCGGAAAGAGATGTGAATTTATGTAACGAATATTCAAATTAGAATGGGTTTTTGACGTAGATTAAAACGTAAAAAATGAATAGTAGTTTATTGAGAGGTGGTGAAATAGCCCCTAAGTGGTATTATTTTGGGCATTGTAAGCAGCACTGAACAGAAAAGCAACAGAAGTGTGATCTGTATCACCAATACAGATCTATTATACGGATCGGTTTCACCAATCAACCACGCCCGAGGAAGACATGGCAGGAAACTCCATTAATGGAGGACTGAACGCTGTTGGCGCAAAAAAGAAATTTTCCAAAGAAGCGAAGCTAGCAGTCCACAATGGAGTGCTTATACCAACCCTGATGTATGGCAGTGAGGCATGGAACAGGCAAAGGAAGGATGAAAGTAGACTGAATGCTGTGGAAATGAGATCTTTGAGACGTGTGTGCGGTAAAACTATGTATTGAAAATGTGGATATCCGAAAAGAATGCAAGGCTGATGTAAGCGTAATGAATACGATCAAGAAAGGGACGCTTAGATGGTTTGGGCATGTAGAGCGAATGGACGAAGAAAGAAGTGTGAAAAAAGAATATATGATGCGAAAGTGAATGGAAAAAGAAGTCGAGGACGCCCGAGAAAGACATGGCACGATCAAGTAAATCAAATACTTGAATCGGGTCAAGTGAAGAGTCAGAACAACATGAAGAGAATGTATGAGACGATGTATGAATGTGAACGAAGTAAGGAGTGTGCGCCAAGACAGAGTTGTATGGCGGTCTGTCCTCTCTGCCTACCCCTGCGGGGGCGGATGGTTAGTTAGTTAAACATAAATAAGTCAATATAGAAATATTATAGTTTTTTTTTTTTTACGTGAATACCGCACAAAGTCACTGGTAAACCGTCTGAGCCAGTGAGGCATCCCCAGGGGCATGTTGTGAGGCTGAAGGTGGTGGGGAGGGGAAGGAGATTGTGAAGAGGAAGGATGAGAAGTACCTGGCTATTCAGATCTGGTCACCAAACACGGCTAAAGCCATTTCAAGCAACGTTTCGATTCTGAATGGTGGTCTTTCACCAGGGCGATCTACCCCTCTGGGCAGCAAATATACTTTTTATTGTTTTTACATGAATTAAATGTATGTACCAATTTAATTTTAATTTTAATTTTAATTTTAATTTTAAACCTGACAATATTTGAAAACTCCTACTGCCATCATAAAAAAGCGGAAGGTGTTGCTTGTGCAATGATGGAGACTTAGCCAGCAGATGAATTGAACGCACAACGCCCGGGTGGGAATCAGACGCGTTCTCCACATGTTAATTAAATAAAAGTTATAGGCGCACGCCGGGTTTGAACCCGCGACCTTTGGATTCGTAGTCGAGCGTCGTACCACTCGACCATGGAGGCCGTCAAAATAGTGAGTGTCATAGTGAAATAAATTAACAGTAATATTTTTGAAAGAGGTATGCTACTATATCCTCCTTGTTACTAGATTCACGGATAATTTCACCTGAAGTGAGGGAAAATAGAGCTTACTTCGGGGACACGGACACCTCCACTACACACTTAAATGTGTTTATTTCTTCGGCGTAGATAAGCAGCTGATTTGGGCTTATTGTAATGTTTTCCCCGCTGTATAATGACGATTGCTTTTTGGTCTGATGGCGCAGAATCGGTAGCATCCAGTTGGCACGACCAAGGCCGAATCTCACGCGAGCCAAACCGGTTTGTCCGGTAGCTACCCGCGAGACTTGTAGCAAAAAGTGCGTACGCATTAAAATCGTCAACATCATTACTATGATGTTCGATAATGTACATATTTATGCCGGCGGCCGAAATAGGAACTGAAAAAAACAACATTATTTTTTCATAAGAAGCAATCACTTTATTTTAAAGCACGAATTTAATATTTTTTATTGCCAACCGGTTTCGTTTTGATCAAGCTTCGTCCGGGCAGATATGATAACTATTATTATAGGTTGTTATATGCGCCCTGACATTTTTAATAAAAACAACATTACGTATTGGCATTTTTTTTTGTATCCGCAGCAGCGATGCCCCCGACTGCACAGATAGGTTTGCACACCTGTACCATGTAATTTAATTGAGAGTTAATTGAGGAAATTTCTTAAGAATCATTATTTGACTTTGCCCGAGTTTTGAAAATACTTAAGTTGTTTGTCGTATTTTTTTACACTTGAATATATTTTGAAAGCTCTACAGCCCATGATAGAAATGATTTTTTGAAAAAAGGTGAGGCGCGCCCAACATTTGTGTACAGTTGACATTCAATACATGAGAACGGGTTGCTTTTACGACTCGTTCTTGCGTTCAACAGCTCGGCTGTGGAACGATTTTCCAGCCTCTGTGTTTCCTCCCTCCTTCAACATGGTCCTCTTCGAGACCCAGGTTCACTCCTTCCTTTCCTCAAAACGACCCTCCACACAGCATCCTCAAATATGACATTAGGCCCTGAGGGAAATTATTTCCCTCAAGACCTCCTGTGTGGAGTTAATGTTTAAAAAAAATAGTTGCATTGACCTTGAAATTCAAGACAGGAAATTCTGTGCAAATTTCAGTACGTCAAAGATCATTCAATGGTTTTAGCGGCTTCGGAACTCAGACAAACAGGTTTTTAGCTTTGTATTAAAAATTGATTATTTTCTCCACAAAAAAAATATTTAAAAAAATGTAAAACAACATAATCGCAACTGTCCAATGCCAGTGGAACTATGCCAACGTTTCAATTCTAAATGGTGATCTTTAACCAGGGCGATACTGAAATTATCTACCACTCTGTACACACGTATTAATTGGACAGATAAAATCTCCGGGTTACGAATAACCTGACAATATTTGAAAAACTCCAACTACCTTCATAATAAACGGAAAATGTTGCTTGTGCAATGGAGGACTTAGCCAGCAGAGGAGTGAAGCCCACGACACCTGGGCGAGAACTCGACGCCTTTGTCCACTCAGCTACTAACCGCGTGTTTGTGATAACATCTAGCAAACCCCACCTCTGGTTTACCGCATGCGAATTGATCGCCGGATGAACAATTTTATAGTTAGAGAGGTCAGGAAGCTAGGATAAAAATGTTGCGGAAGGAATTACACAAATTGTGGTTTATTCACTGGGAAATCTAGGATACGTTATCTAACGCGTATTGCAATTGTATTTTTATTATTTATTATATACATTTTTAATTTAAATGTATAAATGTATTAGTTTTTTCTGTTTATAAAACATAATATTGATTAAAGTTTATAATATTTCATTAAAGGTAACTTTTTTATGTATCGTGCACCGAAACAGGTTACTCTATGCGTGAAAGCTTCCTTTGTAGAGGTCAAGAATTGAAAGGTGTGGGCTTGGGCGCGGAAATGAACACTCAGAAATCATATTACCTGTTGTACGCGTATGCTGATGATGATGCGGTGCTGATTGCTGACAGTATGGAATATCTAAAGTTTCTCGTGTCTAGGATGAACCAAGTATGTATGCAGAATGAGTTAACGATGAATCTACCATAAGTAAGTACTAAGTCACGGTGTTTGAAAGAGAGAGTACGAGAACAGCGTGCAATATAGTTGTGAATGATGAATACTTGGAGCAAGTGGATGTGTTTGTGTATTTGGGAAGTATGTTCTAGAGAGACGGAAAGGCTGATAAGGATTTTGAAAGAAGGGTGAATGCAGGAAACTCCATTGATGGAGAACTGAATACTGTTGGCGCAAATAAATAAAAAATGTCCAAAGAAGCGAAGCAAGCAGTTCACAGTGGAGTGCTTATACTAACCCTGATGTATGGCAGTGAGGCATGGTACTGGCAGAGGAAGGATTAAAGTGGACTGAATGTTTTAGAAATGAGATTCCCGAGGCGTATGTGCGGTAAAACCACATACGACCGTGTTAAAAATGTGTATAACTGGAAATAATGCAAAGGCTGATGATTTAAATGGCTTTACCCCTGTTTGGTGGCCAGATTTTAACGATATTTCTATAGATACGTCTAAACCATTCCCCTTTCCACTCCCCTACAACCTCGCAACATCGGGAATGCCATCGTCCCACTGGTTTCTGACAGTCTTCGCATTAAAAATGTGGTAAACACCGGAGATCTAAGTTATATGCATTTGAAAAGGCCACAAGGAAAAAAGAATTTTCGTCCAATTCTCGGAAATAAAAGACGAATAACAAACTAATAATAGAAAAAGTGCAGGTTGTTTAAAACAGTCGTCTCATTTAAATAAATAACGCCATTTTTATATTTACGTCTTTAAAATCTATGCCGGGTGTGGGAAGCCAAACGCGCTCAATTGAGCGATAGTTTCCATCGAAGTAAATTCAAACTTCAATAACTTGGCTACAAACAGCGCCATGGCGCCCGCCGTTTAAGTCTCATTTTTAAGAGGAAGGAAGGAAACATGTGCCTGACTGCACCGACACACCATTGTGACTTCCCGGATTTGACACGTGTCCATGAACAGCATCATATTTCAGGGGCTGATTTTGAAGGGGAGAGTGTATGTGTCACAACCTATTACACTTTTACTTGTGTATCTCGAAAACTCAAAAAGATACGAGGCTGTGAATCTGAAAAGGTTTAAAATTTCCCGAATTTCTTTAAATGTCGCGATATAAGAGGTTTAAGTACAAACAGAAATACAAAAATCGGGGACAAATGCGAAGAGCACGAAATTTCAAAGAGAATTACAGTCAAAACAGCGATTATAAGCAACGTAAGCGCGCAAGCACAACTCAGTCGAAATCTGACGAGCTTGGGTCAAGTATGGATGTGGATTTATGTTGGCAAAGAAGCTTAAAGTTGCGACCTTGGAGTAAGAATGTAAGGAGAAGTACCTTTGCGAAACAGTGTAGTCAGGTCGGTTGACTTTATACTGACTCGATAGAAAGTGACGAAGATATATTTTAAAGAGTGTTGGATAGCCTATTGGTTACCGCCCACATGGAATTCGGACATTTTTAACCAAACAAACATATTTGAATACATTAAACAAAACAATGTCAATATACCATTCAAATGATTTATAAAGTCAAAATATCACACAAACAATTAATAACAGAAGGTTTGCCCAAAATAATGAAGGAAGCTTTTTGTTGATTTTATGTCTTTATATCATGAAAAATGTGAAACTTCTAAAGTTCGGTCAAAAATATTTAAAACTGTTGAAACACGTCTGAAAAGTGATGTTTTATATTCTTTGTTTGGTCTTTTTAAACATTCACGCATTAGCACATATCACCATCGTGTTTGATTTATTTGTATAACCACTGCGAGTTTTTCAATCAACACAGATATAGGAAATAACATCAAAATCCGATGACATAAGTTATGCGACTCGGTGATGTGAAGTTAGCGCGGACGGAGAACATCCTTACATACTAAGAAGTGCTACAATATTATGTGAAGACTTTTCTTGTCTCTTTCTCTCTCATGGTATACGACGTAAAAACCCGGAGAAAGTGATTTATCGAAAATTTTTGTATAGGTTGGGTAAAATATTTAGCTCTCTCTCCATATATATTCTTATTCCGAAGTTGGGACACTGATACTACAATCCATGCCAAGACCTTTTTAGTAGAGATTTTAAATTCAATTTAACGGTCATTGCTTTTCAGCTGATCGCTATTTGAACAAAAGCTGGAACGGACCGAAAATCGACGGTTAAAGAGGACCGGTCAGCCGTCAAAGAAACAAAATGTCGCAAATTTTTTTTTACATCATCTTGTTTAATATGTCATCTAAATTAATGATGCCACTGGTTTTGCATAATGATTCAGAAATTCTGGCAAAAACTATTTTTTCTAAGAAATATCTCGACGGGAATTAAATTGACCGCACTTTACCTCATGAAATAAATAGACTAAATTATGACTAAATTAGAAAACCCTTTTGTGAGGAATGAGTGTAGCGCGGATGATACTCACTCAGCCGCTTTCATCAACAAAATTGAGCGGTCGCTAAGACAACATTTTTAGATTCTGGATTCAAAGGAGGAGGTTTTAAGCGAGCGTGGGAAGATAAAATGTTTGTAGAAATTTTAAAATAAAACTTTGTATAAGACCACGGATATTATTTTAATTTTTATGTCCGACCGGTTTCGCTTAGCCTAAGCATCATCAGGGTACAAAATTAAACTGAAAAATAAATACATAGTGGAGAGAGAGAGCTAATTCTTTTTACCCAACCCATACAAATTTGGGATAAAAATCGCTTTCTCCGGGTTTTTACGTCAAACGCCATGAGAAAGAAAGAACAACAAAATTTCCCAAATTATCACACCGCTTTGAAGTATTGTTAGAATGTTATTCGTGTCCCGCGTCTCCGTTGACTCCGCCCACACGTTTTGATACGCGAAATAAATTAACATAACTCAACGGTTTATTAGGTTACATATATATATAGAAGGGTGAATGCATGCGACTCCATTAATGGAGGACTGAACACTGTTGGCGCAAATAAGAAATTGACAAAAGAAGCGAAGCAAGCATTCCATAATGGAGTGCTTATGCCAACCCTGATGTATGGCAGTGAGGCATGGAACTGGCAGAGGAAGGATGAAAGTAGACTGAATGCTGTGGAAATGATCCTGAGGCGTATGTGCGGTAAAACCATGTATGACCGTATTAAAAATGTGGATTTTCGGAAACAATGTAAGGCTGATGTAAGCGCAATGAATAGGATCAAGAAAGGGACCCTTACATGGTTTGGGCATTTAGAGTGAATAAATGAAGAAAGGAGTGTAAAAAGAGCATATGACGCGAAAGTGAATGGAAGAAGATGTCGAGGACGCCAGATCAAATAAATCAAATACTTGAATCGGGTCATGTGAAGAGTCAGAATAACAGAAGAGTACGCGTGAGACGATGTATGAATGTGAACGAAGCAAGGAGTGTGTGCCGAGTTACAGAGTGTACAGAGTTGTACGGCGGTCCGTCCTCTCTGCCTACCCCTACGGTAAAACGGCGTGAGTTAGTTAGACATTATATATTTTTAGGACGAGGTCATTGAAAACCAGTGGAAGTGGTAAACCTAGTCTAATCAGTTGGTTTTTTAGCATAACGTAAAATTGTTGTTACAAATCACAACGATACAAGAAGACAACAGACTCTTTCCAGAATGCTAGACACGCCGCAATATTAGTCACGCATCGTAAGTCGTAATAATAATAACAGTGAACTTATATAGTGCAGTTTTGTGATATTTCACCTCAAGTGCGCTTCAAACTAAATTAATAAGACTAACTAACAAGGAGAAAATAATATGTAATATGTATACAAATTAACACTATCTAAAATTTTATTTATAGTTTTTGTGTTTAATTTGTAGAACTCCATTTTAATTTTTATATAATTCAATTGAATTAAATTTAATATTATTATTATTGAGTTCTGCTATTTTAAGTTTTTTATTTTAGTTTTTAGTGACAGCTGTTTCGGCGTTTAAGGCCATTGTCAAACTGTAATAAAAAACTTAAAATAGCAGAACTCAATAATAATAATATTAAATTTAATTCAATTGAATTATATAAAAACTATCTAAAATCATGGTCGTTATCATAAATCATGAAAAGAAAAAGGTTCAGATATGGGTACAACATTGGATAAACAATGTATGGAGAGAGAGCTAATTATTTTTACCCAACCGATACAAACTTGCGATTAATCACTTTCTCCGGGTTTTTACGTCGTACACCATGAGAGAGAAAGAGACACCGCATATAATACTCCGCTTCTATGTGCTGTCACAATGATCTTGGGCTCCTGGGTCACCGCGGGACTCCGCCCACATTTTTTATTATGCCACTAAACTTGACACAACTAAACGGGTTTTTTAGGTTATTTGCTATATTTTTGTTGATAAAAATACTGTGAAAAAGTGGCTATACGAATAAACAAAAACATTATGTCGATATGTGATATGAATGGATGAATAAATACCCTAGCCTTGGTCTTAGCCACGCCCAGGTCCGCCGAGTCAGGTAGAAATCCTCGAAAACTGACTACAATTCACCATATACTCCAAGGGTATAACAGTGTGTGTGTAATCAACAGATTAAAAAAATAAAAATAAACATATGTAAAAAAGAAAGCTAAGGGTATAACAATCCAGATAAAACGTATGAATTCATGTTAACAGATATGATCAAAAAATAGGAAATTAGATTGAGGGCAGTTTACATGTTGGTACTTAAAAACATTAATATACGAGTATTATAAGTAAACGATTCTAAAGATGCAAACAGTGTAAATATAACAAGTAACAAAAGAACAATGCATATTTTATGACAATGAGTATACAGGTAACAGTTGACAGTAAGGACATTTGGTTGCAAGGATAATAATAATAATATTTGGACGATTTGTATAGCGCCGTTTTTGTAAAAAATCACGTCAAGGGCGCTGTACAACAATCTTATTTAATGACAATTAATTCCTAGTTTAGATAAGAAAATATACAGGAACATACTTAGGATACAAGTATGGAGAAAACCGAAACAAAGCAACTAACCCACATTGCAGATATTTGACTTAAATTGTGGTTTAAAATGTAGAATAACATAAGAAATACATTTATTATATTTCACTCTGAGCCTGGCACAGTGAAATTTTCACAGCGTCGTTTAAAGTCATTTTCATCATTAACTATGAAATTTCGACATGGAAAAAGTACTCTTCAACGGTGAGCCCCAGAGTCATGAAATTTGCAAAGTGCTATTTTAGCTTGCAAATTCACATTCATCATGAGATATGTAGCTCTCTAACGGTGAGCTCTGGCTTCATGAAATTCAAACAGGTTTTTCTGTCTAGAATTTAGAAGCCAACGCGATTATTTTCTGTTTGATACGTCGTGCACGTCTTGAGTTATGGAACTTTGAAATATACACTTAACTATCGAGAAAATAGATGGGAAGACTTGTTTGTTTCGTCATTTATATTTTTTATAGAAAGAAAAAGAAATTTAAAAAATATGTAATTTAGAGATTTTTTTTACGTGAATACCGCACAAGAGTCTCAACTGCTCCCAACCGTCTAGAGGCAGTGAGACTATGGCATCCCAAATAGGTGCATGTTGTGAGGCTGAAGGTAGTGGGGAGGAGAAGGAGATGAGGAAGGGAAAGGTTGGGAAGTACCTGACTATTCAGGTCTGGTCACCAAACACGGTCATTTCAAGCAACGTTTCGATTCCGAATGGTGGTCTTTCACCAGGGCGATACTAAGAGTATCTACCACTCTGGAACGTGCCGCAAATATACTATATTTTATATCAATTAAATGTGTACACATATTAATTAAATAAAATTTATTTGCGCACGCCGGGTTCGAACCCGCGACCTCTGGATTCGTAGATGAGCGTCTTACCACTCGACCGTGCAGGCCGTCAATAGATAAAGCTAAAAACAAAATGAAATAACGTTTTTACTTTGATATAAATATTGCTATCGCCCTTGGAGTAAGAATATATGAAGAGGTACCTTTGCGAAACAGTGTAGTCAGGTCGGTTGACTTTATACTGACTCGATAGAAAGAGACAAAGATATATTAAAGGATGTTCGATAGCCTATTGGTTACCGTCCACATGAAATTCAGACATTTTTAATAAACATATTTGAACACAAAAATAATATCAATACACCATTAAAATGATTTATTAAAGTCAAAATATCACACAAACAATTAATAACAGAAGGTTTGCCCAAATAATGATGGAAGCTTTTTGTCGATTTTACGTCTTTATATCATTAAGAATGTGAAAATTCTAAAATTCGGTCAAAAATATTTCAAACTGTTGAAACACCTCTGAAAAGTGATGTTTTATAATTGGTCTCATTTGAACATTCACGCATAGCACATATCACCATCATGTTTGATTTATTTGTATAACCACTGGAAGTATTTTTTAATTAACACCAATATAGGAAATAACTTCAAAATCCGTTGGCGTAAGTTGTGCGACTCAATCTTGAAGTAACAATATATGGAGGGATAGCTAATTTGTTTTACCCAACCCATCCGAAATTGTAATAAATCACTTTTTCCGAGTTTTTACATCGTACACCATGAGAGAGAAAGAGACAACAAATTTCTTGGAGCGCTTCTATTTACTGTCGTAATGATCTTAAGCTGGTTATTTTCGCTGGTTAACGGCGGGACTCCGCCCACATTTTTTATATTTTGCCACTAAAGCTTGACACAACTAAACGGTTTTTAGGTTAGATGCTATATTTTTGTTGATAAAAATACTGTGAAAAAGTGGCTATACGAATACACAAAAACATTATGTCGATATGTGATATGAATGTATGTATAAATACCGTAGCCTTAGTCTTAGCCACGCCCATTTGCGCCGAGTCATGTTAAAATCATCAAAAACAAGTCCAAAACTGACTTCACTGGCTTTGGCTTGGGCTACCTCTTGTATACTCTAAGGACTCAATCATGTGAAGTTAGCGCGGACGGAGAACATTCTTACATACTTAGAAGTGCTGCAATATTATATGAAGTCTTCTCTAGTCTCTTTCTCTCTCACGGTTTACGACATCAAAACCCGGAGAAAGTGATTTATCGCAAGTTTGTATAGGTTAGATATAAATATTTAAGCTCTCTCTCCATGTATATTCTTTACTCCGAGCTATCGCCTTTAAAGTTAAAAAGGTCTTAGCGTAAAAACCTAATTGATTAGGCTGTCAAGTTAAAACCGGTTTGTTGGGAGGTTTCGGTTGACACATTCCTCGGTTTTTTTCTGAGAAATAAAAATTATACCTTTTACCAAGTCAATTTTATCATAATTTATATTTTATCTAAAGGACTGTTATTAACAGAACACATAAAGTAACTGATTAAGCAAGAGACGTTTAGTTGGTTAGGGCATGTAGAGCGAATGAACGAAGAAAGGAGTGTGAAGAGAATATATGGCAGTGAGGCACGGAATTGGTAGATGAAGGATCAAAGTAGACTGGATGCTGTATACATGAGATCCCCGAGGCCTATGTGCGGTAAACACACGTGTTAAAAATATAGTGATAATGCAAGGCTGATGGAAGCGTAATGAAAGAATAGGATTAAGAAAGGGAAGCTCAGATGGTCTAAGAACGTGGAGCGGATCGAAGAAAGAAGTTTGAGAAAAACATATGACGCGAAAGTGAATGTATAAGAAGTCGGGGACGCCCGAGGAAGACAACATGGCACGATCAAGTGAATCAAATACTTGTGTCGGGCCATGTGAAGAGTCAGAATAACAAAAGAGTACGTATGAGACGATGTATGAATGTGAGTGAAGCAAGAAGTGTGTGCCAAGAGTTGTATGGCGGTCTATCCTCTCTCCCTGATAGTTGGTTAGTTAGCCTTTTACGTGTTTGGTGACCAGATCTGAATGGTCGGGTGCTCTACAACTTTCTTCTTCCCCATCTCTTTTCCTTCCCCAAACCTTCAGCCTCACAACATTCCCAAACTGAGGATGCCATAGTCCCACTGGCTCCTGGTAATATAATAAAGAATAGTGTAAAATTTCGTCTAAACGACGTGCGCCTGCTAGGGTCATTGTGGTTTAAACCACTGTCTCACATTTTACGCGAAGATTAATGCCACCATGAACCATTACCACTTCAAATAATCCCCGTTCTTGGCACGTTTCAGCGTTTGATCAAATTATGATCAGGTGTCAAGCATTACAGCAATTTTCCTTGAAAAAAAAGTGGAATAACGCCTTTCACCTACAATCACGAGAAAGAGACAAGACAAGTTGTCACATAATATCGCACTACTTTTAGGTATGTAAGCATGTTTTCCGTCTCCCACTTTTTGCTATGCGACACAACAGGAGACAACTCGACGGTTTTTGAGGTTATATCCTATATTTTTGTTGATGACAATACTGGGAAAGAGTGGTATATACAAAGAAATCAAACATGATGGTGATATGTCCTATGCGTGAATGTAAAAATAAGACCAAACAAAAATTATAAAACATCTTTTTTCAGTTTTAACAGTTTTGAATATTTTTGACCGAACTTTTTTTTTTTAATGATAAAATACTAAAATCAACAAAAAAGTTATACAAAGAAATCAAACATGATGGTGATATGTCCTATGCGTGAATGTAAAAATAAGACCAAACAAAAATTATAAAACATCTTTTTTCAGTTTTAACAGTTTTGAATATTTTTGACCGAACTTTACAATTTTCACATTTTTAATGATATAAAGACATAAAATCAACAAAAAGCTTCCATCATTATTTGGGAAAACCTTCTGTCATTAGTGTTTGTGTGATAATTTTGAATTTATGAATCGTTTTAATCGTGTATTGATATTGTTTTGCTTAATGTGTTCAAATATGTTTATTAAAAATATCCGAATTCCATATGGGCGTTAACTAATAGGCTATCCAACACCCTTCAAGATATCTTTGTCTCTTTCTCTCGAGTCAGTATAAAGTCAACCGACCTGACTACACTATGTCGACATGTGCTATGAATGGATGTTAAAAAGTGAATCCATTAAAAGCCTAGCCACGCCAGAGTCAGGAAAAAATCAACAGTCCTGATTACGCTGTTTCGCAAAGCTATCCCTCCTGGTATATTGTCGCAAGCAATCAAATGCATAAATTAATAAAAAAAGAGTTAAATGAAAGTTTTAAAAATATATATATTTATGTGAATTTTTCGAAGCCTTTTAAACACGCATGAAAAAAGTTCAATGATTTATGACTTCGCGAGCCAAAGAGGAAGTAAACAAGTTGAATTAATTATATGACCACGTCATACGAGGCCGTCTGACATATAACTTGATCAATGAGTATTGCACTTGGGTTTGAGTTACAAGTCTATTTTGGGTTTTGTTAAACGGTTTATCGTGTCATAACCTACGTCAACAAAAAAAAAAAACATTGACGTAATGCGACACAAAGTGGTAGAAGGTAACCGTTGGTGATGGTATCTTTTTCATCTATTTTTTTATAGTGAATACCGTACTAGAGTCTTAACTGCTCACTATCGTCTGGAGCAAGTTAGACTATGGCATCCCCAATGGGGGCATGTTGTGAGGCTGAAGGTAGCGGGATGAGAAGGATATGGGGAAGATGAAGGTTGGAAAGTACCTGGCTATTCAGATCTTGTCACCAAACGCGGGTAAAGCCATTTTAAACAACGTTTCTGAATGGTGGTCTTTCGCCAGGGCGATACTTAGAGTCGCAAATATACTATATATTATTTTTATATGAATTAAATGTGTTTTGACACATATGTTTATTAAACATAAGTTGAATGTGCACGCCGGGTTTGAACCCGCGACCTTTGGATTCGTAGTCGAGCGTCCAGATTTGAATAGCCAAGTACTTCCCAACCTTTCTCTTCACCATATCCTTCCTATCCCGCTACCTTCAGCCTCACAACATACCCCGATTGGGGATGCCATAGTCCCACTGGCTCCAGACGATTTGGAGCAGTTGAGACTCGTAAAAAAAATGGCGTAAGGATAAGATAGTAAAATTGATTCGCTAGCATTATTGTGAGGTTGAAAATGTTTAAATAATTATCATTTTTAACCTTACCTTTGAGAGAAGTGACGTAGTTTCGAATTGCCAAGCCCCCGAGCAAACTAATGCAAGGGTAATAACCAGATCTGAATAGCCAGGAACTCACCCTTGGAGGAAATGGAGAGGTACTTTTGCGAAACAGTGTAGTCAGGACGGTTGACTTTATACTGACTCGATAGAAAGAGACAAAGATATGTTAAAGGATGTTGGATAGCCTATTAGTTACCGCCCACATGGAATTTGGACATTTTTAATAAACACATTCGAACACATCAAACCAAACAATATCAATACATCATTAAAATGATTTATTAAGTCAAAATATCACACAAACACTGATAACAGAAGGTTGCCCAAATAATGATGGAAGCTTTTTGTTGATTTTATGTCTTTATATCATTAAAAATGTGAAAATTCTAAGGTTCGGTCAAAAATATTTAAAACTGTTGAAATACCTCTAAAAAATGATGTTTTATAATCTTTGTTTGGTCTTATATGAACATTCACGCATGGCACAAATCACTATCATATTTGATTTATTTGTATAACCACTGCAAGTATTTTAATCAACACAAATATAGGAAATAACCTCAAAATCCGTTGACGTAAGTTATTCGACTCGGTGATGTGAAGTTGGCGCGGACGGAGAACATTCTTACATATTTAAAAGTGTTGCAATATTATGTGACGATTTTTCTTGTCTCTTTCTCTCTCACGGTATACGACGTAAAAACCCGTAGAAAGTGATTTAATCGCAAGTTTGAATAGGTTGGATAAAAATATTAGCTATACCTCCTTATATCGTTACTCCAAGGACTCTCCCAACCTTCCTCTTCCATCACCTTCCCCTCCCCTACCCCGTCAGCATCAAAATATACCCCCAATTCGGGATGTTATATTTCTACTGTGCTTAGTTAGGGTTTTCTATCCAGTTTTGATCTTTTCCCTAAGAACTCACCAATGTAAACTTAAATTCAGTCAATTAAATGCAACCATCAGATGGTGATAGTAATAAGGGCTAATGAGCTGCAGTAGTTAGATAGACATTATAAGGGGTATTTGAATAAGCCCCAGCTAGTTAGCAGAGGATTACGAAAGAACCCATAAAATCAAATACATATTTCTACTGCCTCTAGACATTTGGTATTCAAAGACAAACAAATAAAAAAACAGCAAATAATTTAATACGAACACGCAATTAAGGAAAAAAATATTATGTGTTATTCTGCGGTCAGTCAATTTACTACCAAAAGCAAGATTACTTCCTAGGGTGAAGAAAGTCGATGGCGCGCAGTTTATAAAACAGATAAAACTCATTGCATTGAAACAGATGCGTGGACGAATAATTTAATTAAATTTAAGTGACCTTCTTTGAACTTCCTGAGTATTGTATTTGCGTCTTTGGTATTTTTAACTTGGTATGTGTTGTTAGGTTTTGCGGTTCTCGTCTGTGGTTTGTCCGTATGAATACAACAAAAAGGGTTTGAGAAGGTATACTCCTTGTCTGGGATCAGCCTTGTCAAATGTAACAATAATATCAGGACTGAGTCATTTAGATACTCGCTTGTACCATACCTAGATTGCAAACAGTGGGTAATTCTTTCGCTGAAATAGTAGATATATTCAACTGCATTGAATCTAGTTATCAAGAAGGCTAAAATAGCTTACCTCTTTCAAACATATTACTGTTAATTTCTTAGAGTATACAAGAGGTAGCCCAAGCCAAGGCAGTGAAGTCAGTTTTGGACTTGTTTTTGATGATTTTAACATGACTCGGCGCAAATGGGCGTGGCTAAGACTAAGGCTACGGTATTTATACATCCATTCATATCACATATCGACATAATGTTTTTGTGTATTCGTATAGCCACTTTTTCACAGTATTTTTATCAACAAAAATATAGCGTCTAACCTAAAAAACCGTTTAGTTGTGTCAAGTTTAGTGGCAAAATAAAAAATGTGGGCGGAGTCCCGCCGTTAACCAGCGAAAATAACCAGCTTAAGATCATTACGACAGTAAATAGAAGCGCTCCAAGAAATTTGTTGTCTCTTTCTCTCTCATGGTGTACGATGTAAAAACTCGGTAAAAAGTGATTTATTACAATTTTGGATGGGTTGGGTAAAACAAATTAGCTATCCCTCCATATATTGTTCCTTCAAGGTTAATTTATTGCATTGTAATATTTCTATTACCTTACTTGTGTTTTTGGATGCTAATCATTTACTCTAAGTTATTTTTAAGTCACTATTATTTTATGTTATGTATTACACTGTTATGTAAAAACCCATAAGGGCGGATATAATTAAATAAATATGGAAGCATATTTTTTATTAAATTGCCCACAAGAAGAGGATGAATTGATTATTGTCATAATCTTAGAAAACGTAGAGTGGTACCTATCCAAGGCAGTGTAGTCAGTTTTTGATGATTTTCGCCGGACTCGTCAGACCTGGGCGTGGCTAGGACTAGGGCTTGGGTATTTATACATCCATTCATAGCACGTATCGACATAATGTTTTTGTTTATTCGTATGACCACTTTTTCACAGTATTATTAACAACAAAAATATAGCATATAAACTAGAAAACCGTTTAGTTGTGTCGAGTTTAGTCGCGTATGAAAACATGTGGGCGGAGTTTTTTTTAAATTTTATTTTTTATATGAATACCGCACAAGAGTCTCAACTGCTACCAATCGTCTAGAGCCAGTGAGACTATGGCATCCCCAAATAGGGTAGGTTGTGAGGCTGAAGGTAGTGGGGAGGGAAGGAGATTGGGAAGTACCTGGCTATTCAGATCTGGCCACCGAACACGGCTAAAACCATTTCAAGCAACGTTTCGATTTTCAATGGTGGTCTTTCACCAAGGCCGATACTAGCTGTATCTACCACTCTGGAACGTGCCGCAAATATATTTTTTATATAAATTAAATATGTTATGACACATATTAACTAAATAAAAGTTATTGGCGCACGCCGGGTTTGAACCCGCGACCTTTGGATTCGTAGTCGAGCGTCTTACCACTCGACCATGGAGGCCGTCATGTCAAGTCCCTGGAGACGCGGGTGACCGATATCATACTTACAGTACATAAAAGTGGTGTGTTATTTTTGTCGTCTCTTTCTCTCTCATGGTGCACGACGTAAAAACCCCGAGAAAATTGATTTATCGCAAGTTTGTGTAGGTTGGGTAAATAGAATTAGCTCTTTCTCCATACATTGTTTTTCCAAAGTCTTAAATGTGAAAAAGTTATAAATGTGAAAAATCACAGGATGTAACTTGACTTACCAAGAAAAAATATTAGTTGCTTTGATTCAGCCATTTCTATTATAGAATAATGTCTGCTAAAATACATTATAGGTAGGTACTTTATTAGATGAGTAGGGATTTATAAATATTATTTTTATTTTTGATAATTTCAACTAACGAGATCCCTGAGGCGTGTGCCTAAAACCATGTATGACCGTGTTAAAAATGTGGATATCAGGAAAAATGCCAGGCCGATGGAAGCGTAATGAATAGAACCAAGAAAGGGACGCTTTGACGGTTTGGGCGTGTAGAGCGAATGCACGAAGAAAGGATTGTGAAAAGAATATTTAACGCAAAAGTGAGTGGAAGAAGAAGTCAGGGACGCCCGAGGAAGACAACGTGAAACAAGCAAGTGAACCAAATACTTGTGAAGAGGCAGAATAACAGAAGAGTGTGTTCGAGACGGTGTATGAATGTGAATGAAGGAAGAAGTGTGTGCTAAGATAGAGTTGTATGGCGGTCCGTCCTCTCTGCCTACCCCTGCGTAGAAACGGCGTGATGATTAGTTGGTAACTAACTATAATAGTTTAAAATTTGAAGAGTTCAGATTCGTACAGTCATATGTAGCAAATTATTAACAAAAAAAAAAATACAGATTTATTTTTTAATATACTAATTATCCATAACGTCTTTTCCCGCCAGGGGTAGGCAGATATTAAAGTCAGCCACACAATTTGGTCTCGACACACACTCCTTGTTAATTTCACATTCATAAATAATCGCTTGACCCTATTCGAGTACATTATACACTTCATCTATTTCTGGGCCAACCTCAACTTCTTCTTCCACCATTTACTCACTTACTTGCGTGGCAAATATTCTCCCGAATTTCTCCGTCCATTCACTTAACGTATCAAATTAAATAGGCGTCCCTTTCTTAATCTTTATTACCTCTTATTTAATTGAGTATATTTTTAAGTCCCGATGAAGATTCTGCTGAATCGAAACTAGTAGACATATACAAAAAATAAAAGTGGACAAAAACAACGTGTGTTTTTAACTAATTAATCATGCCAATCCACAAAGTGTTTGCTTATTGTGATAATTTTATATAAAGTTTACTTGCGGACGCCGGGATTTGAAACCGCGACTTCTGGATTCGTGGTCGAGCGTCTGTAAGAATGCCAACAAACGTTCGTAGTTGGAGTGCGGATTTATTTGAACGAGGAAAATGCATAATTCAGTCGACACATCACGTAACGTGGGCCATACAGGTTGTCTGGGTATTTCTGCAAAAAGTCCACCGATCGACGCGTGCGGAACTTTGCTACTCTGTCGCTCGCCACCTGCGCTATATAATGATTGTGAACTTGGCTAAGGCGTCAGTTGTTCGCAGCGGCCGTACTAGAAAAGATCTTCTGATCACTTGGAGGCTCCGTAGGCAAAGGGAAAAGGAAAAGCCGAAGAAAATTCAGACATTCAACAAGAAATACAAGTAAGTTTTCAACAAAAAAATATTAGTGAATTAATTATATATTTGTAAAAACCATTTACTTTGTGGCTTGCCATATTTGTAAATAAAACAGATAAACTTTGTTTATAACCACTTTTATTATTCAATATTATGTCGACCGGTTTCGGAAGTACCCTTCCATCAACAGGACAATATTAAAATTCAGGACAATATCAACATAATATTTAATATTGTCCTGATGATGGAAGGGTACTTTCGAAACCGGTAGACATAATATTAAAAAATAAAGTGGTTATAAACAAAGTTTATCTGTTTTATTTATAAATTAATTATATTTTTTATATATATTTTTTTCAATAATATTTTTAAACTGTTATCTCTACCGCTGAACATTTAACGCCGATAGAAGAGTGTGGTGGTCGTGTCCGTGTGCCCAAAATAAGCAAAAAAAAAACAAATAATAATACTTGGCTAATTTATGGATCCCCATTTTTGTAAAATATTACCTCAAGGGCGCTTTACAAAATTCAAAAACTATATATATAAATTTACCATAAAACTATCTAAATACCTAAAGCTATAGCAAAAAATTACCTTATTGATATTTGCATATTAGTTATTTACATTGGTCGGTTTGACCGGTCGGCAGCTGAGTGGACAAACGCGTCGGATTCCCACCCGGGCGTCGTGCGTTCATTTCCTCTGCTGGCTAAGTCCTCCATCATTGCACAAGCAACATCTTCCGCTTCTCGTGATGGCAGTAGGAGTTTTTCAAATATTGTAAGGTTATTCGTAACCCGGAATGTTTCTTTCTTTAAAAAAAAAAACATTTGTGGCGGGCTGTTAAAAATTGTCGAACTTTTTTGTTTGGCAGTAGATTAAGCATTGAGGATCGCAATGAAAATATATTATTTTACTGGTAAATTTAGATGCTAACGGGTTAGCCTAGCTGTGTGTATTGGGGCATTTCTGTTATTTATATATCTGTTATGATTTTCTTCACATGTGTTAATAAATTAATTAAATCTAAAACTTAACTTAACGGGTTTTTAATTATTATTAATAATAAATTATATGTAGGGGACGATCGATTTCGTTAGCCTGTCTAGGGCCTAGGAGCAGAAAGGTATTTTTAATTCAAACTGACAACTTTTATTTCAAATCTCCATAGTTCACACTTCTCGGGGTCATTTTTTGTTTAAGGTTTTATCGACGCTTTGCCCATATTAAAAATGCTATGACATCCCTTTGTCATAGTCAAAATGGCTCTAACTACTTTTTGACGCTGACAAACAGGTTCTAACAAACTTTTATAACATCAAAGAGGTTCCATATAACCATTTTAATTATAAACATTTTTTTAAAATTCTTATTCGCCATCAAAAAAAAAGATTTTCTTTACGGCTTTTCTCCATCAATAATGTTCTAACTTTAATTTTTCACCATAAAAAAGATTCTAAAAACTTTAAAAAAGTTTTTTCATCAGTTTCAAAACGACCAATTCAAAATTTCCCCTCCCTCGTGTTTAATTACAATTTAATAATATTCGTTTAAAGAACTGATCCGTCTCTTATGATAACAATATCCATTGAACATCTTAAATTAATAATACCGCGTGGTTGTGTTTTTTTAATAGCCAGTCAGGTTGCTAAAAAACTAAGTAAGTTTGAGAATACCTTCGGAAGGCGAAACAGCTGTCACTTGTAAAAATAAGCTATGCAAATATGTTGTTATTATTATTAATACCAAAAAGGTTAGAAGCATAAATTTCAAAACATATTTTTCTCCCTTACCAATTACACACCACATTATTTTGAACTTAGAGTAACGTAGAGACCTAACATTGCGAAATTTTGTCCGCACTTTTTGACCAAGGATTGACCAAGGGAGGTATGACGTATATGCTTCCAGCCAATCGGATGCGAAGAAAACCGTAAAGATAAACATTATTCCGTCTTTATCTGTTCGCGAACAATTTTGCGTTAGTATCATGAGAAAGAAAGAGACCGGGATACTTTTAGAAGCCGTACAAAAGGGGAATTCCCCGTTCTTGAAAATTTTTTTGACATTCTCGTAAATATTTTTAAGTTAAACATATTACGAATCCATTAAAACTCATTTCAAACGGAAGTTTATTAAATTGGAACGAATAGTCCAAAGATTAATTACATATTGGTGTAAGTTACTAGTTGTTTTGTAGGTTAGGATGTTAAATATTTGAGATCAAACTAAAAAAGACGATTTTTATGGTACATACGTGTGAAAACTGTTTGTTTTTGGTCCTTTTGTACTTCGATTAAAGCAAACAAGCATAGAACATGTGGCCATGATGTTTTGCTAGATATTACACAAAAAATAACTCAAGTTTTTAACTATTTACGTACTTTTGACAGTCCGTTCGCCTGACAGTGCAAACGTGTCTGAAGTTTGTGCGGATTAAATAATGAAGACATTTCATTTAGCCCGCCCCAAATCGTGTATAGGTTTCAACAATTGTTTGTCTCTTTTTCTCATATGCTTATAGAACCGAGCATAAAGAGAGAGCTATATTTTGCGAGTTTGTCAACGATTTGTCACAAATTAGTATGGTCTCTTTATATTGTTACTCTGAGATTTTGAACGTGTATTTTTTATTGTTTTTGATAGGATGTGCTGTTGGCAACATTTTCCCCTCTTGGAGCAAGATTCTGTACGTTCTTTTTTACTGTCATAACATGTTGTGATGATTAAAAATTTTCTACGAATCATTGTTTCATTAGATTGCTGATGTTTTATTACCATGTTTCATGTTTAAAGGTTGTGTTTAAACACCCCTAAGGGTCCATCAACATTTTAAAAAGCAACTGCCAAACAGAACAAGATAATTTTATTGTTTAATACAACGTACTCTTGATTACTTCATTTGTAAAGGTGTACACTAAACACAGTTCAGCTTGCGTAAAACTGTAGAAGTACCAAAATTACAGTGTTGCTTTGTGTACAATTGTCACAGTACCAAAGTTACAATGTGGCTTTGTGAAAAAAAAATTACAGTACCAAAGTTACAGTGTTGCTTTGTAATACAACTGTTACATGCCCAAAGTTGCAGTGTAAATTTGTGTAAAACTGTGACAGTAGCAAAGTTACAGTGCAGCTTTTGTAAAACTGTTGTGGTACCAAAGTGACAGTGTTGCTTTGTGTACAACTGTTACAGGTCCAAAGTTGCAGTGTTAATTTGTGTAAAGCTGTGATACTAGTATCAAAGTTACAGTGCAGCTTTTGTAAAACTCCTGTAGTATCAACATTATAGTGTTGCTTTGTGGATAATTTTACAGTACCAAAATTAAAGTGTTGCTTTGTGTACAATTGTTACAGATCCAAAGTTAAAGATTCAATTTTTGTACGACTGTTACAGTACCAAAGTGACAGTATTACTTGGCGTAAAACTGTGAATGTGCCAAAGTTACAGTGTACAATTTTTCGTCAAGTGTTACATTACAAAAATGGAACAGTACATAAATTGCGACAAAGTAAAAAGTTGCAGATTTTATTTGTCGAGTGATGTACATTTAGTAACAGCGATGTATTTACCAGTTTCCATAAAAAAATGAATAATTTCCAAAATATTACTGTCGTTCTAACCAAGAATCGAGCCCATATTTTTCGGATCCGAAGTAATTGGTCTTTTTCACTTAGCCACAGAGTTCATTTAGCAATTCATCCAAATCAGCGATTCTATTTTTTTTTGTTAGTATAGTTTTATTTTAGCTGTCTAATTCCAATAAATGAAACAATACATTTCTTGGAGGCACATACAAAAATAATTCTAAGCAAATCTAAAAGTCCTTCTCTTTTTTACGATCTTGAAGTGGATGATAGAAGAAGTTAGGTGGACGCCCGAGTAAGGCACTGAGTTGGGCCATGTCAAGAGTCTGAATAACAGAAGAGTATAAATGAGACGATGTATGAATGTGAACGAAGAAAGGAGTGGGTGCCTATACAGAATTGTATGGCGGTCCATCTTCTCTGCTTACCCTTGCGGGGAAACGGCGTGATGATTAGTTTGTTAGTAAGTTAGCGTCGGTAGAACAGTTTATAAGTTTTTTTTAGTGGATACTGCACAAGAGTCCCAACTGAGTCTAGAGCCAGTGAGACTATAGCATCCCCAATTGGGGTATGTTGTGAGATTTTTAAGAAAGTGAGGAGGGGAAGAAGATGGGGAAGAGAAAGTGGAAGGTTAGGAAGTACCTGGCTATTCAGCTCTGGTCACCAAACAAGCCATTTCAAGCAACTTTTCAATTCTAAATGTTGGTCTGTCACCAGGGCGATACTCAGAGTATCTACCTCTCTGAGATTAGATTAAATGCATATTGGAATCTGTTGGCATTAGTAAACGATGACGGAATAAAAAAAACTAACCTCGGCGCACTTCTCGTGTTAATATTATACATTAATTGTTAGTATTTCATAACAATTCAATATTCATTGTTCATGAATCATTATTCACTATTCCATCTAGGGCGATCTTTCGTGTGGCCATAGTGCGAAGAAATTGTTTTTATCGAGTCATTCTGCATATTGAAGCTGGCCTTTGTAAAAACTCAAATATACACATGAGTGTCAGCGTGTCCTTGGCGCATATAAGTCAGGACATGGAGAGGAACCTTTGAGAAACAGTGTAGTCAGTAGTATTGACTTTATACTGACTCGATAGAGAGAGACAAAGAAATATTAAAGGATGTTAAATAGCCTATTAGTTACCGCCCACATGGAATTCGGACATTTTTAATAAACGTATTTGAACACATTAAACAAAACAATATCAATACACCATGCAAATGATTTATAAAGTTAAAATATCACACAAACACTAATAAAAGAAGGTTTGTCTAAATAATGTTGGAAACTTTTTGTTGATTTTATGTCTTTATATCATTAAAAATCTTAAGTGCGGTAAAAAATATTTAAAAGTGTTGAAACACCTCTGAAAAGTGATGTTTTATAATCTTTGATCGGTCTTATATGAAAATTCACGGATAGCACATATCACTTTCATGTTTGATTTATTCGCATAATCATTGCAAGTTTTTTAATCAACACAAACATAGGAAATAACCTCAAAATCCGTGGACAAAGTTATGCGACTCGATTATGTGAAGTTAGCGAAAACGGAGAACATTCTTACATTCTTACACACTCAGAAGTGTTGCAATATTATGTGACGACTTTTCTTATCTCTTTCTCTTTCATAGTATACGACGTAAAAACCCGGAGAAAGTGATTTATTGCAAATTTGTAAAGGTTGGGTAAAAATGTTTAGCTCTCTCTCCATGTATATTCTTACTCCAAGATTCTGCCCAACGAAGACATAAAACGAAGTAAGTGTGTGGCGGGCGTGTCCGTGTGCCCGACTTTAGTTAATTTATTTCTTGCTTCTATTTTCGTTTTTAACAGTTTCATTCGTATGTCTGGGGCCCAGGAGTCAAAGGGTATTATGTAAATGTTCGACATCACTTTTATGAATTACCTGTTCAATGATAAAATACATCGAAAGATACTTTTGAATATGTTGAAAAATACACCAAAAAGAGTCTTATACAAATTTAAAAAAAAAGTTTTAATAAAATGTTGATTCAAAGTAATGTATCCAGGCACTACTGTATTATTTACATAAAATTTGGTTGGCGCAATTTAGTGAAATTCGACCTCCACAGTGGTAGATACTCAAAGAATCGCCCTGGTGAAATACCACCGAATCCAGAGGTCGCTGGTTCGAACCCGGCGTGCGCAAATAAATTTTATTTAATTAATATGTGTACACATTTAATTGATATAAAATCAAATATAGTATATTTGCGGCACGTTCCAGAGTGGTAGATATAGTATCGCCCTGGTGAAAGACCGCCATTCAGAATGGAAACATTGTTGAAATGGCTTTAGCCGCGTTTGGTGACCAGATATGAAGAGCCAAGCACATTTTAACCTTCCTCTTACCCATCTATTTCTCCTCCCCACTACATTTAGCCTCAAAACATACCACAAGTGGTGATGCCACAGACCCACTGGCTCCAGACGATTGGGACTCTTGTAGTGTTCACTTAAAAAAAAAAGTACATTTCTCCTTAAGGGTCAGCACCCAAAAATATACATTTTAACTTTCTAGTACAAGCAAAACTACAAATTATTTTTCTGTCGATTATATACGGGTAGTTAAAAAAATGTTTAAGGTTTCCGGTGAATACAATTCTTAAACAGTAATCTTTTAAATTCTTGAAACGTATACTGGAATTTAAAAAGTTTTTTGTAAAAAGTTCAAAAATGCCGTTGCTGGTTTTCAAACTGCACCTTTTACTGACATTTCAGTATGTTTTTCATAGAATTCAAAGGATTACAGTTGAAAAATTGTATTCACTGGAAACCTCAGTCGTTTTTCTAACTAACTACCCGTAGAAACTTTGCAGATAAATCATTTGTAGTATTGCTTGTATCAGAATGCTACAAAGCTACGTTTAGCGTCATTCTACCACAGTGAGGATGCCGTAGTCCCACTGGCTCCGGCGATTGGACCATTGTGCTTCATAAGCATCTCTATTGAATTCAACTCTAGTAATCTCTGAACATTTTTTTCATGATTTAACGATTATGATTTTACATAGTTTTAATTTGCTAGCATTTTTTAAACATATTATTTTCTCGTTGTTATATTAGGTTAGGTGATTTATTGCGAAGCGCACTTGAGGTAAACTATCACAAAAACGCGCTATATAAATTCACTGTTTTTATTATTATCGCCTTGGCGAAAGAGAGTCATTATTCTCGAACAAGGAAAATCTCCCAAGTCGGCAGTACTGTCAAGGGGAGCTATAAACCAACTTTACGTGAGAATTGCAGATTTTTCCTTCGAACAGACAAAGCAAGGCATTGAAGGAAATCAAGGCCATCTGATGAGAAAATCATCGCCATGCCTTATTGTGGCGTGAATATAAAGTGGCCTTTTTAAACCAGTTTTCCTTAGCCTGTGCAGTGGAGCACGTGGGGATATACTTGACCGAGAATTTACGCCATGAATTACGGACAAGCTTCAAATTCCATATAAACACACGAGGGTACCCGGGTACCCTTTCAGTCATCAGAAGGTGCAAATTAAACTTATGTGTTCTCCGCTAACATGGTAGGCAGAGAGGACGGACTGCCATATAACTACGGCACACACTCCTTGCTTCATTTACATTCATACATCGTCTCATAAATACTCTTCTGTTATTCTGACTCTTCACATGACCCGATTCAAGTATTTGATTTATTTGATCGTGCCATGTCTTCCTCGGGCGTCCTCGACTTCTTCTTCCATTCACTTTCGCATCATATATTCTTTTTTCACACTTCTTTCTTCGTTCATTCACTCTACATGCCCAAACCATCTAAGCGTCCCTTTCTTGATCGTATTCATTACGCTTACATCAGCCTTGCATTCTTTTCGGATATCCACATTTTCAATACGGTCATACATAGTTTTACCGCACATACGTCTCAATTCCACAGCATTCAGTCTACTTTCATCCTTTATTTGCCTGTTCCATGCCTCACTACCATACATCAGGGTTGGTATAAGCACTCCATTGTGGACTGCTAGCTTCGCTTCTTTGGAAAATTTCTTATTTGCGCCAACAGCGTTCAGTCCTCTATTAATGGACTTTCCTGCATTCACCCTTCTTCCAATATTTATCAGCCTTTCCGTCTCTCTAGAACATACTTCCCAAATACATAACACTTGCTCAAAGTATTCTTCATTCACAACTATATTGCACGTTGTTCTCGTACTCTCTCTTTCAAAAAATTTAACATACCACCCTCCACATATCCAACGTTTTGTTCTTTTTCACTATTTTGGAGAATTCAGGATGTTTTAGTCGGTTAGACTTACCGGAACATTAAAAAAATCTATGTTTAAACCGAAAAGGGTACCCGGGTACCCTTCCAGTCACATAAAGGTTAAAAAAAATATCACAAGCTTGGTGTATCTGTATATGTCTTTCTCTTTTAAAGAAAAAATCTTTCGTAAATTGGTTAAATTAACCAATATTTTAATTGTTGTTTTTCAGTATCCAAAATGGTAAAGTTCGCAGTTTTCGTCGTGTGTCTGGTGGCCGCCGCGGCGCTGCTGCCGCCACCCCCGGCTGATGCACACTCCCTGAGAGAAGTTCTCAGCAAAGCGAAACTGAAGGGAAAGCGCGTCCTATCCGCTATCGCCACGCCTATCCAGAGGACCATCGTCACCAAGCTGCTCGAGAACTGTAAGCTTTTTATTTAGATGAATTTGGAAAATAGTGGACTGTAAACGATAAACTATACTGCTCGATGGAAGTGTCTAATTGTAGCTTGTGGAAAGATTGTGGAATGAAGGGAAAATGGGAAAAAATTCACTCACCGATGTAGTTGAAGTTGAAAGTTCTCTAAGTTTTCTTACACAATTGTATTATTAACGAAACGAATACACCATACTTATTTAATATTATTTGGAGAACAAAATTCGACGAATAAGCGAAAAAACAACCGAACCAACACGTTTTTTTACATCGAACTCTTCTGTTTTAACTGTCGATTGTTTTGAACACGGTATTATTATTACATACGAAATCAGATACTGTGAAATGGTTGCCGAGGGATTTGGGTGAAAAAACATCAAGGTAAGAGTTTAACAAATTATCACTTTGAAATCCAACAACTTGGATAACTTAATTTTTACAAAACTTAAAAAATAAACAAGCCATCACGCCGTTTCAACGCAGGGGTAGGCAGATATAAAAGACTGCCATAGAACTCTGTTTTGACACATACGCTCCTTGCTTCATTTACATTCACACATCGTCTCTAACATACTCTTCTGTTATTCTGACTCTTCACATGGCCCGACTCAAGTATTTGATTCAATTGCCTGTGCCACGTCTTTCTCGGGTGTCCCCGACTACTTCTTCCATTCACTTTCGCATCATATATCTTTTCACACTCTTTTCTTCGTTCATTTTCTCTACATGCCCAAACCATCAGAGCGTCCAATTCTATTCATTACGCTTACATCAATTTACTTTCGGATATCCAAATTTTTAACACGGCCATACATGGTTTTACCGCACACGCGCCTCAGGGATCTCATTTACAGCATTCAGTCTACTATCAGTCTAGACGGGCCGAGAATAAACATTTAAAGTGGACCATTTAAACGCAAATAAAAAACGAATGACGCTAATCTTTGAATTGTGACGGTGTTGCTTAAAATGGCAATAGCCGTGTTTGGTGACCAAATCTGAATAGCCAAGTACTCGCCAACCTTCCTCTTTCCCATCTTCTTCCCCTCCCCACTACCTTCAGCCTCACAGCAGACCCCAATCGGGGATGCCATAGTCTCCTACTGGCTCCAGACGGTTGGGAGCATTTGGGACTCTGGTGCAGTATTCACTTTAAAAAATAAAATAATAAATCAAAGGGGAGGGGAAGGAGATGGGAAGAGGAATGTTGGGTGAGTACCTGGCTATTCAGATACGGTCACTTAATACGGATTCAAGCAACGAGTCGATGCCAAAATCCAGAATAATCCCGGTAGTCTACCACTCTTTATCGCGCTGCAGATAATTACATATTATTTTAGCCCTTATGTGACTGAAGAAAACTACACCTTTTTAAAATTGATATGAAGGTTTCTTGTACAGTATATTATTTGCTGAAGTTTGCTGGACCACCTTTATGACGTAATTTATTTCGACTCAGTTCAATACTTGGGGAACTGGATCGGAATATCACCCAGCACCATCTTTTTGGGGGTTTTTAATTAAATATGTGATTAAAAATAGTATTAAGGTGATGTACTTTGAACAGAACAGTACATCATATTTATCATTTAAAGTAAGATAAAATAATTAATACAAACGGACAAGCTTCAAATTCCATAAAAACACACACGAGGGTACCCGGGTACTCTTTCAGTCATCAGAAGTTGTAAATTATACTTATTCGTTTTCCGCTAACATATCACCCTCCACATATCCAACGGTTATTTTCAATTGTTCATTTTCACTATTGTGGATATTTCAGAAAGTTTCAGCCGGTTACACTTACTATAACATTAAAAAAAATCTATGTTTGAAACCGAAAAGGGTACCCGGGTACCCTTCAGTAACATAAAGGTTAAATCAATTTTATATATAAATCTCATCTCGTCTTCAGCCCCTTGTACTTTTATGCAGTCCCAGATCTGAACAGTCAGATACTTTCCAACCCTCCTCTTTCTCATTTCCCTTCCCCTCCTCGCTTTGTCAACGGAATCTAAAATATTCGTTTCTTGTTGCAGGCGACTCTCTGAAGAAGATTTTGGGAGTGACCTACGAGAAGCTGATGCACAAGGAGGCTGGGGCAGACGCAGACGTTAATCTGGATATTTGGAATGGAGAACAAAAGGTATAAAAATACTATATCCAGATAAATTTGTTTAGTCCTACTGTGTCGAAGCCAGAGCAAAGTTAGCCTCTCGGAAGTTGGGCGTACTGTACTATGTACGGGGCCCGCAGATACTTCAAAAGTACACAACTGCTGACCTTGTACAAATCGCTAGTACGCCTCACTGTTGAATTATATTGTTGAAAATAATTAACGACCGTCAGTACGGATTTCGGCGGAACCGGTCCTGCGGTGATCTTCTCGCGTATGTGACGCATGTTTGGGGGCGGTGCTTGGAATGTTTCGGTGAGACCCAAACGGTTGCACTGGACATTTCTATAGCCTTTGACCGGGTTTGGCACCGAGGAATTGTCAACAAACTGCCATCTTACGGACTTCCCGCATCCTTGTGTACGTGGATTGCCGATTTTTTGAGGGAGAGGTCGATTCAGACGGTTGTTGACAGTATCACCTCTTCATCTCATTCAATTAATTCTGGCGTCCCCCAAGGATCGGTTCTGTCTCCAACTTTGTTTTTGTTGCACATCAACGACCTTTTGTCATGTGCACCAATACATTGTTACGCTGATGACAGTACAGTTCATGATGGTTTTTTGTTTGACAGGCCCCCAAAGGGCACAGAAACAAAAACGGCTCGGAGGGCTTTGAAGCAGAGAATGGACGAGTACCTTGAGAGAATCTCCTCTTGGGGTAAGAATAATCTCGTCGAATTTAATGTTTCAAAGACCCAATCTTGTCTGATTACGACTAAAAGGGATCCAAATGATAATTTAGTCTCCTTCAACGGAAGTAATCTTCCCAACAAACCTTCCATTGAGATGCTTGGTGTAACCTTAAGTGACCAGTTAAGGCACCGGGGCTCCATCGAAGCTAGAGTAAAGTTAGCCTCTCAGAAGTTGGGCGTGTTGTACAGGGCCCGCAGATACTTCAATAGTACACAACTACTGACCTTGTACAAATCGCAAGTACGCCCCACTGTTGAATTTGGCAGCCATCTCTGGTCTGGAGCCCCTAAATACCTGAAAAAAACCCTTGACTCTGTGCAGAAACGGGCGGTCCGTTTGATAGATTCTCCTATCTTAACAAACGGATTGCAAACTTTGGAGCACAGACGTCAGGTGGGAATGCTGTCCTTGTTCTACAGGTATTTCAATGGAAGATGCTCCGAGGAACTTGCGTCATTGATCCCTTCGGCACCGGTGCATAGTCGGGAAACTCGCCAAACGCACGCCCAACATTTGTACACGGTTGACATTCAATACATGAGAACGGGTCGCTTTTACGACTCGTTCTTATGTTCAACAGCTCGGCTATGGAACGATTTGCCGGCCTCTGTGTTTCCTCCCTCCTTCAACATGGGCCTCTTCAAGACCCAAGTTCACTCCTTCCTTTCCTCAAAAAAACCCTCCACACAGCATCCCCAAAGATGACATAGGCCCTGAGGGAAATTGTTTTCCTCAAGGCCTCCTGTGTGGAGTTATTGTAAAAAAAATAAAAAATTTGCCAGCCAACTCTGGTCTGGAGCCCCTGAATACCTGAATAAAACCCTTGAATCTGTGCAAAAACGGACGGTCCGTTTGATAGATTCTACTATCTTAACAGACGGATTACAGTCTTCGGAGCGCAGACGTCAGGTGGGAATGCTGTCCTTGTTCTACCGGTATTTCAAAGGAAAATGCTCCAAGGCACTTGCGTCATTGATCCCTTTTTGTCGGGAAATTCACCAAACGCGCGCCCAACACTTGTACACGGATGACATTCGATACGAGAGAACGGGTCGCTTCTACGACACGTTCTTGCGTTCAAAAGCTCGGCTGCAGAATTATTTGCCGACCCCTGTCTTCAAGACCCAAAGTCACTTCTTCCTTTCTTCAAAAAGACCCTCCACTCAGCATCCTTAAAGATGAAATAGGTTTTAACCGTGTTTAGTGAACTTATCTGAATAGCCAGGTACTTCCCAATGTTCCCTTTCCCCATCTCTTTCCCCTCCTTACTACCTTCAGTCTCACAACATACCCCGATTGGGAATGCCACGGTGTCACTGGCTCTAGACGGTTGGGAGCAGTTGGGACTCTTGTGCGGTATTAACTATTTTAATTATTTTTTTGTCATTCTTTTCGACTCTACCAAAACTTTGACTTGACTTTGGCTTTGATTTGAATGTTCTTTTTAATGTTTATTTTGTCATTGCTTCATTTAATATTTCGTATGTGCTGTTCTTCCTCTGCTGCTCTTTCTTCCCATTTTGTGTTTTGTATTTTTTACGTAACTGGACAATAAATAGTCCGTTAGTTTAATTACTGGGATCTACTGGTGTGCTAAAAGCTGACTCTGATTGTCTCCTTGCCCCCAGACGACGTACAACATCAACAACGGCAAGGGCCGCGCCACCGCCGCCAAGATGCTGGACCCCCGCCTGCCCGTGGCCATCTTTCTGCACGGCTTCCTCAGCTCCTCGGACAGCGAGGCGGCCCTGGAGGTTACCAAGGCGCTGGTCACCCGCGGGGGCCTGAACGTGCTCGCGCTGGACGCCAGCGACTTCATAGACAAGTACTACGTCAGGTCCGCCACCTGCGTCAGGTTCATCGGAGAAGACCTCGCCAAGCTGATCGTCCAATTTGTCAAACGTAAGCCAAACGCTTTACTCTGATCGATCGACCATTCCCACAATTTTGCTTTCATTTGGGTCCTTGTTTCAAAGTTGTCCAGTGTCATGCAAACCAATTCTTTTATTAACTTATCTGGGTGCGTTATTAGTTTCTAGGAGGTGTGGGCTTGGGCGCAAAAATGAACAACCCAAAAGTATGTTGCCTACTGTTTTCTGATGATGCAGTGCTGATTTCTAACAGTATGGAAGATATACAATCTCTCGTGTCTAGGATGAACCAAATGTGTATGCAAAATAAGTTAATTATGAATGTAAATAAGTCCGAAGTCACGGTGTTTGAAAGAGAGCGTACGAAAACAGCGTGCAATATAGTTGTGAATGATGAATACTTGGAGCAAGTGGATGAGTTTGTGTATTTAGGAAGTATGTTCTAGAGAGACGGAAAGGCTGATAAGGATATTGAAAGAAGGGTGAATGCAGGAAACTCCGTTAATGGGGAACTAAACGCTGTTGGCGCAAATAAAAAAATGCCCAAAGAAGCGAAGCTAGCAGTCCACGATGGAGTGCTTACACCAACCCTGATTTACGGCAGGGAGGCATGGACCTGGCAGAGAAAATATAAAAGTAGAATGAATGCTATAGAAATAAGATTCCTGAAGCGTATGTACGGTAAAAACACGAATGACCGTGTTTAAAATGTAGATGTCCAGAAACAATGCAACGTTGCTGCCAGTGTATTAAATAGAATTTAAAAAAATAACGCTTAAATGGTTTGGGTACGCGCATCAGATGAACGAAGAAAAAGAGTGTAAAGTATATGACGCCAAAGCGAATGGTAGAAGAAGTCAGAAACGCCCAAAGAAGGCACAGCACAATCAAATGAATCAAATATTTGAGTCAATTCATACCAAGAATCAGAATGAATGAAACGATGAATTGTGTGGTGGGCCATCCTCTCTGCCTACCCTTGCGGGGAAACAGCGTGATGGTTAATTAGTTAGTTGGTAGTTGCGATGCAATTTCCAACGTTTTGTAAACTTTCGAAACCAGGACAAGATCTTCTTAGAATCGTTTCTCTGATGACTTTCTCAGTGGGTTAGATACTCTTAACATCGCCGAGTTGCAGGAAATGGTTTACGCAGTGTTTGGCTGCTAGATTCAAACGGACAGGTAAATTCCAACCATCTCCCTTCCCGTCTCAATCCCTTCCACATTCTTCGGCCGCCCCACGCTTCCTTAATAAACTAAGGATGTCATAGTCCATCGGCCCCAGACAGTAAGAACACATTTTATAATATGTGTATTGACATTTTTTTCATTTTTCAGACGGAATTCCCGCTGCCCGTATCCACATAATCGGCCACAGCCTGGGATCCCACATCGCCGGATTTGCGGGGAAGACCTTCCAGAAGCTGGTGAGAGGGGTCTCCAAGATCGGCAGGATCTCCGGCCTGGACCCTGCCGGCCCCTGCTTCTTCAAGGAGGAGGAAGACCTCCGACTGAAGAACACTGACGCCGATTTCGTGGACGTCATCCACACGGATGCCGGGATCCTGGGCATCATCGAGCCTTTGGGTATGTTACTTAAAGTTCTTTTAACGATAGACTCAATTAAACACGCCAGTGAAATTGATCATCTGTTCAAGAAAGACTTTCGATATTCGAACATGTTTGATCCATTTGACGAGAAGTAAGAAGAAATTAGCTTCACACAGACTGGCCAACATCATACTTTTAAATTTCTCTCAGGGCCTGTGTCATCTTTTAGGATGCTATGTGGAGGTCATTTGAAAAAAGGAAGAAGTAAACCTGGGTCTTGGATACCCACGTTGTAGGAGGGAGGAAACACAGAGAAAACTGACACAAACTAATCGAGAGTTTCCTTTCCAGGTGATGCAGATTTCTTCCCCAACGGCGGCGAGAAGCAGCCCGGCTGCGTGGTGCCTCCTTGCAGCCACAGCCTGGCCTGGCGGCTGTACAGCGAATCCATAGTCACTCCGTCCGCCTTCGAGGCCGTCCAGTGCAACACTTGGGACAGCTTCAAGTACGGCTCCTGCGACGGAGGGCCCTCGGTCCCCATGGGCTACGGCGCGCCTGCCAACATCTCTGGCTCGTATTACCTCAAAACCAGCGGGAAAAGGCCCTACGGTATGGGGTCCCTCGGAACCAGGATTCAGTCGGGATTCGAAAGGATCGGGAAGGCTATCTCGCGCGTCTTCAAGAGGCACTATCCTAGAAACTAGTTTATAATTTAAAAACGACGGAAATGTAGCTTTGTGGAGCTCTGTTCTCTTTTCCTATCTCTGCCTAGAATCTGAAGGTATCAGAATAGGTTTTTAGAGAAGGAATATGGTAGAAAGATGCTTTAGACAGCATTTTAGTTTAGTCTAAAAGAAAGACAAATATTTCCGGTCACCGAAAAGATAGACCGACATAATTTATTCGGGCGTTTCCGTGGGTCCTAACTAAGCGAAAATGTTCCTTGCTTCTGGTGAAATTGATCTAAAATTTTCTAATTCTTTGTTGAACAGATAATACATTTTATTGGCACAGGCGTTAAGTTAATTAGGCGACATCAGTTTTTTTCAAATCGGTGATGGTCACACTACTAGGGATTTTCTGTTCAGTGTATCTTCAGTTTCTATTTCTTCCTACAATCTGACTGTATTCAGTTTTCAGTTATTTATTATTTTAAAAACATCATAAAATTGTATTTGAATGCGTTTTTAAATAAAGCGAGTATTAATACGCAATATTCATAAATATAAAGCAATTCATTCTAAGAAATATAAATTGCAATGAATGCAAAGTATATACAGTAAAAAATAAAACAATTTAAACATAACATTTCATCAAAATGATGTATAAAAAAATTAAAATGAAAATAAAACCAAGGAATAATTACACAAATAGCAGGAATGCTTGTCGTTTGAACGAAGCTTCATTTATGCAAAATATATCGACATTCGAAGAGATTCGATTCTACAACAGGATTCCCCTCTCCACCGGCATGGCCATTGGCAAGTTAGTCTTAATGGAAGTATCAGAGCGGGTTTCGAGAGACAAGAAAGATGCATCAATAGGAGGACTTAGCTTAACTTACCCGTGTTTCGGGGTCGAATACATGGCAGATTGTAATATCGGTAGAAAATTAAGATTCAAAACGAAATTGAAATGTGTGTCGAATTGCCTACTATCTACCGCTAGAGGCGCTGTCAGCGTGCAGGCTTTTACATAGGCAGTTGTTGATTGTTTTACTACAACAGTTATTAGGCAGAAAAGTATAATATATTAAGAAAGTTATTGATTATTTGTAAATCAGAATGATTATTAAAATAATCATAAGTTTCAACTCAACCGTGATGATACATGTCATATTTATTTGTATTATTTAATAAGTTATATTTTGTAGGGTATTATAGGTTGGGTTAATGTTCTTTACAAAAAATATCGACTGAATTATTAAAGATTATATAATATATTATTATAAACTATAAATAATTTCGCTTGTCAGTACGTACGACCCTTGAAGTAACAATATATGGAGAGAAGGCTAATTCTTTTTACCCAACCTATACAGGTTTGGGATAAATGTCTTTCTCCGGGTTTTTACGTCGTACACCATGAGAGAGAAAGAGACAACAACATTTCCCAAATTATCACACCGCTTTAAAGTATTGTAAGAATGTTTTTTAGGTTGTATGCCATATTTTTGTTTATAACAATATTGTGAAAAAGTGATAATACCAATAAACAAAAACATTATGTGAGGAATGTTGTATATTTTATAACTTAAAAGACTATTAAAACTTTTAGAAATCGTTTTAAATAAATAAAAATAACAGTTTACAATGCATTATTCTTTGCTTCCGGGTTTAGTAACATCCATTCTCATCATATACCCGAAGTGGTAGATACTTCAAGTATCGCCCTGGTGAAACAGCACCTTTCAGAATCGAAACGAATAGCCATAGCCAGATCTGAATAGCCAGACGTTTCCAAACCTTCCTCTTCCCCATCTCCTTCCCCTCCCCGCTACCTTTAGCCTCACAACATACCCCGATTGGGGGTGCCACAATCTCACTGGCTCCAGACGGTAGAGTCACTGTAGGACAAAAAAACTAATTCAGCATTACGCCATTTACGCTACTCGATTTATTCACATTCATACATATAGAAATTTTTTCATGTCGATTTTTCGTTATTAATTTCAAATTTCGACAAAAACGAATACAGCATAAAAGAAAGAGAAAGGATTCAAAAATCTACACTAGCCACGATCCCAACTGCAAAGTTATCCGTGTCAAGCTGTACAATAAACTATGAAAGCAACAACTCAGTTTTATACTTAGACAAACAATGTATGGAGAGAGAGCTAATTCTTTTTACCCAACCTACACAAACTTGCGATAAATCACTTTCTCCGGGTTTTTAAGTCGTACACCATGAGAGAGAAAGAGACGGCAAAAATAACACACCGCTTTTATGTACTGTAAGGATGGTCTTGGTCTCCGGCGTCTCCGGGGACTCCGCCCACATTTTTTTTTTTTACATGAATACCGCACAAGAGTCTCAACTGCTCCCAACCGTCTAGAGCCAGTGAGATTATGGCATTCCCAATAGGGGTATGTTGTAAGGCTGAAGTTAGTAGGGAGAGGAAGGAGATGAGGAAGGAGAAGTTTGGAAAGAAAGGGAAGTACCTGGATATTCAGATCTGGTCACCAAACACGGCTAAAGCCATTTCAAGCAACGTTTCAATTCTGAATGGTGGTCTTTCACCAGGGCGATACTTAGAGTATCTACCACTTTGGAACGTGCCGCAAATATACTGTGCGAGTATATTATTTTACATGAAATAAATGTGTTATGACACATATTCATTAAATAAAAATTATTTTCGTACGCCGGGCTTGAACCCGCGACCTCTGGATTCGTAGTCGAGCGTCTTACCACTCGACTACGGAGGCTGTCATGTTTTCATATGCGACTAAACTCGACACAACTCAACGGTTTTTTAGGTTATATGCTATATTTTTGTCGATAACAATACTGTGAAAAGTGGTTATACGAATAAACAAAAACATTATGTCGACATACGCTATGAATGGATGTATAAAAAACCTAGTCTTAGTCCTAGCCACGCCCAGGTCTGCCGAGTCCGGCAAAAATCATCAAAAACTGACTACACTGCTTTGGATAGGTACCACTCTATGTATTCTAAGGTTTTATGTTTGTAAAGGCACGATTTTTTCATAAATAATGCAGCCATGTCATCGATCATCTTGTTAGATTGCGGCCATGAATAAAAAATCTGTAATTACATCTTGGATAAATCACTGATGCAATTTGACTGCATTAAACGCATGCACGGCTCTTTGGCCAGGGGCAGACTGGTCTGACGCGATAAGTTACCGGGACAACCTTAGAGTGTATTTCGGCATAATATTTTTGTTTATTCGTATAACCACTTTTTCACAGTATTGATATCAAAAAAAATATAGCATCTAAACTAAAAACCGTTTAGTTGTGTCAAGTTTAGTGGCATAATAAAAAATGTGGGCGGAGTCCCGCGGTGACCCAGGAGCCCAAGATCATCGTGGCAGTACATAGAAGCGGGGTATTATATTTGTTGTCTCTTTCTCTCTCATAGTGTACGACGTAAAAACCCGGAGAAAGTGATTTATCGCAAGTTTGTGTAGGTTGGGTAAAAAGAATTAGCTCTCCCTCCATACATTGTTTCTTCAAGAGGGCAACACTGACGCAATGCTCCGAATGACTAATCGTCTCGTTTCCAACAAAAGACGTCATCCAATCTAGACTAGTGCAGAAAGACCTTCGATACATGATAACGGCCTCCATGGTCAAGTGGTAAGACGCCCGACTACGAATCTAAAGGTCGCGGGATCAAACCCGGCGTGCGCCAATAATTTTTATTTTTGATCAATATGGGTACCTTAGAGTATACAAGAGGTAGCCCAGGCCAAGGCAGTGAAGTCAGTTTTGGACTTGTTTTTGATGATTTTAACATGACTCGGCGCAAATGGGCGTGGCTAAGACTAAGGCTACGGTATTTATACATCCATTCATATCACATATCGACATAATGTTTTTGTGTATTCGTATAACCGCTTTTTCACAGTATTTGTATCAACAAAAATATAGCATCTAACCTAAAAAACCGTTTAGTTGTGTCAAGTTTAGTGGCAAAATAAAAAATATAGGCGGAGTCCCGCCGTTAACCAGCGAAGATAGCCAGCTTAAGATCATTACGACAGTATATAGAAGCGGTCCAAGAAATTTGTTGTCTCTTTCTCTCTCATGGCGTACGATGTAAAAACTCGGAAAAAGTGATTTATTACAATTTCGGATGGGTTGGGTAAAACAAATTAGCTATTCCTCCATATATTGTTACTTCAAGGTCATAACACATTTCATTCATATAAAATAATGTGAAGTTTATTTGCGGCACGTCCCTGGTGAAAGACCACCGTTCAGAATCGAAACGTTGCTTGAAATGGCTTTAGTCGTGTTCGGTGACCAGATCTGAATAGCCGGGTATATTACCAACCTTCCTCTTCCCCATTTCCTTCCCCTCCCCGCAAGCTTCAGGTTCACAGCATACTTCAATTGCGGATGTCATAGTCTCACTGGCTCTAGACGGTTGGGAGCAGTTGAGACTCTTGTGCGATATTCATATAAAAATAAATAAATAAAGTGCTGCAATATTATGTGAATACTTTTCTTATCTCTTTCTCTCTCATGGTATGCGACGCTAAAACCCGGAGAAAGTGATTTATCGCAAATTCGTATAGGTTAGGTAAAAATATTAAGCTCTCTCTCCATATTTATTCTTACTTCAAGATTTATATAAATATCGTGGTTAAACCAATGGCGTTACAAAATGATAGATACGCCGTAGTGCTCTCAAAGCGACAAGCAAAAGATCCGTTATTTGGTGGACTTTCGTTTTAGCGGATTTATTTTTATAATAACGGACTATTGTTTAATTTAAAAAAAAAGAGCAATAGAGAAAAAACAGCACATACACAATATTTTATTAAAGTAATGACCATGACCATGCAGGCCGTCAAAGTATGTAAGAATGTACTTCTAAGTATGTAAGAATGTTCTCCGTCCGCGCTAACTTCACATCATCGAGTCGTATAACCTACGTTAACGGATTTTGAGGTTATTTCCTAAATTTATGTTGATTAGTGTTTGTGTGATATTTTGACTATATAAATCATTTTAATAATAATAATAATAGTAATAATATTTTTTATTAAATTTCTTATACATGACAAACTTTTATTTAATGCATATAAAAAATAAATTTATTTTTTTACAAAATAATTACAGATTATAGTACCATATAGATACACAAGAAAAATAAAATTTCAAAAAAATAAAATTTCAGGCAGTGGTGATGATCAGGTCAATGAGGAGAAACTCTTTCAAGAATTAATAGGATTTCACTTCTGAATCTCTCCTCACTGACATGAAACAAGTCGATATCGGAAGAGATTTTGTTCAGGAGCAAAATACTTCTCCCCACCGGCAGAACCATTGGCAGGTATTTTAAAAGTGTATTGATATTGTTTTGTTCAATGTGTTTAAATATGTTTTATTAAAAACTTACGAATTCCATTTGGGCGGTAACTAAAAGGCTATCCAACATAATTTAACATATCTTTGTCTCTTTCTACCGAGTCAGTATAAAGTCAACCGACCTGACTACACTGTTTCGCAAAGCTGCCCCTCCATATTAACATATTCTTACTCCAAGATATAAATCTTTTGGTTTGGGAAAAACTTTTTCTTCATTAGGACAAAAGATACGCCTCTGTTAAGTTGTACTAGAAAGGTACAATAATAAGGCAAAGTCGTTTCCTACCAGTAGAATATATTCTAGTACCAAACAATACCCCGACTGTTGAGGTATAGCGTTGTCTATTTATCGTCGATAATAATCATTATTTGTCAGTGACTTCGAAACATCGATATGGATTTTATCGACTAAACATGCTTAATTTATTCGTTTGAACTGTCATTTGTCCGTTGGCTTTCTGCAGCCAAGTTTGGGAAAGATTCCAAATTACCGACATTGTCGATAAAATCTATATCGATGCTTCGCGCTACGGAATTGTTATTATTCAATTCGCCTATATATGTTCAAATAATTAAACAATTTAATTAATAGTGCGTTCGTAGGTACCCACGCACTGGTGTGCACTTTTCAAATTTGGAACTGATCGAAATTCTAGGGTTGTACGAGATAGATACTCTAAGTATCGCCCTGGTGAAAGGTTTGCCATTCAAAATCGAAATGTTGCTTGAAATGGCTCTAACCGTGTTTGGTGACCAGATCTCAATTGCCAGGAACTTCCCAACCTTCCTCTTTTACATCTCCTTCCCCTCTCCACTGCCTTCAGCCTCACAGCATACCCCGATCGAGGAAGCCATAGTTCCGCTGTTAAGAAAAAATATTAGTTGCTTTAATCCACCCATTTTAAATATACAATAATGTCTGCCAAAATAAATTATTGGTAGGTACTTATTTGAAAAGGTTATATTTTTAAATGCCGTGTATAAGGCAACGTTTCGATTCTGAATGTTGGTCTTTCACCAGGGCGATACTGAAATTATCTTCCGCTCTGGTCTCAATCTCCTCACCAGTTAGCGGTCAAATATGATTTTACCACGTACACTCCTCGGGGATCTCATTTCAACGGCATTTAGTCCACTTTCATTGTTCCTCTGCCAGTTCCATGCCTCACTGCCATACATGAGAGGCGGTATTAGAAATTCATCGAGGACTGGCGACGAATACATTCAGTTCCCTGTTAATTGCGTTTCCTTTTTTCACTCTTCTGCCAATGCCCTTATCAGCGTTTCCACCTCTCACACACACACTTTCCAAATACACAAACTCATCCAATTGCATCAAGGAGTCACCGTTCACAACTATTTTAGACAGTATTTTGTAGCCTTTCTTTCGATCGCCATTTTTGGATTGTGAAATTTGAAGTTTTCATTTTTGAATTGTTTTTTCCAGCCTCCTGCAAAAATGCCTGAAATTATTTTAATGCTGATTTTGGCCGCCGTGATGAGAGGATCAGCAAAACCTGAGTATACCGGAGGCCCTATTTCAGACACAGAACAAACCGTTTTGAATTTTGCCTTAGCACAACAGACAGACATTATAACACTGGCTTTTGCAGATTGTAAGTGGATATTTCATTGATAAGGATATTGAAAGAAGGGGAATGCAGGAAATTTCATTAATAGAGGAATGAACGATGGTGGCGCAAATAAAACATTGTCCAAAGAAGTGAAGCTAGCAGTCCACAATGGAGTGCTTATACCAACCCTGATGTATAGCAGTGAGGCGTGGAACTGGCAGAGGAAGAATAAAAGTAGACTGTAGGTAGTATGTGTGGTAACACCATGTACGACCGTGTTAAAAACGAGGATATCCGGAAAGAATGCAAGTCTGATGTAAACGTAGTGAATAGGATCGAGAAAGGGACGTTTATATGGTTTGGGCATGTAGAGCGAATGACCAACGAAAGGTGTGTGTGAAAGGAATATATGACACGAAAGTAAATGGATGAAGAAGTCGGGGACATCCGAGGAAGAAAATGTGGCACGATCAATTGAATCAAATACTTAAGTTGGGCCATGTGAACAGTCAGAATAACAAAAGAGTATCTATGAGACGATGTATGAACTTGAATGAAATAAAGAGTGTGTGTCAAGACAGAGTTGTATGGCAGTCCATCCTCTCTGCCTACCCCTGGGGGGAAACGGCGTGATGGTGAGTTAATTAAGTGGAGAGGCATACGGTGAAAGCATATTAATCTACATTGACCAGGAGGTTATTATTTAATACCAAACGAAAATTTCCTGATTCCAGGCAACCCAATAAAGAAAAAATTAGGACTGGACTATAACCAGCTTCAAGAAAGAAAACCTGATTTTTCTCACGTAACGATGGATCTTTGGATTAACCCAACACAGGTAAGTCAGGTGAAATCAACCCATTTCTGTATTCAATGAAAATATCACTGATGGTATGACTCCATGGCTTTCTTCGCACTACGGAACGATCCAAGTTCCAAGATCCAACTAAGCTGATGGTGAAAGAAGTCATCTCCGACAACAAGTAGAAAGAAAATTTCACCGAAAGAAGTCACCTCCAGCAACAACCAGAAAGAAGAAGTCACCTCCAGCAACAACCAAAAAGAAGAAGTCACCGAAAGAAGTCACCTCCAACAACAACCAGAAAGAAGAAGTCACCGAAAGAAGTCACCTCTAACAACAACCAGAAAGAAATTACCTCCAACAAAAACAGATATTTTTTTTCCTATGCATTTTCCATAAGTGAATTTCCCAATTTTTAAAAAAGGTGACGCCACAGATATAAAAAACTATCGTCCTATATGTATACAATCAGTACTCCCAAAAATTTTTGAATCCCTTGTTCTCGACCTAATATACCCATCAATACTTAAAATAATAGATAAAAAACAACACGGATTCGTCAGTGGAAGGTCAAAAAGTGTCCCATAAAATTTTAATAAGAAAACTATTTGCACTAGGAATTAGAGGCAACCTGTTAAAATGGTTCTCGAGCTACTTGTCTAACAGAACACTGTTTGTCAAAATGAAATCCGTCAAATCAAATGTATTTTCCGCAACAAGTGGTCTACCACAAGGAATTCATCTTGGCCCGATTCTCTTTCTCATGTTTATAAATGACATCATAAATTGTTTCGACGATGTAGAAGTTCTGCTTTTTGCCGACGATATAAAATTATTCAAAAAATATCTAATATTAGCGATTGCCTAACTCTTCAGTCAAACATCGATAAACTACACAATTGGTGCATAGTTAACAACTTATTCTTAACGTAGATAAATGTAAAACATTAACATTTTGTCGAATCAAGACCCCGTTATCTCAACAACAATATCTTGGAAAAAAGTCACTGAAATTAGAGATCTCGGAGTCATGTTTGACACAAAATTAAATTTTATTAATCACTATCAACAAATCGCTAGTAAAGGTATGAAGATGTTGGGATTTATTCTTAGAACTATCAAAGACTTCGACTCGTTAAAAGTCATAAAATAGTCTACCTGTCGTTAGTACGTAGTCTATTAGAATACAATTCTATAGTGTGGTCCCCATACTATCTAATCCACATAAACAATATTGAACGTGTACAGCGCAAATTTTTACGTTTCATAAACTTCAAACTACACATTCCAATTCAACACATAAATTACACATTCCTTTTAAACACACTCAAAATCCACACCCTAGAAAACAGAAGGAAAATAGCCGACTTAACTTTTTCTGTTCAAAATAATTCACTCCGAATTCGACTGTTGTGAACTCCTGCACCTTATCAACTTCAGAGTACCTCAGCGAGCAACTCGGCAAAATTTACTTTTCTGCAACAATAATGTCACTACCAACTACCACATACATGCACCCATTTCTCGCCTACATACACTGAAATGAATACACCTCAAATATTGATATCTTTAATATGAATTTGCCAAAATTTAAAAGACTTTTTAAACGAAATATTCACTTATCGTTAATGTATTGGAACTATTATTAATTATTATTTTGTATTTTTATTTTTTTTGCTATTCATTTCTCAAAACGTTTTACTGTATTATTTCATGTATATCCTTTTAAAACTGTACTCATGCACTTACTTATGTTATATTACTATGTAAAAGCCCATCAGGGCGTTCATAATAATAAATAAATAAATAAATAAAGCATCATTAATCATGGCTATATCGACAAATAAACAGAATACATATTATGACAAACTTATTTGTCTACGTTTTTATCAATATCGCTAGCACGCTTAAAGTTACTTAACATATCGATAATTTTAACAACAACGGGAAAAATCGCCCTACGATGGCAACGATGAAACATTTTACCTATGGCGCAGTCAGCCGTTTGTCGTTTGGAAACGTCAAATTCAAACGAGTCCGTTTTGATTTGACCCGAGATTTCTCGAATAACTGTCTAAACTCCGTTTCCCAATGTTGTAAATCGGCTCCGTTCATTCAAAACTAGCTAATAAATAATATTGATTTCCGTACACAATTTTGTCAACGATGTTCATCAATTTGTAAATAATTAGGGAGCGAACAGACTCGATAAACTAACAATATTTTAGTCGATGCCAACTGTCAAACTTCACGTGCGATTTGCGGTCGTGCTAGCGATTGCCTATCAACTATCGAAATTCTAGAATTATACGTTTTATCGTGTCAATGTTGTTAATTTTAAAGTTCTTATTGGTAATGTATTTTTTAATTTATTTCAGCAACAACGAATCCCCATCAAAGGCTCGTCCTCCAAAATACTCTCTTCTCCAGATTTCAAAAAAGGCTTTCCCATCGCGATCTTCGCGCACGGCTTCATGGACAGCTTGGCCAGCAGATCTGTGCAGACGATGGGGAGAGCCCTGCTGCAGAAGGGAGGCCTGAACGTCCTCACCCTGGACGCCAGCAGCCTCATCAAGTCCGACTATCTGAGGGCCACCACTTACGTAAGATTCGTTGGAGAGCAGCTCGGCCAGATTCTGGTGGAGTTTCATAAAGGTGAGTTGGCATTGAAGAGTCTTCAGGTTTGTAAGGAGTGCTTGCAATCGAATGAAAATAACTTTCTAATTAATTAAGAAATTTCCTTCATCTTTTCACAACTCTGTGTTGGCACACGTTTCTCGCTTCACAGCATTCATATATCTCCTATCAGAGCAATAATATACAAGAGGGAGCGCTTCTGTAGTCAGTATTGATGATTTTTTCCTGACTCGGGTATGGCCAGGACTAGGGCTAGGGTATTTATACATCCATTCATAGCACATGTCGACATAATGAATTGTTTATTTGTTTAACCACTTATTCACAGTATAAACGAAAATATAGGATATAACCTAAAAAACCGTTGAGTTATGTCCTGTTATGTCGCATAACAGAACGTAGTGGGCGGAGTCGCCGGAGATGCGGGAGATGGAAAACATGCTTACATACCTAAAAGTGGTGCGATATTATGTGAGAATTTGTCTTGTTCTTATTTTTGAAAGTGAAGAAATTAAAATAAAATCCGTGGTCTTCTACAAAGTTATTGTTTCATTTCATATTTTTTTTTCCCTCTCCAGGTGGTATAAACGCATCTTCAATCCACCTCATCGGGCATAGTCTCGGCGCCCACATCGCCAGCTTCGCGGCGAAGGCTTTCAGGGGGTTGACAGGCTCCAGGGTGGCCAGGGTCACCGGGCTGGATGCCGCCGGGCCCTGCTTCCTCCGGGAGAACTCCTCGCTGCGGCTGACCAGGACTGATGCGGACTTCGTGGACGCTATTCACACTTCTTCTGGAGTTTACGGGCTGGGGGGGCGGATAGGTAATGAACCATGCCACTGAACGGATAATCTCTAGACCGCGCTAGCTACAAAGCTCTACCCGAGCACATATTATATACCTAGATGGTGTCTTGGATAAATCATATAATATATTTTTCAAAGTAAATAGCACACAATCCCAACTGTTCCCAACCGTCTGGAGCCAGTGTGACTATGGCATCCCCCGATCGGGGTGTGTTGTGAGGCTAAAGGCAAATGGGGAAGGGAAGGAGACGGGGAAGGTTGTATAGCACCTGGCTGTTCAGATCTGATCGCCAAACACGGCTAAAGCCATTTCAAGTAACGTTTCGATTCTGAATGGTGGTCTTTCACCAGGGCGATACTTGGAGTATCTACTACTCTGGAACGCGCCACAAATATACTATGTATTATTTAATGTATTTGCGTACGCCGGGGTTTGAACCCGCGATCTCCGGATTCGTAATCGAGCGTTTTAACCGCTTGACCACGGAGGCCGTCCAGGCAGCCCATCTTCGCATTGGTATGCACAGCTCTATCCGAGTACGGTTGAATCTTTTTATTCCCTATGTTTTCTTCTGTTTCACATTTCGATTATAATTATAATAATTTAGTTTGGTTAGAATAGGACAGTTTCTAACAAACAAAAAGTGAATACCGCACAAGAGTCCCAACTGCTCCCAACCGTCTGGAGCCAGTGAGACTATGGCATCCCCAATTGGGGTATGTTGTGAGGCTGAAGGTAGTGGTAAGGGAAAGAGATGGGGAAAGGAAGGTTGAGAACAATGACGTTACATATAAAGACACGTTATAGCCTTAGAATATTAACACAAAATGTGGCAAGCAAAATACACACGTTACCAGTAAATTCATCATTCAAATATCGGTCACGTATGACAAAGATAGACATTTATACATTGAGGTATTTATAGAATATATGAGTATGAACGAAACAGATACGATGTTCGGACCGCGTTCCATACTTGCTTGAATCGACCTCAAGCGACGCGTGACCGTTTAGTACTAAATCGGCTTAAACACCGATCACACCATCTAGCGTGATTATTGCTTGCCACTTTGAGAGCGCTACAACGTGCCATATATATGTAACGTCATTGGATGAGAAGTACCTATTCAGATCTGGTCACCAAACACGGCTAAAGCCCTTTCGATTGGTATAAAATTCAAATAGTTTTTTTGACCAGGCGCTGTAGATTTCTACCCGAATGGCGGCAGGGAGCAGCCAGGCTGCCTGGTCCCCTCTTGCAGCCACTCCAGGTCTTGGGACTTCTTCGCAGAGTCCATTCGTCGTCCTGCAGCCTTCCCGGCCGTCGGCTGCTCCAGCTGGGAGAGGTTCGGGCGGGGGCGCTGCGAGAGCAACGGGGCTCGCCGGGCCCCCGCGGGGTACGGCGCGACGGGGCAGAAGAAAGGGAGGTTCTATTTCAAGACGGCTGCGGCGGCGCCTTTTGGTTTGGGAGAAAATGGCACTTTTTGGAATTGATTGACATCTTCTACTGTCGGTAGCCAAGCGGTTAAGACCGTTAACCGAAGTAACAATATATGGAGGGAGAGCTAATTATTTTTACCCTACCTACACAAACTTGCGATAAATCACTTTCTCCGGGTTTTTACGTCGAACACCATGAGAGAGAAAGAGAAAACAAATTTCATAGACCACTTCTATATATACTGTAAGGATGATCTTAAGGTCCTGGTTCACCGCGGAATTCCGCCCACATTTTTTACTATGCCACTAAACTTGACACAACTAAACGGTTTTTTAGGTTATATGCTATATTTTTGTTGATAAAAATACTGTGAAAAAGTGGCTATACGAATAAACAAAAACATTATGTCGATATGTGATATGAATGGATGTATGAATACCGTAGCCTTAGTCTTAGCCACGCCCAGGTGCGCCGAGTCAGTTTTAAATCATCAAAAACAAGTCAAAAACTGACTTCACTGCCTTGGATAGATACTACTCTACCAACTCTATGGCTACGATCTTTGAAACACTACAGGGAATGGCACCAGCCTATATATCGGAACTGTGTGTCCGACAAGCCTTAAATAGTAGACAGCTTACTTTGAGGTCAGCAGATGTAGATACTGCTGTTCGATTAGTTGAACCATCTCGATCAAATAAACCTGTCTACTATGATCGCGCTTTTGGTGTATCTGGTCCAGTCATCTGGAATAAGCTTCCCCCAAAACTTGCCAACATACTGAACCTAGCAGAGTTCAAACGGGTCTTAAAAACCAAATTGTTTAGGAATCCTACATACAAAACTAAATTTAATTTCTTTAAAAACGTCCCTAATTTGCTTTGTTTCGGTTTTCTCCTTACTTCTATCATTATAACTCAATTTCGTCAATATATCTACTGAAAACCATTTACTCATTCCCATAAAATATTTATTGTTCTTTCGTTACTTGTTATATTTACACTGTTTGCATTTTTAGAATCGTTTACTTATAATACTTGAGTATTAATGTTTTAATTACCAACATATAAACTGTCCTCAATCTAATTTCCTTTTCTTTGATTTGACAAATATGTTGTGTTGAATGTGAATTCATACGTTTCATCTGGATTTTTATACCCTTAGCTTCTGGTAAATTGTTTTTTTTTTTAATCTATTGATGTACACATGCACTGTAATACCCATATCTGAACCCTTTTCTCTCATGATTTGTAATAACAATCATTATTTTAGATAGTTTTGCTTTGTATACATATTATATATTATTTTCTCCTTGTTGGTTAGTCTTTTTAGCATAATTAATTTAGTATGAAGCGCACTTGAGGTGAAATATCACAAAACTGCGCTATACAAGTTCACTGTTATTATTATTATTATTAGAGATTGCGAGTGCCAATCCCAGCATGCGCAAACAAATTTCATGTAATGAATATGTGCTCTTTCTTAATAACTAGAAATAATCAATGAAACATGATATTTTACAGTCTAAATTAATAATAGTTCTCTTTGTGTATTAAAGATGGCAGCACTGTCGTTTGTAGATAGCACGTCGATGCTTTCATAGCGAGTATGTTCGATAGACGTTTACCGTATTAATACTAACAGAAAAAAGGATTTAAGAAGAAATATATATATATATATATATTTCTTCTTATTAATAATTATATATATATATATATAAATATAGTGAATACCGCACAATCCCAATTGTCTCAACCGTCCGGCGCCACTGGGACTATGGTATCCCCAATTGGGGTATGCTGTTAGGCTGGAGGTAGTGGGGAGGGGAAGAGAAAGGTTAGGAAGTGCCTGGCTATTCATATCTGGTCGCCAAGTACGGCTAAATCCATTTCAAGCAACGTTTAGATTCTCAATGGTGATCTTTCACCAGGGCGATACTTACAGTATCTACCACTCTGGAACGTGCCGCAAATATACTATATATATTTTTTTATGAATTAAACGTACAACGACATATATTAATTAAATTTTATTTATTTGTGCACGCCGGGTTTGAACCCGTGACCTCTGGATTCGTGGTCGAGCGCTTTACCACTCGATTACTGAGGCCGTCAAAGACATCGCACGATAAAGTGAATCAAATATTATTTCAAAATATTTGGAGTAGGCATTTCAGACCAATCCAAGTATCGATGTTACAAAAAGCCTTTGCTTAGCTTCTTTGGACAATGTTTTATTAGCGCCAACAGCGTTCAGTCCTCCATTAATGAATTTTCCTGCATTCATCCTTCTTTCAATATCGTTTTCGTTTTTCTTTTTCATTTCTACAGTACAGAATATAAATCCAAATTTAAAAAAAACATCAAACGATTCGAAACGTCGACACTTCGAAACAACCTGCCCCCGCCGCGAACAGGTTTCCATAGAGAAAGAAAAACAAATAAGAGAATGCCACCTTCTAATTTCAAATTCAAAACTTCGAAATCACGTTCCGCCCGGGAACAGTCGGCAGGGCTGCCACACGCGAAGGTGGATGGAGGACACATGACTAACAAAGGAGGACATCGTGATTTATTTAAAACGAAAAAAAATATCTATAAATGCAACCTCCATGTAATAACTTTGTCCTAATTTTCATTTAATTTCATCTTTCATTTCTTTTCTTCTTTCTCCTTTTTATTTATTTTATCTATATTAATATTTATATTAAATATTATATAATTTAAAATTTATGTACACTACGTCTGTCTCGACACAGAAATATCCTAGTGAGACAGACATGGACCACACCCATGTATTTTTTTGTATTTTAGCAAGAATAAATAAATAAATGTATTAAGGAACTCATTTCAAACTCCACACAGAAGGCCTTTAGGAAAATAACTTTCCTCAGGGCCTATGTCATCTTCGATGATGCTGTGTGGAGGGTATTTTTGAGAAAAGGAAGGAGTGAATCTGGGTCTTGAAGAGGCCCATGTTGAAGGAGGGAGGAAACACAGAGGCCGGAAAATCGTTTCACAGGCGAGCGAACAAGAACGAGTCGTCGAAGCGGCCGGTTCTCATGTATCGAATATCAACCGCGTGCAAATGTTGGGCGCGCGTTTGGCGAGTTTCCCGGCTGTGCACCGGTGCCGAAGGGATCAATTATGCTAGTTCATCTGAGCTTCTTCCATTGAAATACCGGTAGAACAAGTGCAGCATTCCCATCTGACGTCTGTGCTCCAAAGTTTGCAATCCGTTTGTTGAGATAGGAGAATCTATCAAACGGACCACCTATTTTTGTATGGAGTCGAGGGATTTTTCAGGTATTTAGGGGCTCTAAACCAGATGTGGCTGCCAAGTTTAACTATTTCAGTAAGTGAAACATTAAATTCTTAGAAAAGTGAACTGTATCAATTTGTAAGAAAACTTATATCACCAATTTACATAAGGCTTTTCAACTCCTAGGCCCCAGACGGGTATTTTATCTTTTTTAAAGAAAGACTAACTCTCCCAATATTCTGGTTTAATTTAGATTTGAAAGAAAGTTATTGTGACGAAAACGATAGACCTTGTTATCTGCAAAGCTGACAACACATTTTGGGACTTTTCACAGGTTTACAAAGTCAATGAACGCCAAAACTTTTTGACCATCACTTTTCCCATTCGTATCGTTTAATACCGTTCGAACAGACACAATTAAGTTAAAAGAAACCCACTTGAAAACGTCTCGACAGGCGAACAATGAAAAATTGCGTCTTTAGTTCCTCTTCTGCCCGCCTGCAAATATATCACTGTCGAGCTGACGACCTCCGCAGCCGGGCGGTAAAGATCCTCGCCTTCGAATGCAGAGGTCGCGGGTTCAATTTTCGGCGTGTTTCAACAAACTAACATGTGTTATATGTCGCCGGAAAGGCAAAAGGGCTGAGGCGCAATTTTGGGAAGTTTACACCAGAGCACTTTAAAGTTTTTATTGTTTTACAATCAAATTCAGAAGTCTTCAGTAACTGGTTGGATTTAAAAAAAAAGTTGATTCAATGCTCTCACTGAGTTACCTGAAGCGACAAAAAGTTTTAAAAAGTTCCAAACTTGTGTCGCTTGAGTCAAGCCTTCTCCCAAATGATAAATATATTTTAGATGGCTGAAGGGCCACAAAAGTCTTCAGAATCAAACGAGAGTCAGACCTTTCGACGCAGAGCAAAAAACTGATCAAATCTGCGTATTTAACTCATTTTTGACCAAAGTGTCGCTTCAGCCCTTTCGGCTTTCCAGCGACTATATAATTAATGTCTAATATATGGCGTATTTGAGGCATGTTCCAGAGTGGTAGATACAGAAGCGAAACGTTGCTTGAAATGGCATTTACCATGTTTGGTGACAAGATCTGAATAGCTAGGTGCTTTCCAACCTTCCTCTTCCCACTACCTTCAGCCTCACAACATACCCCGATTAGGAATGCCACAGTTCCTTGTTGACATTAAAAAGCTGTAATTTAAAATGTAGAACAAACGAAGATTGATTTAAAAATGAATGGAGGACGTGTCCTCCTTTCGGATGGCGTCTGGTAACCCTGCCTCGGTTGTAGAACACGGCGCGAACATAGTTTTTGCGTAATTAACCTGTCAAACGCACGCCCGCCATTAATTAAGCTGTCAACAGCAAAATATTCTTAAATTCGCGGCGGATTCCCGCAGCTGAAAGTGTTCAAACATTTTACCTCCGTTTCGGAATTTCAAACCGTCCCCCGACGCGTTGCGGCCAGATTTCAAAGGATGCTTCTGGCGTTCGGGACAAATCCCACTCCCGAATAAACAATTATAAGACCGGAGAGGGGGGATTATAAAAAAAACTACACGTTTATAAATCAGGTAGGTACAGGTAACTATCACGCACTTAAGTATTATAATTTGCAATATCACTAGTTGTTACCTGTTAAAAATCACGGGATGTAACTTGACTCGCCAAGAAAAAATATTAGTTGCTTTAATCTTTAATTGAACTAAATTGGCTAACAGTAAAATAGATAGAATAATAGAATGTTATACATAAAATGAAGAAAAACTTGTTACAAAAATATTTTTCTGACAAAATTATCTTTAATGTTGATATTCACAAATATAATACAAGGGCATGCAAAGAAATTAGACTACCAGAAAAGAATAAAGCCAACACACAAAATAGCTTACTATATGAAGGGATGAAATCTTATAATGCTCCGCCGGAAACCATCAAAATTATTTTTTATTTTTTTTTTTTACATGAATACCGCACAAGTCTCAACTGCTCCCAACCGTCTAGAGCCAGTGAAACTATGGCATCCCCAAATAGGGTATGTTGTGAGGCTGATGGTAGTGGGGAGGGGAAGGAGATTGGGAAGAGAAAGGTTGGGAAGTACCTGGCTGTTAAGATCTGGTCACCAAACACGGCTAAAGCCATTTCAAGCAACGTTTCGATTCTGAATGGTGGTCTTTCACCAGAACGATACTTAGAGTATCTGCCAATCTATAAATTCAAAATAGCCTGTAAAAATTATTTAAAATGCATATAAATCAAAATAATTAAAAGTATATAAGTTCCAATATTATAAAGTCAAAAAGAAAATGAAATAATTAGCCACTTGTACACTTGAATGTACAAAGTAACTAATAATATACATAAAAATAAAATTTAAAAAAAAAATCCACCCATTTATAATATAGAATCATGTCAGTTGAAATACATTGTAGGAAATTATTTATAGTTAATCAAAAATCCCTCACCAAACAGAAGAACCTTGTTCTTTATGGTGAGGAACAGCTTTTATGCTTATTTTGAAATACACTGTGCAAAAATTGAAACAATTACCGTAAATATTATTGTACTAAAAAAAAATTGAAGAGTTTTGAAAATCTTAATATTAGTATTTTAATATTTTCATTCTCGACTTTGTAAGAAGTCAAAAATCTTCTGTATAATAAAAAAGGATTGTTTATCCAAGACACCATCTAGGTATATAATATATGTTCGGGTAGAGCTTTGTATACAATACAAAGATGGCAGGCAAATCGGAAAAAAATGAAGAATGAGATCGATTAAAAATGCCAGTTCCTTATAAGGTCTAGGTGGCTGAATTGGCAGAAGCGTTACTTCCGGATAGAGTAGAGGTTCCGAGTCGGAGTCTCGGTTGCGACCGTTATATTTTTTCTGTTTCATATTTACGTTGAGGATTATTGATATTATTTCAATTATTAATACTTAATGCTAGTGTTTGAATTAATTTAAAAACGTAGTTTGGTTTGTTGTGAAGATGGTGGTAAGTATCAAGGCTTTTGCCATATTTGCGGGTGCTGTGCGGATGGTATTTTTAAGTAGAATAAGGACATTTTTGTTTGCGGAATAATTCTATTTGAATACCTTACAAAGAGTCCCAACTGACCTTGTGCGAAGTAGGACTATGGCATCTTTAATGTACGTTATGATTACGAAGGAAGAACATAGTAAGGTCACTAGACACAGATAAAGCCGTTTCAAGCAACGTTTAGAATTGAATTGTGATCTTTCACCAGCGCGATACGGAAACGAAGTATTCAACACAGACGACAATTTTTTTGGCATGCATTTTGGTTTTTAAATGATGACGATGATACCTAAATAAAACAATCGTTGTTTGCTCGAAAAAAAATGCATAATTAGTAATAACTTATTACCAACCTCCACATAATAATACTCATCAACATAAAATTGACAATTGATTCACACAACAGTAATCATCAGCTGATTTTGAAAAATAAAAAGGGTGGGGGGTCGATAGGAGAATAAAATAGTTTTTTTTGCTTAATAAAAACGCATAAATAGTAATCACTTATTACTTACCTTCACTAAATTATACTCATTGACATAAGAGGATCAATTAATAAGGAAGTGTGAAAAATATTATGACTTTTAAAAAAATATGTGCATGTGGTTTGAAAAACACCGATTCAGAATATATATATAGATATATTTTCATATTATTATTCTTAGAATTAATAAATGCTTCTTGAAAATTGGTTGAAACGCCATGATATATAAACGCTTCATGATTAGTCGAACGAACTCCTACGTAAAATGTACCGTTTACGTACGATGTGATACCGCCTTCATGGCGTTACACCATTGTTTTACGTAAAACTACATTTCTTGGAATGATGATAAATTGCAGTAATACTTGTATTTGTACACATCAGTACGATGCAATAGTAATGCGTATTATCTCCTGACATTTTAGAAGGTTTTGTTAAATTAAAAGCGGGAAAATTAAAGAAAAAGCACAAGCTAGCAAAATACGCGACTGACAGCTGGACAACGACAGTTTGCGATGTCAAAGATAAATACCGTGTAATGCCCTTCTGACGGGACGGATGACGTCACGCGACCCCCCGCTCCCTACCTCGAGAAACTGCCGTTTTGACGGCGTTTAAAAAATTCATACTTTGAAAATCAAAAAAAATACTTGTATTTAAGTTTGAAGGTGTATGTCGATAAAAAACAAATTAAAAAAAATGGACTCAAAATTCCTTATTCACGCCACAGTAATCATCGGCTGATTTGGAAGAAAAAAAAGGGTAGATAGAATGGTTACTCACGCGTCAGCCGCACTGCGCTTGACTCCGCCGGGGGACGACGGGGCGCTGAGGAACATGTCCGCCGGCTCGGCCACCCCCGGCTCCAGGGCGACCGCCTCGTGGTTCCTCACGTACTGCAGGGGGGGCTGCAAGAAAGTCAACATCGGTAATTAACGGTTTTTACTCTGTCCGACCTTCAGTGTTGGCATCACTGTGAGTTGGTAAGGTTGTCACTCTGGCGCGTCGACATGTAGGGATGGTCTATATCTAAAGTTGGTTATCGCTGCGGTTCCAGTGACCAAAAGCGGCGAGGAACCGGTTATTTATCCAGTTACTTTTGGAACCGGTTCTTGGCACCAAGAAAGTTCTTTGGTAAGCTACATTTTTCTGAAAAAGGGGAACCGGTTTCTACATGGGGTATTTTTTCTTTATTTTCATCTCTTTTTTTTCAAAACAAGCGAAGCTAGCAGTCCATAATTCAGATCTGGTCACCGAACACGGCTAAAACCGTTTCAAGCAACGTTTCGATCCGAAATGGTGGACTTTCAACAAGGCGATACGTAGAGTATCTACCACTCTGGAACGTGCCGCTAATCAGATCTGGTCACCAAACACGGCTAAAGCCATGAAAACGCTTTGATTAGCAAAGTTTAATGAGGTAGCTATGCTTTAGATCAGTCATTCCCAAAGTGGTCTATATCGACCCCCAGGGGTCGATTCCGTCCTACAAGGGGTCCACGTCAATGAACAAAAAAAATTGGGGGGATGAGACGTAAATGGGGGTCCACGTGAGTGGATTCCATTTAGGCACCTCACAGATAGTACCTATGTAGGTACTTATTTAATACTCTCTTATAATAGACATTAATTCACTAATTTTATTAAATTTTTTGGGAGGATTTTTTGTCGATTTGCTAGTACTTTTCGATTTCAAATCTCTACCGACTAGTGCTTTTTTTTCGGAGAGGAATTTTTGTTGATTTGCTAGCACTTATCGATTTGAGATCTCTACCGACTAGTACTATTTTTTGGCGAGTTCGACTTCAGTTGAAGTGTTCACCGCGAAAGGTTCATTTCAAAGAACTAGAATTTCCTGAAGCGTTCACAAAACTTTGAAGTTTTTTCCAACGCTAAAAAAAACAATATTAGGAAAGCAGGGGGTCTATACAAAACAGAACAATCGGCAAGTGGTCTACGGGACAAAAAAGTTTGGGAACCTCTGCTTTAGATAGTTTTGATTTGTCTACGTATATTATTTTCTCTTTGTTAGTTAGTCTTATTAGCTTAATTAATTTAGTATGCATAGTAAAGAAGGGTGAATGCAGGAAACTCCATCAATGAAGGACTGAACGCTGTTGGCGCTAATAAGAAATCGTCCAAAGAAACGAAGCTAGCAATCCACAATGAAGTGCTTATACCAACGCTGATGCATGGAAGTGAGGCATGGAACTGGCAGAGGAAGGATGCAAGTAGACTGAAGACTATAGAAATTAGATTCCTGTGCGGTAAAACCATGTATGACCGTGTAAAAAATGTGGATATCCGGAAAGAATGCAAGGCTGATGTGAGCGTAATGAATAGGAATAATAAAGAGACGCTTAGATGGTTTGGGCATGTAGAGCGAATGAGCGAAGAAAGGAGTGTGAAAAGAAGAAGAAGTCGGGGACGCCCGAGGAAGACGTGGCGCGGTAAAGTGAATCAAATACTTGAGTGGCGCGATGTGAAGAGTCAGAATAACAGAAAAGAGCATGTACGAGTATGAGACGATGCATGTATGCAAGATAGAGTTGTGTGGCACTCCATCCTCTCTGCCTACCCCTGCGGAGAAACGGCGTGATGGTTAGTTAGTTGGTAAATGATTACTTATACGTTATAAACTGTTAATATTTTAATACCTAGCAGCTGCTGATTCGTATATCTCAGCCTATGGGTGGAGGAGCATTTTCTAGGAGGTGTTAGGCTTAGGGCAGAGGGAGGGAGGCGGCGTGGGAGGTAGTTAGCACCTGCGCCGCTATCGCAGATTGGCGCTGGTGTGGGAGGGGTGGGGGTGGGGGTGGATAGGCCGCGAATCGGGGAGGATTGGGGAATGAGATAATCGTATTATATTTTCCGATGCAGTAAAAGTAGAATTCAACGTGTGTTCATGGCTCTCCAAACTAGCTATCAGATAACTACGCAATCTCATATTCTATCAAAGACCCAAGCTTGAAATATAAATATATTTTTCTAGCAATTTTTATTTTATTTCCGAAAATTTTTTCTTCATACTTGACCTTATAACCAGTGGCGGCTCGTGACTTTAAGTGTGCTAGAGGGCTGAGATTGAAAAATACAACGTTATTGCTGTTATTGTAGCTAAGAAAAAAAATTGTATGAAGTTTTTCAAAAATTGTAAGAACGCTCCAGATCGGTATATATTCACAGTGTCGACCTGGTGAAAGACCACCATTCAGAATTGAAACGTTGCTTGAAATGACCCTAGCCGTTTTAAGTGACAAGATCTAAATAGCCAGGTACTCCTCAAATCATCCTCTTCGATCTGTCAAAGCTCACAATATACCCCAACGGGGGGATACCATAGTCCGACTGGCTCTGGATAGTTTGGATTCTTGGAAGGTATGTAACATAGCAAATTATGTTTAGTACAAGAACTTACCGCAATATGCTTTTATTTATTTATTTATAAATTAACGGACTATGTCCAATTACAAAACACGAAATGGGAAAAAGAGCAACAGAGAACGAACAGCACATACATCATATTAAATGTAGCAATGACAAAAATAGGACAACATATACATAAGAAAGAACATTCAAATCAAAGCCAAGGTCCAGTCAAAGTTTTGGTAGAGTCGTAAAGAATGGCAAAAAACATTTGGACTGCTACCAAAAATTTCAAGACCATGGCTTGAGTTAACAAGTCTTGACATTCTGGACATTGGCGAATTAAACCCATAATTAGTAGAGTGATGATTGAGTAGGTGTGCGTACTGTCCCGGCCCCAACTCTGATTGAGAGACCTATACAAGCTGCTTAGCGGCATGACCATCGCCAGGGAGGCGTTTTGCCTAAAATCCCGATCGTTCTTCATCGTTCAAGAGGACCGAAAATATAAAGTGCGTTTCATTAAAACAAACATTGCTAATTTGCGAATTAGTGTTCTCTCTCTCTCATGTCGAATACTCATTTCCAAATATTAGTAAAATTATTGTGTGGTTATAATAAGGAGTATTTTTATTGTTTACATCCAAACCCCCCCCCCCTAAATATTATATGGTCGAGATGACATCCCTCTTTCTGAGATATAGAGGCTAGGCTACATTTTGCATCACAGATATTCACATACAAGTAAACAATTAATATTGAATTAATAAATTTGGCTATAGGTGAGATCCCTGAGACGTATGTGCGGTAAAACCATGTATGACCGTGTTAAAAATGTGAATATCCGGAAAGAATGCAACGCTGATGTAAGCGAAATGAATAGGATCAAGAAAGGGACGCTTAGATGGTTTGGGCATGTAGGACGAATGAACGAAGAAAGGAGTGTGAAAAGAATATATGATGCAAAAGTGAATGGAAGAAAAAGTCGAGGACACCCAAGGAAGACATGGCACGATCAAGTAAATCAAATACTTGAATCGGGTTATGTGAAGAATAACAGAAGAGTATGTATGAATGTGAATTAAGCAAGGAGTGTGTGCCAAGACAGATTTGTATGGCGGTCTGTCCTCTCTGCCTACCCCTGCGGAGAAACGGCGTGATGTTTAGTAACTTTAGTTGACGATGATGATGATTTTAATGACGATGAGCGTCCTGGAGTTGTGGAAAAACAAATCATGGATTTTATTCATTGATCCATTTTTTTTCAAAAGTAAAAAATCGAAGAACACACAAAAAAGAGACTAACCTTTCCAGTTGTCAAAAACAAACCACTAGTCCAAAATGGCTGATAATGCTAACATATGATAAACATACGTGTACCAACATTCTTTTTAAATGTAACAACAATATCAGGACTGAGTCATTTAAATACTCGCTTGTACCTAGATTGCATGCAGTGAGTAATTCTATCGCTGAAATAGTAGATATATTCAACTGCACTGAATCTAGTCACAAGAAGGCTATAATAACATACCTCTTTCTTAAATACTAGTGTTAATTTTCTTGGGCGTAATCAAATCGTCGCATCAAATGTTTTTGGGCGCATTGTTATTTTTTATGTCATTGTTATTTTTTATGTCACTGTTATTTTATTTTATACCTATGTTATGTAAAAGCCCATGAGGGCGTATAAAAATAAATAAATAACGAAAAAAAAAAATCGATAATCGAATGTACACAGCCCGCGAAAATTCAAGATTCACCTTTTCTTTTGAACAGGCTATGTATATATATATATATGTAACGTCATTGCTTAATTCTGTAAAAAAATTTGGCCAGTTTGGGACCTAAGAGTCGAAAGGTCTCACGCAAAGTGGGTTTTCTTTCAAATGTCATTTCTCCAACCGATGCGGCCCTGCGATTCCCACGGGGGCTGGGGGAGGATTGGTTTTGGGAGCTCCCCCTGGGGGGGATGTCGGTGGGGGTGGCAGATTAAAATTATTTGTGTCGCCCCGGGCTCTACAGCTGTTGCCAGACCGCGGGCGGGCGGAGGGGCGAGGGGGGCGCAGGCAGGGGCTGGAAACGGAGCGGGTGCTATTCAGTTTTGAATTAAAACTGCCGACAAAGTTATCGTAATTATTTTCGGATTGTGTTCGGCAATGTCGTTCAATGGGTGCGAATGGAAATTATGTTAGTGGAATGTACTAATATTCATAGTTAACTAACTAACAAACCATCACGCGTTTCTCCGCAGGAGTAGGCAGAGGAGATGAACAACCACACAACGTTGCAAAGGCGAGCACTCAGTGTGAAATCAAACATGCTCAGTAGAAGATTTCGGCTATGTAGTCCACCAGTGAAAAGGACACTCTTCCTGGCGTTCTGCACTACCCTATACACGTGCGAGCTCTGGACCAATTTCAAGAAGAGTAGCACGGAAAGGCTTCGGGTCCAGTACAACAACGCCTACCGCATGATGTTCAGTCTTCCCAGGCACTGCAGTGCTTCCGGTATGTTCACCGAGGGGCGAGTTCCAGGATTTGCAGCCCTTATGAGAACCAGGGTAGCAGGAATGCGGGAAAGGATTAACAACTCCAGAAATGGCCTCGTCATGGAATCCCGTCAGATCCCGAACTCAAGCATAGAAGCGCATTGGACTAAATTATTGGCCCCATCAATCTTATCGCTGCCAGGATGGACTCCCTCTTGATGGCGTTTTGGAGAAATGAGGCCTAATATCCTCCATTTATATTTTTTACTTTTATTATTTAATTTTTTTATTTTTTATTGTTTTATTTATTTCTTCTCATGAATTTCTGTTCATTTTTATTTGTTAATATTATAATGACTATGTATTGATGTCAATTATGGAAGGTATTGCATTGCACTACTCCTGCATACCTTCTGGAATAAAACATTGTTATTATTATTACAACAAACTGCCTTGTCACACACTATGTTATTTCTTTCAAAATTCATACATCGTTTCGTATATGGTTTTTTAATTCTAACTCTCGTCTGTGATAGTGCCATGTCTTCGTCGGGCGTCTCCGACTTTTTCTACCATTCACTTTCGAATTCACATTAACTCCTTTCTTCGTTCATCCGCTCTGCATTCTGAAACCAGCGTTAGCAGATGAGCCTTGCATTCTTTACGGATCTCCACAGTAAGTTAGTAATATGTGGTTTTATCACACATACGCCTCGGGAATCTCATGTCTAGAGCATTCAGTGTACTTCAATCCTTTCTCTGCCAACTCCATGCCTCGCCTCCATAAATTCGGGTTGGTATAAGCACTCCGTTGTAGACTGCTAGCTACGCAGATATCTCATTTCTACAGCATTCAGTCTACTTTCATCCTTCCTCTGCCAGTTCCAAGCCTCACTGCCATACATCAGGGTTGGCATAAGCACTCCGTTGTAGACTGCTAGCCACGCAGATATCTCATTTCTACAGCATTCAGTCTACTTTCATCCTTCCTTTGCCAGTTCAAAGCCTCACTGCCATACATTAGGGTTGGTATAAGCACTCCGTTGTAGACTGCTAGCCACGCAGATATCTCATTTCTACAGCATTCAGTCTACTTTCATCCTTCCTTTGCCAGTTCCAAGCCTCACTGCCATACATTAGGGTTGGTATAAGCACTCCGTTGTAGACTGCTAGCCACGCAGATATCTCATTTCTACAGCATTCAGTCTACTTTCATCCTTCCTTTGCCAGTTCCAAGCCTCACTGCCATACATTAGGGTTGGTATAAGCACTCCGTTGTAGACTGCTAGCCACGCAGATATCTCATTTCTACAGCATTCAGTCTACTTTCATCCTTCCTTTGCCAGTTCCAAGCCTCACTGCCATACATTAGGGTTGGTATAAGCACTCCGTTGTAGACTGCTAGCCACGCAGATATCTCATTTCTACAGCATTCAGTCTACTTTCATCCTTCCTTTGCCAGTTCCAAGCCTCACTGCCATGCACCAGGGTTGGTATAAGCACTCCGTTGTAGACTGATAGCTACGCAGATATCTCATTTCTAGAGCATTCAGTCTACTTTCATCCTTCCTCTGCCAGTTCCAAACCTCACCGCGATAAATCAAGGTTGGTATGTTATAAGAGAGAAGAAACACAGAAGCCGAAAAATCTCTTTCTACTTCACAAACAAAACATAATTTTATTAATAAAAACACAAAGCAGATAAAGCCATGTTAAAAGTAACAATATTGAATTTATATAGCGCAGTTTTGTGAAATTTCACCTAAAGTTAGCACGAAGCGCGTTGTGGGCGTATGAGTGTACCCGACTGAATGTAAATTATCTTTAATATAATTGAGCACACATTTATACAATACCGAATTTCTCCCTTAAGCAGATAATCAATATCGTTGGCCTGTCTGGGGCCTAAGAGTCTGTTTTTTTTATAGTGAATACCGCACGAGAGTCCCAACTGCTCCCAACCGTCTAGAGCTTGAAGTAACAATATATGGAGGGAGAGCTAATTCTTTTTACCCAACCTATACAAACTTGCGATAGATGACTTTCTCCGGGTTTTTACGTCTTACACCATGAGAGAGAAAGAGACAACACATATAATACACCGCTTCTATGTGCTGTCGCAATGATCTTGGGCTCCTGGGTCACCGCGGGACTCCGCCCACATTTTTTATTATGCCACTAAACTTGACACAGCTAAACGGTTTTTTAGGTTATATGCTATATTTTTGTTGATAACAATACTGTGAAAAAGTGGTTATACGAATAAACAAAAACATTATGTCGACATGCGCTATGAATGAATGTATAAATACCCTAGCCTTAGTCCTAGTCACGCCCAGGTCTGCAGAGTCCGGTAAAAATCATCAAAAACTGACTACACTGCCTTGGATAGATACCCCTCTATATACTCTAAGGTCTAGAGCCAGTGATACTACGGCATCCCCAATTAGGGTATGTTGCGAGGCTGAAGGTAGGGGAGAGGGGAAGGAGATAGTGAAGAGAAAGGTTGGAAAGTACCTGGTTATTCAGATCTGGTCACCAAATACGGCTAAACCCATTTTAATCGACGTTTCATTTCTGAACGGTGGTCTTTCACCAGGGCGATCTATGGAGTATCTACCACTCTGAAAAGTGCCTCAAATGTACTATGTATTCTTTTCATATAAATTAAATGTGTTGAACCCGCAGCCTGTGGATTCGCAGTCGAGTTCGAATCCGAAAGGTCGAGCTGCGAATCAAAAGAGAATCGAACCGGCGATGTCTGAGTGGGAACCCGACGCTTCGGACCATTCGAACAACTAATCGATACAAACAAATAAAATCAATGTTTTCGTTATTTTTTTGTTAGCCCTGTTACCGATCCCAGCGATCTGTCGCCTTTGGAGTCTTCTGGCGACACTCTTCCGAGCGCCCCCCCCCACGCGTGTGGAGGCAGGGGGCGGTGGTTTAGGGGGCAGCCAGGGGGCGGGGCGGCCAGCTGTGGTCACCGCACCGGGCCTCTCTAATGCCGGGGGTGGTGAGGGAGGTGGTGGATTCCAGATTGGCGGCTTTAAGAAAATGTAGATAGATCGCAATTTTGGGTTTCAAAGCAACGTAGCGGACAGCAGAGGTCGCCCACAGGTAAGATGTCCTGACTGTGAGAGCTGCCGATAAATACCAAAGGGTTTTGTTAATAAACCCTTTGATTTTATTTCAATTAAATTCCATTGTGTATTATTTTAAAACATTACAATTTTTTTATTTAGTAAGTGTATTAAATTTTATTTTATTTATTTGTTAACTTTTTGTTTTTTACATTATTTTTTTACATTACCTACCCCACTAGGTCATAAGAACCTGTTCCGAGGTAAGTGACGAAAAGTGAGGTGAGTACAAGTAAAATAATTTTAAAAAAATGATGATATTTGTTACACAATGTTCTAGTTTGTCATGGTGAAGAATTTCAAGTGCTATTTTAAGAGGTCTTCAATTTCTTTGCGGTCCTTACTCATTAGCCACTTAGTAATGTTTTGATTAAAGGAATACATATTGGTGATGGCTACAGTCTGTGGTGGGAGTTTGTTGTAAGTGTTAGGCGCGATGTACATGTGGTGTCTTTGTGCAAAGCTGTATTTATTTATTTATTTATTTATTATTATTAACGCCCTGATGGGCTTTTACATAGTAATTTAACATAAGTAAGTGCATGAGTACAGTTTAAAAAGGAAATACATGAAATAATACAGTAAAACGTTTTGAGAAATGAATAGCAAAAAAATAAAAATACAAAAAATAATAATTAATAATAGTTTCAATACATTAATGATAAGAGAATATTTCGTTTAAAAGTCTTTTAAATTTTGGCAAACTCATATAAAAGATATCAATATTTGAGGTGTATTCATTCCCGAGTGTATGTAGGCGAGAAATGGGTGCATGTATGTGGTAGTTGGTAGTGACATTATTGCTGCAGAAAAGTAAATTTTGCCGAGTTGCTCGCTGAGGTACTCTGAAGTTGATAAGGTGCAGGAGTTCACAACAGTCGAATTCGGAGTGAATTCACAACACATCATAGTGAGTATTGCATTTAGGTACTAGTCTTTCTTGTTGTTTGGCCCTTGTGTTTTTATTATGTGTGATATACATTTAAGATTTTGAAGAATGAGTTATTTTTAACACTATTTTAAGATATAACTGTCTGATATTGAGGATTCCTAAAAGTTGAGTACACAATAGTCATAAACAAAAAGCAATCTAACCATTTTATCTAAGAAATATAAATTACAATGGTCAACGAAGACGCGGGACACGAAGAACATCCTTACAATACTTTGAAGCGGTGTGATAATTTGGGAAATATTGCTGTCTCTTTCTTTATCATGGGTACGACGTAAAAACCCGGAGAAAGTGGTTTATCGCAAGTTTGTGTAGGTTGGGTAAAAAAAATTAGCTCTCCCTCCATATATTGTTACTCCAAGGGCACATCAAGTGAAACAAATACTTGAGTCGGGCCATGTGCAGTAGAGTCAGAATAACAGAAGAGTATGTATGAGACGATGTATGAATGTGAATGAAGCAAGGAGTGAGTGCCAAGACATATTTATATGGCAGTCAGCCCTCTCTGCCTACCCCTGCGGAGGAACGAAGTGATGGTTTGTTAGTTAGTCTAACGTTAGGTTGACTATGTTAGTTTGCTTTGCGTACTGATGGAATGTATATATACGTTCAAAAGAAAAGGTGAATTTTCGCGGGCTGTTTACATTCGACTATCGTTTTTTTCTTTGTTATGTTGGTACACATATGTTTATCATATGTTAGCATTATTAGCCATTTTGGATTAGTTGTTTGTTTTTGACAACTGGAAAGGTTAGTCACGTTTTGTGTGTTCTTCGATTTTTTACTTTTGAGAAAAATGGATCAAAGAATATGTATTCAATTTTGCGTTAAAAATGGAATAAAGTGAACAAAGGAGGGGAACAAATTTAAAATTGGGCTGCTGGATAAATCTAGTTGCTTATTAAGTGTGTTACCTTTTTTTTGCCGTGTTTGGTGAATAGACGTGAATAGATCTGAATAGCCAGGTACTTACCAACCTTCCTCATCCCCTCCCCTCTACCTTCATCTTCACAACATACCCCGATTGGGGATGCCACAGTCCCACTGGCTCTAGACGGTTGGGATAAGTTGGGACTCGTGCGGGGTGTTCACTTCTCCCTCCCGCTCAATGCAGCCTGTCGCCCGCATTACGGAATTACAGGGTTTTATTATTCGAATAGCCCCAAACAGCCCACCCCTCCCCCCGGGGGAGCAAATAGTCCGTGAAAAGGGGTGTCAAGACACGTGTGGGAACAGGTTGAGTGTTAAGTATTTATTGGAGCCATTCATATACTTTATGGTATTATATCTTACCATAGCTAATTGGGGTTCGACAGATAACTCGAAATCTACAGAATAATAATTGTGTTGATATTATTTGGGTAATTGAAAAATCATCTTGGGAAGGTTGGCAACAGACCTTGGAGGACGTGGAGATTTTTTAAATTTATTTTCTAGATTCTTATTTGACAAAAAAAGTTTCAAGTACAACGCCACTAAGCAATTCAATTCTCTGCCCAGCACCATCAGAAACATACAAACCAAAAGTTCCTTTAAAAGCAATATCATTACTCATATTAAAAACCATGTTTAATTTAGCTCTTAATATGTAGATTCTTTGCTTCAAATTTGTCATTTACTTGTATTATTTTTATTATGTATGTATTATATTTTCGATAATAACATGTTACTATGTAGCTAAAAAAATCATTTTTGCAAACTGCATTCCCAACACAGGCTTATGCCTAGTGGGATGGGCAATTTACCAACTAATATCAAAGTGTATGTTCGAGTAAAATATTTAAAAAAAAATAAAAAAATATCCGTCATTAATAATTATTTACATTTATTATTTTCTTAAGAATTTATGTTATTTTCTTTATTATTGTGCGTATTAAAACATCTATTTTATTTTGTGTATCATTATCAATTATACAATCTATTGCATTGCAGTACTCCTGGATACCTTCTGGAATAAAACTTATTACTACTATTAATAATAAAAAAGCCTTAATATATGTGATGGCCGAAGAAGTCATGTTGCATCGTGCAAAGCTGTGACAAGTTTTGTTTAACCTGGAATGCTAGTTAGGTACTCCCAATCGTTCGAATTCGAGAAGCTCCATTCCATCTGTCCGGGAAGATTGAAGTGCCATTGTTTTATCTGCATACCAAACAGGGGGAGTTGTCTCACCTGCTTAGCTACCCTCGCCAGGGCCTGCACCTCCCTCTGCAGCGGGGGGAGGGCCGCCCTCAAGAAAGGAAGGACGAAGGGTCGCAGGGGGAAGTTGGTGGCCTCTTGCAGGGCTTGCTGGAACTCTTCCACGCTGATTGTGGAACTCTGAAATAAAATGCGGCTGTCAACATCTCGAGGGGTTGATTCGTTTCATATCACCCACTGTTTTTATAATGTCTTTATTTGTATTTTTGTTTCTTTACGTAAATAATTATTACCTAATGTAAATGTTTTTAATTAGGAAACATTTAGATATAGTCGCTGGAAAGGCAAAAGGGCTTAAGCGAAATTTTGGTCAAAAATGAGTTAAATATGCAGCAAATATGGTCGGTTCTCTTTTTCTGCATCGAATGCGCTGACTCTCGTTTGATTCTGAAGACTTTTGTGGCCCTTCAGCCACCTTAAATATATTTACCGTTTGTGAGAAGGATCGACTCAGGCGACACAAATTCGGGACTTTTTTAAAGCTTTTTGTCGCTTCAGGTAACTCAGTGAGAGCATTGAGTTACCCAATTAAACTTTTTTTTTTAAATATCCAGGTTTTAAAGATTTACGAATTTGACTGTAAGACAAAATAAAAACTCGATTATGTTCTGGTGTAAGCTTCCCAAAATGGCGCTTCAGCCCTTTTGCCTTTCCGGCGACGATATTGTCATACTTAAATATTTATTATGCTGATAACTTTCGTATATTACAAATGAGTACATTATCAAATGTATTAACATAAACAGTTGTCATTTACATTCATTGCAAACAATACCGGATCCAAAACGGATCCTTGCGGTACTCCCAGTGTATTTACACATGGTTTAAAAATGGTGTACCAATATGTGAGTGATGTTTGTAGACTATTTTTAAGCTTTATCTATTAACCTACAACTGTTTAACAATTGTTTCAATCCATTGTTTTAACAATGTTATGTAATGTGTGCTTACCACGAGGTAAATAGTTTTTTTTAATCTATTTGTACCGTGTCATTTATATTTTCTTTTTATACTAACAGACCACTGTCCAATCACAAAAAATACACAGCACGAAATGAGAAAAAAAGACCCACAGAGAAAGAAAAGCAAATATACAATATTTAAATGAAGCAATGACAGTAATAAGACAAACATATACATTTGATAGAGCATTCATGTCAACCTGAACAAAATTTTGGTAGAGTCAAATGATTTTAGACGTAATAAATTGTATTTTTCTAAGATTATTATAGCAAAGAATGACAAAAATCATTTAGACTGGTACCAAAAATTTCAAGACCACGGTTTGAGTTGACAAGTCTCCACATTCTGGACAGTGGAGAATGATTCATAATTAGTAGAGTGATGATTGAGGAACAGCTATTCATTGTTTCTGAGTCTACGGTAAATACTGTTGAACTGGATGAGTTACAACACAGAAGAAAATTAATTAATTATAAACAATACTGTATCCAAAACGGGTCCTTGCGGTACTCCCTGTGTATGTTCAATTGGGTTTCAAACGATACCATTTATGGTACATATGTGGGACGTTTGTTGAATCTTTTTTAGTCTTTCCTTTTTATCGCATACTTATTTAATTACGACTTAACTCTTTTCTAACCTATCGTTTCTACCATTTGATCTAATATAAGCTTACCACGAGGTTATGGACAAGCGACCGCACGCGTTCCGCAGGGTCCGTTCCTTGGTCCGCCGCAAACTGCACCAGGGTGGAGAGAAAGCGCTTCAGGCGGGCGGGCGGTGGGCGGCCCTCGGCCCCCTGGCCCCCGCCCCCCGTGCTGGAGCCGCAGGCACCTGGCGATCCAGATCCTGTCAGAGAAAAACCGATTGATTGATAATTGATGATAACGTTGTCGATGTAGGAAATATCCTTGAGGGATTGACTGAATACACTATGGTACGCTCCAATGAAATTAAAGACATGTTGACGGTGAAGGTGTTATATTATATGAACAAAGTTATGAGTAGAAACAGCTGAAGAGGTGAACCGACAGAAGTATGTTGTGGGCGTGTCCGTGTGCTCGTTACGTACGATACACATGGTTTTACCGCACATACGTCTTAGGGATCTCATTTCCACACCTTTTAGTCTAATTTCATCCTTTCTCTGCCAGTTCTATGCCTCACTGCCATACATCAGGGTTGGTATAAGCACTCCATTGTGGACTGCTAGCTTCGCTTCTTTGGACAATTTCTTATTCGCGCCAACAGCGTTCAGTCCTCAATTTCTGGAGTTTCCTACATTCACCCTTCTTTCAATATCCTTATCGACCTTTCCATCTCTCGTAAACATACTTCCCAAATATACAAACTCATCCACTTGCTCAAAGTATTCATCATTAATCTACCTCTCCATTTAAATTCTTACTCCAAGACTTATATAAACGTAATATAAAAAATGGTAAGTTAGGTTAGGTTAAGTTGTATCCTCTGAATCCCTCACCTGCGCTTCCGTTGTGGTGCGGGCTGACCCGGGGGGCGCAGTTGCTGGAGGGCGAGCCCCCTTCCCCCCCGCACGGCCCGCCGGGAGACCGGCCCTCCCCCGCCGGGGGGGACGGGCTACGGCATCTGTCCTTCATCTGGCCGCCTGGAACAACAACAAAAATGGTTTATTGTTACAACACGTGTTCATTCACCGAAATCCGTATCGGGAAATTCGTTTCGAGCAAATTTAGGGATTATATCATATGATGATAATTATTGTGACATTCTACCTAAAATGATATTGGTAATTTAGACGAAATAACATTTAAAGTTCCCACGGTGAGAACCGTGGCACAATAAAATGAATCAAATACTTGGGTCAAGACTCAGAGTAACATAAGATTACGTATGAATGTGAATGAAGCAAGGAGTGCGCTCCAAGACAGAGTTGTATGGCGGTCCGTCCTCTTTGCATACCTCTGCTGAGAAACGGCGTGTTGGTTAGTAAGTGGAAGACCCCACGGGAGGAACCCATCAACAAAGGCCAGGCGCGCGCGGTGACTTTTGTCACGGCAACAGTTTCGTCACTGTCACTGTCTTCCAATCGAGCACGCACACGGTGAGTGACTGTCACCCGTCGCCCTTCCATTCCGGCAATGGAATTCGAACAGGCGGATGAGTCACCGAATGACATTTTGTCACCCGTGCGCGAGCTCCCATACAAAAGTACTCTCTACATCACGGAGACAGTTTCGTCACTCGAAAGTCGGCGGCCAGTGGAACTAAAAAGTCACCATAATGTCACGTCGCTGCGTGCGCGGAACTCCATACAATCCAATCATAGAGTTGGTAGAGTAGTATCTATCCAAGGTAGTGAAGTCAGTTTTGGACTTGTTTTTGATGATTTTAACATGACTCGGCGCACCTGGGCGTGGCTAAGACTAAGGCTACGGCATTTATACATCCATTCATAGCACATATCGACATAATGTTTTTGTTTATTCGTATAGCCACTTTTTCACAGTATTTTTATCAACAAAAATATAGCATATAACCTAAAAAACCGTTTAGTTGTGTCAAGTTTAGTGGCATAATAAAAAATGTGGGCGGAGTCCCGCCGTTAACCAGGACCTTGAGATCATTGCGACAGTATATAGAGGCGGTCTAAGAAAATTGTTATCTCTTTTTCTCTCATGGTGTACGCCGTAAAAGCCCGGAGAATGTGATTTTTCGCAAGTTTGTGTAGGTTGGGTAAAAATAATTAACTCTCCTTCCATATATTGTTACTTCAATAATCCAATAGATTCGGAGATGGTGATGAAACTGTTGCCGTGACAAAAGTCACCCGTGCGCGCTGGCCTAACTGTCGAGTCATTCTGAGATATTTAGTCTTTTGCGTTTTGTTAAAAAAAAGTGGGACCCATCACAAATCCACTAACTATTTTTCATGAATGTTTTAGCTAACATACTTAATGTAATATATAATTTAGCATTGTAATTCATTTCTGCAATACAATGTTATTATTGTAGATAACATGTTCTAGCCGTTCAAAAATATTTAAGTTATAACAAAATTTGCAGTCGACATATTCACTCTTTGATTTTCCATGTTCGTGCCATTTTCATGATATGTGTGTGTGTTCATTGGACAGAGCGTACCAGAATTAGTTTAGTGAGAATACTAGTTTACAGGTTCTTGCCGTGGGGTCTTCATTTGTTTAACTCTTTTGTTTAAATCTGGTTATTAACTCTGGAAGAGTGAGTTCCGGTGTAATAAAATTAGCATTACCTGTCTGAAATGTCTACGATGACTTAAGATTTGAAGCAATGTTTGATTCTTTGTTGGCCTCTCACCAGGGTGATACTGAAGGTATTTGCTTTTTCAATTGAAACACTATTTTATTTTTTTGGTTATTTACTCTGTAAAATATCAATTTTGCACGATTAGTTGAAAATACTACTGAAAAAAGATGATTAAAAAATAGTGACTTATTTATTTTTGACCGGACCTTCAGACTGGACTAACTAACTAACCTTCACACCGTTTCCCTGTAAGGGTGGGCAGAGGGTATGGATCGCCACACAACTCTGTCTCGGCACACACTCCTTGCTTCATACATCGTCTCATACGAGTACATGCTCTACTGATATTCTGACTCTTCACATGGCCCGACTCAAGTATCTGATTCACTTGATCGTGCCATATTGTCTTCCTTGGGCGTCCCGACTTCGTCTTCCATTCACTTTCGCGTCGTATATTCTTCTTACACTCCTTTCTTCGTTCATTCGTTCTACATGCCCAAACCATTTATGCGTTTTTTTCTTAATTCTATTCATTACGCTTGCATCAACCTTGCATTATTTTCAGATGTTCACATTTTCAACACGGTCATACACGGTTTTACGCACATACACATCCGGGAAGCTCATTTCTACAGCATTCATTCTACTTTCATCCTTTCCCTGCCAGTTCCATGGCTCGATGCCATACATAGTGGTTGGTATTAGCACTCCATCGTGGACTGCTAGCTTCGCTTCTTTAGACAAAGTTTTATTACTACCAACAGCGTTCAGTCCTCCATTAATGGAGTTTCCTCCATTCACCCTTCTTTCAATATCCTTATCAGACTTTCCGTCTCTCTAGAACATACTCGAAATGTGGTTCTAAAAATTACTTCTTACGATTCTAAGGACAGCCAGGCCCACTAATATGTCCATTCTCGAAGAGCTAGGCATCTACGATAGACTAGCAGCTGTCTGTTTACAGACTGGTAATTAAATAGTTAATTTAAAGGAAATCTATAGAATATATAACACCTTGTCCAAAAATAAGCCTTATGTCACAAATTTTTAGAGCCTTTTCATTACCTCTAAAAGCCTAGTAATTGTGAATACATTGATACAACAAAAAGAACATTTCGATCTATTCAATTAAAATATAGGTATTCAAGAATACAACAGCATCAGTAATGAGATAAAGGCTTAATCAAAATGAACCATATTTAATTAGTTCTTGAAAGCAAATTTGAATTGCTTGTCAATTGCACGGAGAACTCATTAGTTCTGTGAATAATCTGCAACAATGTTTGATTTTGAATTATCGGAAAACGGCTGTCGGAGAGTTGTTTTGGTAGCCACAAGAGATGAAAACAACAAAACGGAACGTGATTCATTTTACCGAAATTACCTAAAATTACTCGCAGATTTATAAACGAATCTGAGCAGGCGACCTGAAGAGGAACAAACGAACAACCGTCTATTTTTTTACACTCCTTGCTTCATCCACATTCGTAAATATTCTTCTGTTATTATGACTTTTGTCATGGCCTGACTCAGGTATTTGATTCACTCGTGCCATGTCATCCTCGGACATCCCTGACTTCTTCTATTCACTTTTGCGTAGTACCATTTATTCTTCACACACTCACACTTTCTGCCCTGCATTCCCAAACCATCACCTTTTAAACAGGGTCGTACGTGAATTCACCGCACGCACGCCTCAGGAATTCAATTTCTACAGCATTCCGTCTACTTTATCCTTCCTCTGCCAGTTCCATGCCGTTGGTATAAGCGCTTCATTATGGACTGCTAGCTTTGCTTTTTGGACAGTTAATTCCTGTTACATTGTATATCGTCGCTGGAAAGGCAAAAGGGTTTAAACGATACGTTGGTCAAAAATGAGTTGGACACGCAGTTTTGATCAGTTATTTTTCTGCATCGAATGCTCTGACTTTCTTTATTCTGAAGAATTTTGTGACCCTTCAGCCATCTAAAATATATTTACCATTTGGGAGAAGGCTCGACCCAAGCGACACAAGTTTGGGGCATTTTTTAGCTTTATGTCGCTTGAGATAACTCGGCGAGAGCATTGAGTTACCCAAGTTAACTTTTTTTCAAAATTCATCCAGGTACTGAAGACTTGTGAATTGTATTGTAAAAAAAAAAAACTTCAAAGTGTTGTTGTGCAAACTTTCCGAAATGGCGCTCCAGCCCTTTTGCCTTTCCGGCGTCGGTATAAATCGTTAATTCAAATTTGTTAGTTGAGCTTTGACATCGCTTTTATGAAAACGGCAAAAGCCAGACATGACATGCGACGAGCTAATGCCACTGAATTATTCTGTCACGTCGCAATAAATTCACAATTGGATAATGGAGAGTAACGATTCCCAGTCTTATCGGAGTCAGGCAGACCCACTGAACACTGACAATCCCTAGAAGTGTAATCATTTTCCAGAGTGGTGGATACTCTTAAGTATAGCCCTGGTGAAAAACCACGATTCAGAATCAAAATGTTGCTTTTATTGCTGAGGGCGAACCTTGGAGAAACAATGTATGGAAAGAGAGCTAATTATTTTTACTCAACCGATACAGACTTGCGATAAGTCACTTTTTCTAGGTTTTTACGTCGTACACCATGAGAGAGAAAAAGACAACACATATAATACTCCGCTTCTACGTACTGTCACAATGATCTTGGGCTCCTAGGTCACCGCGGGACTTCGCTCACATTTTTTAATAATGCCATACAAGTTGACGCAACTAAACGGTTTTTTAGGTTAGATGCTATATTCGTTAGTCTTAGCCACGCCCAGGTCCGCCGTGTCAGGTAAAAATCATAAAAAACCGACTACACTGCCTTAGATTGATACCACTCTATATACTCTAGGCGAACTAACGAACAGTAAAGAGTTTTTAGGGGCCTTTATATTCTTAAAGTCACATGCAAATAATATTAACATGTGATATTAATGTTTCGATAGAAGTTTGTCGTGAGCGTATCCGTGTGCCCGTAAAAATAATTTCGGTAAATCCTTCGTTCCATCAAATGCCCGTGCCGAGCCGGGATCTCCATGAACAGATTTATATTTCAATAACGTCCGACCCTCGGCGGCCTAACATTGTTCCAACTCTTTCACACCCAACACCTGAGGGAAATCTATACATTTGTAAGTGCACCTGTTCCACTGGGGGGCGGGTTCGACCGGCAGGGAGGGGGCGGGCTGCGCCACCCCGCGTCGCGGCCAGATGAAACCGCCACCGAGCTGTGCGGGGTCAGATAAGATGGTCTGATACCACTTTGATGCAGAATAACACGATGGTGTCAAATGGGTGTACGAGTATATTCTGAAGCGGTTTCTTTGGTAAACAGTGCGCGGGGTATTGATTCGTCTGTTAATAGTACGCACTGAAATAATACATATGTCGACTGTTTGCTGATTGATGTCCTAAGACGACCGAGGAATAGGTTTCTATGTCTGATTAGTTATTTTTAATTAATTTATTTATCATGTAATAAAAATAATATTAATTAAAATGTAAAAAACATAAATTCACTAAATCTGGAGAGCTATACATTATTTAGAAATGAAACGATGTGATTATAGTGGTGCGGTTGACATGAAGTGAAAATAAATAAAGAAGAGAAAAATAAAAGAGGAATGGAAGAAAATAAGAAATAAAGAAAGAAAGGAAGGAAGAACAAAAGAAAGAAAGGAAGAAAGAACAAAAGAAAGAAAGGAAGAAAGAACAAAAGAAAGAAAGAACAAAAAGAAAGAAAAGAACAAAAAGAAAGAAAGAACAAAAGAAAGAAAGAACGAAAGAAAGAAAGAAAGAAAAGAAAGAAAGAAAGAAAGAAAGAAAGAAAGAAAGAAAGAAAGAAAGAAAGAAAGAAAGAAAGAAAGAAAGAAAGAAAGAAAGAAAGAAAGAAAGAAAGAAAGAAAGAAAGAAAGAAAGAAAGAAAGAAAGAAAGAAAGAAAGAAAGAAAGAAAGAAAGAAAGAAAGAAAGAAAGAAAGAAAGAAAGAAAGAAAGAAAAGAAAGAAAGAAAGAAAGAAAAGAAAGAAAAGAAAGAAAAGAAAAGAAAGAAAGAAAGAAGGAAAAGGATGGAAGGAAAAGGACGGAAAGAAAAAAAAGTCATTCTGAAGTGCGAAACAGTTAAATATTATCAATTATAACGTAGATTTACAAAATTGAATTCCCTTAGATCGAGGGAATGTACATGCTGCAGCTGTTCAACCGATGACGGTCAGCGTTCGATGCTACAAATTAAGTGGAGTGTGTATTTTATAACAAAAACTAGATAATTTATGTTTTTATCAATGTGACAATCATTCCCAAAAACATAAAATGTCTCAATAAATCTTTGTAATTAGGTACCTAGAAACTGTATTTAAAACAAATTCAAGTGCTTATTTAAAAGATTTTCTATGATTTTATTATACAAGGAAGAGAGAGTAGGAGATATCCTGGCGAAAGATCAAAAAACACATTCGAAACGTTGCTTGAAACGGCTTTAACCTGTTTAGTGATCAGGTCTGAATATCCAGGTACTTCCAAACCTTCTTCTTCCCCATCTTTAACAATAATCTCCCATCGGGATGCCATAATACCACTGGTTTGAGGGCCTAGGGATCTTGTGCATTATCATATCTATCTTCAAACTATAAATAAATAAAATAAAAGTGTTTATCTGAAGTGTACTGCCAGTACGGTTCTATATATTATCTCTGTTTATAATATAAATAATAATAAAGAATGCAGTTAGTAAAAAGATGGAGCCAAGGAATTAAGGTTTGCACAGCGGTTTATAGGTGATTTTTCACAAAAACGGCGCTATACAAATTATCCAAATATTATTTTTATTATTATCGCATTAGAACATGAAATTATAAAGTGTTGATACACTTTTATTGTCTAGTTTTAGCGTAGTCGGCTCCAAAAATGCGTACAATTTGGGCAGTTAATTTCGAAAGGGAACGATTTTAGTGTTTGAAAGAGAGAGTACGAGAACAGCGTGAAATATACGAGTAGTTAGTAAATTATGAATATTCGGAGCAAGTGGATGAGTTTGTATATTTAGGAAGTATGTTCTAGAGATGGAAAGGCTGATTAGGATATTGAAATGAGGGTGAATGCAGGAAACTCCATCAATGGAGGACTGAACGCTGTTGGCGCAAATAAAACATTGTCCAAAGAAGAGAAGCTAGCAGTGCACAATGGAGTGCTTATACCAACCCTGATGTATGGCAGTAAGGCGTGGAACTGGCAAGATGAAGAATGAAAGCGGACCGAATACTGTAGAAATGAGATCCCTGAGGTGTGTGCGGTAAAACAGAAAATGTGGATATCCGGGAAGAATGCGAAGCTGATGTAAGCTTAATGAATAGGACCAAGAAAGAGACGCTTAGATGATTATATATATATATATATATATTAATAAGCAAAAAGATACCAGCCTCTTCATACTATAAGTGCTAAATTCTAAAAAATTAACTAACTTATCTGTTGTGATTTTGAATTTGAAAAAAAAAAAAAAGAAAAAAAAATAATAATAACAATAATATATATATATTTTTTTTTAATTATTATTATTATTTTTTTTTTACTTAATTTGAAATGTACCTTATACTGTAAAATGTAACTATAGAGAGCTATAACTATGATTTGAATTAGTATACCCACGCACTGGCTTTTGCCTATGTGGGATTTTTTTTGTTTTGTCTACATTATTTTATTATTTCTGTAATTTTTAAATGTATGTAACAAAATAAATCAAAAAAAAAAAAAAAAAAATTTTGGGCATATAGAGCGAATGAACGAAGAAAGAAGTGTGACAAAAACATATGATGCAAAAGTGAATAGAAGAAGAAGTCGGGGATGCCCGAGGAAGACATGGCACAAGTGGATCGAATACTTAAACCTAGTCATGTGAAAAGTCAGAATAACAGAAGAGTATGTATGAGACGATATATGAATGTGAATGAAGCAAGGAGTGTGTACCGAGACAGAGTTGTATGGCGGTCCGTTCTCTCTGCCTGCCCCTGCGGAGAAACGGCGTGATGGTTAGGTAGTTAGTTAGGATTTTCGCAGCGTACAAATGTAAACAATAAAACAGACCCAAGGAAAGATTGTCTTTTGTTGTTTATGGCACGATTTGTCTCTGTTATTGTCTATGCGCCGCAAGAAAAAAAGGATATCTCCTTTCATTGCCATTTATATTAAGTTGTTGCCTCAGAGCAATAATATACCAGGAGGGATGCCTTGTGTAGTCAGGATTGTTTTCCTGACTTGGGCGTGGCTTGGGCTAGGGCTAGGGTATTTTTATACATACATTCATATCACTCCTTGACATAAAGTTATGTCTAATTGTATAACCATGTTTTTACAGAATTGTTATCAACAAAATTTTAGGAACTAACTAACCATCACGCCGTTTCTCTGCAGGGGTAGGCAGAAAAGACGGACCGCCATATAATTCTGTTTTGGTACACACTCCTTGCTTCATACATACATACATACTCTTCTGTTATTCTGACTCTTCACATGACCCGATTCAAGTATTTGATTTACTTGATCGTGCCATGTCTTTCTCTGGCGTCCTCGACTTTTTCTTCCATTCACTGTCGCATCATATATTCTTTTCACACTCCTTTCTTCGTTTATTCGCTCTACATGCCCAATTCATCTAAGCGTTCCTTTCTTGATCCAATTCATTATGCTCACATCAGTCTTGCATTCTTTCCGGATATCCACATTTTTAATACGGTCATACGTGGTTTTAACGCACATACGTCTCAGGGATCTCATTTCCACAGCATTCAGTCTACTTTCATCCTTCCTCTGCCAGTTCCATGCCTCACTGCCATGCATCAGAGTTGGCATAAGCACTTCATTGTGGGCTCCTGGCTTCGCTTCTTTGGACAATGTTTTATTTGCGCCAACAGCGCTCAGTCCTCCATTGATGGAGTTACCTGCGTGCACCCTTCTTTCAATATCCTAAAAAAACAAAGGATATAACCTCAAAAACCGTTGAGTTATGTGACATAGCAAAACGTAGTGGGCGGAGTCACCGGAAACGCGGGAGACGGAAAACATGGTTACATACCGAAAAGTGGTGCAATAATATGTGACAACTTGTCTTATCTCTTTCTCTCTTGCGGTTTACGACGTGAAAACCCAGAGAAAGTGATTTATCGTAAATTTGTATAGGTTGGGTAAAAAACATTTAGCTCTCTCTCCACATGTATTCTTGCTCTGATGTTGCTGCTAAGCCCTGGGCAGACTAATCTGCAATATAAAGCCGGCTTCACACAGTAAACAAGCGGGGAGCAGAGTGCGGAGTGCGCTGTAAAACCGCCGATAAGGTCCGCGCGGACGAGTTGATCCACCGCACGTCACCGAGGGCCGCCCGCACTCGCCCCCTATCTGTCGGAACACCAATACGACTAGCCTTGGAGTAAGAATACATGGAGAGGTACCTTTGTGAAACAGTGTAGTCAGTACGGTTGACTTTATACTGACTCGATAGAAAGAGACAAAGATATGTTAAAGGTTGGATTGCCTATTGGTTACCGCCCACATGGAATTCAAACATTTTTAATAAACATATTTGAACGCATTCAACAAAACAATATCAATACATCATTTAAATGATTTATAGAGTCAAAATATCACACAAACACTAATGACAGAAAGTTTGCCTAAAAATCCGCTCAGCGCCGATATTGTTTCGCAAGAGAGCTTATTGATATGGTATGAATATCAATCAAGGAGTATGTGCCAAGACAAAGTTGTATGGCAGTATATCCTTCTGCCCACCCTTGTGATATTTAACTACTTATTTATTTAAATATTTTTTTTGAAGTGTAAAATTACTTACAACGCAGATTTTTTTTTTTTTAACCATTTTTTTATCATTAAATAATATTTTTAATAATTAATACAAATATTATTTAGTGATAAAAAAATAATTTTTGATTAAAAAAAATCTGCGACGTTAGTAATTTTACAATTAAAAATAATTATTTAATTAACTAAGTAGTTAAATATCACAAGGGTGGGCAGTACAGCGTCCTTGAGGTGATTTTTCACAAAGACGGCGCTATACAAATCGTCCAAATATTATTTTTATTATTACTAAGGATATACTGCCACACAACTTTGTCTTGGCACATACTCCTTGATCGATATTCATACCATATCAATAAGCTCTCATGCGGAACAATATCGGCACTGAGCCGATCCGGACGTTGGTGTGAATCAGCCTAAAATAATGATTAAGGCATTTTGTTGATTTTGTGTCTTTATATCATTAAAAAATGTGAAAAATATTTAGAACTGTTGAAATACCTCTGAAAAGTGATGTTTTATAATTTTTGTTTGGTCCTATTTGAACATTCCCGCATAGCACATGTCACCATCATTTTTGATTTATTTGTATAACCGCTGCAAGTTTTTTAATCAACACAAATTTAGGAAATAACCTCAAAATCCGTTGACGTAAGTAATGACTCGATGATGTGAAATTGGCGCGGACGGAGAACATTCTTACATACTTAGAGTACATAGAGTAGTGTCTATCCAAGGCAGTGAAGTCAGTTTTTGACTTGTTTTTGACGATTTTAACATGACTCGGCGCACCTGGGCGAGGCTAAGACTAAGGCTACGGTATTTATACATCCATTTATAGCACATATCGACATAATGTTTTTGTGTATTCGTATAGCCACTTTTTCACAGTATTTTTATCAAAAAAAAAATAGCATATAACCTAAAAAACCGTTTCGTTGTGTCAAGTTTAGTGGCATGATAAAAAATGTGGGCGGAGTCCCGCCAGTGTTACTTCAAGGAACCAGCACCTTAAGATCATTATGACAGTATATAGAAGCGGGCCAAGAAATTTGTTGTCTCCTTTTCTCTCGTGGTGTACGACGTAAAAATTCGGAGAAAGTGATTTATATATTCTTACTCCAAGCGACTAGCAGACTAGCCTCGCTTCAGTGGCCCCACGAGCTTCACTGTACAGATTATCCCACAAGTGTGTGATCTGTACCAGTTAGAAATGAAACTGAATCGCCAATTTACGTAGGAACTTTCGACTCGTAGGCCCCAGAAAGGCCGACGAAATTGATTGTATGTGCTCCAAAGATTATTTATAAGCCTGTGATGGGATGGCATTTTGCAAAAGTGTTTTTTTGGCTCGATAGTAACATGTTAATATCGAAAATATATATATTTATATTTTTTTTATTTATTAAAATATTAACATACAAAATACATTTGGTATTTTAATCCCAAGGAGTTAAAAAAAAACTCATTCTGGGAAGGGCAACATTATAAAACAAAAAGAAATTATATTTTTATAAAGACTTACAAATTCCAAATAGGAAGCACAAAAGAAGAGGCAACAAGCGAAAAAATACATCAAGAAGAGACTCATAGGAGTAGAGACCAACTAGATAAACATCACAAATACAACAAGAAAGACATTCACACACAGAGGTCTCACAGATAGGACACATCACTGATTTATAAAATTTTCGAGAAAATATCCTTTAATTTTTTTTGCCAATATTTTTTTGTTCGCAACTGGGAGTTTTAATTCATTGGGTAATGCGTTGTAATGTGTATATGCGATGTATTGTAAGGAGTTAATTCCAAATTTAGTTGTGTGCGTAGATGACGATAAGTGTATTTGATTTTGTGGTCGTGTTTTGTGCTGGTGTATGTCTGCATTAAAAGCTGGTTTATTGTTGGTGTGTGATGAGTTATGAATTATTTGTAATATGGCAGTTGTAATGTTATATTTTGGCAGAATCGTAAAAGGATATACGTAATACGATATAGTACATACATAATAAAAATAAAAATAATATAAGTAAATGACAAATTTGAAGATATTGAATCTACATATTAAGAACTAAATTAAACTTGGTGTTTAAGGTGAGTAATGATATTGCTTTTAAATGAACTTTTGGTTTGTATGTTTCTGATGGTGCTGGGCAGAGAATTGAATTGCTTAGTGGCGTTGTACTTAAAACTTTTTTGTCCGTAAGCGGTTTTATACGCTGGGATATTAAATAATTTTATGTGTGACTGCCTTAAGGTTCTAGAAATTTTCCTTTCTTCAAACATATGGACATTATTAAATTGGTGTCATAGGATACTTTTGGAGAATAGTTGTTTCAAGTTTAGGATGTCTAGCTCCTTAAAAAAAAATTCACCGCTCGTCCTTAAAGGAACTTTAAGGATAATTTGAAGAAATATTTTAGGATGTTTATTAGAGGCTTGCAATTGATTGCAATTCGTTTTTTAAGATTAGAGAATCTATCAAACGGACCGCCCGTTTCAAGGGTTTTTTAAGGTATTTAGGTGGTGGTCAAATTCAACAGTGGGGTTACCTCAGGTGATAAAACTATAAAAATCTGCGCTATATAAATTAAGTATAACGTTACAAGTATTATGAGGAAAAGTCAAGCTTAATATCAACGTAATTCCAAATCTATGTTAGCTGAGTGCAGGTTGGTGGCAGCGCTCTTGTATTTTCTTATCAGAGTGGCGTTTTCCCGCCTTTTCAGCTGTCATAACAAAGCGCCGACAGCGCCGCTATCGGCCGAGCGCAGAACTGACCGCATGGCTGCTAGCACTACGTCTATACGCTCATAGCAATAATATAGAGAGAGCGCTGCTGTAGTCGATTTTGACGAGTTTTGCCGGAATCGGCTAGACTTGGGCGTGGCTAGGACTAGGGCTAGGGTATTTATACATCCATTCATAACACATGTCGACATAATGTTATTGTTTATTCGTAAAACCGCTTTTTCACAGTATTGTTATAAACAAAAATATAGCATATAACCTAAAAAATTGTACACTTATGTCCATTTATGTCGCATATAAAAACGTGCGGGCGGAGTCAACGGAGACGCGGGACACGACGAACATCCTTACAGTACTTTAAAGCAGTGTGATAATTTGGCAAAATTTGCGTTCTCATTCTTTCTCATGGCGTACGACGTAAAAACCCGGAGAAAGTGATTTATCCCAAATTTATATAGGTTGGGTAAAATTAATTTGTATATTGTTACTTCAAGTTTATAGGTATCTTCGCCGGAAAGGCAAAAGGGCTGAAGCGCCATTTTGGGAAGTTTACACAAGAACACATTGGTGTTCAGTACCTGGTTGGATTTTGAAAAAAAGTTAACTCGGGTAACTCAATTCTCTCACTGAGTTACCTGAAGCGACAAAAAGCTAAAAAAAGTCCCAAACTTGTGTCGCTTGAGTCGAGCCTTCTCCCAAATGGTAAATATATTTAGATGGCTAAAGGGCCACAAAAGTCTTCAGGATCAAACGAGAGTCAGAGCATTCGATGCAGAAAAAAGAACTGATCAAAACTGCATATTTAACTCATTCTCGACCGTAGTAGTTCATTTCAGCGTTGTGACTGCTCCGTGTGAACTATTTCATTTTACGGCAGTTCAAAGTTCATTCATTTCATTAAGGGTCAGCTCTCAATAATGACTCTAAACGTTACTTTGTAGCATTCTAATAAAAGCAATAATACTAGGGTTTATCTGCAATTTTTCTATGGATGGTTAGATAAATGTCAGAGGTTTCCAGTGAAAACAATTTTTTAACTGTAATCATTTAATTTCTATGAAAAACATTCTAAAATGCCAATAAAAGGTGCAGTTTGAAAACCAACAAAGGCATTTTTGAACATTTTATCTAAAATTTCAGTATGGATTTCCTAAAGAATTTAAAAGATTACTGTTTAAAAATTGTATTCACTGGAAACCTTAGACATATTTCTAACTACCCGAATATGATAAACAGATTCAAAATTTGTAGTTTTGCTTGTAGTAGAAAGCCAAACAGTGTGTATTTTTGGGTGCTGACCCTTAATGTAATTTACAGCAGTTTTTTTCGTTTTCAAATCTCTACGGACTAGTACTTTTTGTTTAGGCAAGGAACCGGTTCCAGTTCTTTTCACTTTCAAAGCTCTACCGACTAGTACTTTTGTTTTGGCGAGGAACTTTTGTCGATTTGCTAGTACTTTTAAAACATGGAGGTTTTCCCAACGCTAGTCTGGAGCAAGTGAGACTATGGCATCCCCAATTAGGGTATGCTGTGAGGCTAAATGTAGTGAGGAGGAGAAGGAGATGGGGAAGAGAAAGGTTGCGAAGTTTAATTTTATTAAAATTGCTTATAGTGATGATAAAAAATGTTCAAATATTTAAATTATTTCTCGAAGCACTAATCGATTTCGTTAACCTGTCTGGGACCTAAATGCCGAAAGTTTCTTACATTAGAGCTTTCGACTTATTGGCAACATCAGCTATCTTTGAAATCTGCGCAAATTGCACTAATCGGCCCCACCACGGCCTCCGTGGTGGAGTGGCTAAGATGCTCGACTACGAATCCAGAGGTCGCGGGTTAGTTCAATCGATACGTGTTATTTCACATTCAATGCATATGGAAGAAGTCGAGGACGCCCGAGAAAGGCATGGCTCGATCAAGCAAATCAAATACTTGAATAGGGTCATGTGAAAAGTCAGAATAATTGAAGAGTATGTTTGAGACGATGTATGAATGTGAACGTGTGAAGGAGTGTGTGCCAAGACAGAGTTGTATGGCGGTCCGTCCTCTCTGCCTAACCCTACAGAGAAAAGGCTTGATGGTTAGTTAGTTGGTAATATTTTTACAAGGTGAAAGCTTCTAAAAATCACAGAACTAAACCTCTAAAATCGTCATTCGTGGGTAAAGGTAGAGGTCCATTAGTGCACCGTACTGGATATTATTTGATCGATTATTTCGCGAATTATTTCTTCTTTCACAAACACACGCGTCACACTCCGCCTTCCAACTGTCATTCTGACGGAATGTCGACATTAGAATATCGAATTCCTTCCGAATTCGAATCTCAATCTGTTGATGGTGTACAGGGTGTTGCGAAACTCGACGCTTCATAGATTAGTTAATTTTATTCAAGTAGAGTCCCAACTGCTCCCAAACACCTGGAGCCCGTGCGAATATGACATCCCCAATTGGAGTATTTTATGAAGCTGAGGTTAGTGGGAAGAAAAGGAGATGGGGAAGAAGTAGAGGAAGGTCTTTAAATACCTAGCTATACGGATCTGGTGACCAAACACGGCTAAAACCATTTCAAGCAACGTTTCGAAAACTTGAGAGTATACGAGGTCTGTTCAAAAGAAAAGGTGAATTTTGAATTTTCGCGGACTGTGCACATTCGATTATCGATTTTTGTTGTTGTTATGTTGGTACACATATGTTTATCATATGTTAGTATTATCAGCCCTTTTGGATTAGTGGTTTGTTTTTGACAACTGGAAAGGTTAGTCACGTTTTTGTGTGTTCTTCGATTTTTTACTTTTTAAAAAAAATGGATCTAAGAATATGTATTAAATTTTGCGTTAAAATGGAATAAAGTGCTCCAACGCACTTAAAATGTCGACTGTGGCATCACCTCTCGGTTGTTGACGGTATCACCTCTTCTTCTCATTCAATTAATGCTGGAGTCCCCCAAGGATCGGTTCTGTCTTCAACTTTGTTTTTGTTGCACATCAACGACCTTTTGTCATGTGCACCAATACATTGTTACGCGGATGACAGTACAGTTCATGATGATTTTTTGTTTGACAAGCCCCCAAAGGGCACAGAAACAAAAACGGCTCGGAGGGCTTTGAAGCAGGGAATGGACGAGTACCTTGAGAGAATCTCCTCTTGGGGTAAGAATAATCTCGTCGAATTTAATGTTTCAAAGACCCAATCATGTCTGATTACGACTAAAAAGGATCCAAATGTTAATTTAGTCTCCTTCAACGGAAGTAATCTTCCCAACAAACCTTCCATTGAGATGCTTGGTGTAACCTTAAGTGACCAGTTAAGGCACCGGGGCTCCATCGAAGCCAGAGTAAAGTTAGCCTCTCAGAAGTTGGGCGTGTTGTACAGGGCCCGCAGATACTTCAATAGTACACAACTGCTGACCTTGTACAAATCGCAAGCACGCCCCACAGTTGAATTTGGCAGCCACCTCTGGTCTGGAGCCCCTAAATACCTGAAAAAAACCCTTGACTCTGTGTAGAAATGGGCGGCCCGTTTGATAGATTCTCCTATCTTAACAAACGGATTGCAAACTTTGGAGCACAGACGTCAGGTGGGAGTGCTGTCCTTGTTCTACAGGTATTTCAATGGAAGATGCTCCGAGGAACTTGCGTCATTGATCCCTTCGGCACCGGTGCATAGTCGGGAAACTCGCCAAACGCGCGCCCAACATTTGTACACGGTTGACATTCAATACATGAGAACGGGTCGCTTTTACGACTCGTTCTTATGTTCAACAACTCGGCTATGGAATGATTTGCCGGCCTCTGTGTTTCCTCCCTCCTTCAAGATGGACCTCTTCAAGACCCAAGTTCACTCCTTCCTTTCCTCAAAAAAAAACCCTCCACACAGCATCCCCAAAGATGACATAGGCCCTGAGGGAAATTGTTTTCCTCAAGGCCTCCTGTGTGGAGTTATTGTAAAAAAAAAAAAAAAAATTCGTCTTAAAAAAGTGTTTATATGTGGTACAAGCGCTTTACAGAAGGCCGAGTAGATATAAATGACGATGAACGTCTTGGAGTTGTATATGTGTACCAACATAACAAAAAAAAAACGATAATCAAATATACACAGCCCGCGAAAATTCAAAATTCACCTATTCTTTTGAACAGGCCATGTATATCGCTCTGGAACGTGTCACAAATATGTCATAGTAACAAACTAACTAACCATTATGGCGTTTCTCCGAAGGCGTAGGCAGAGAGGACGTACCGCCATATAACACACTTTGTATTCGCACACACTCCTTGATTTATTCTCATTCATACATCGTCTCACGGTCTCACACATACTCTTCTGTTATTCTGACTCTTTACATGACCCGATTCAAGTATTTAATTCAATTAATCGTGCCATGTCTTTCTCGGGCGTCCCCGACTTCTTCTACCATTCGCTTTCGAGTCATATATTCTTTTCACACTCCTTCTTCGTTCAATTGCTCTGCATGTCCAAACCATCTAAGCTTCCCTTTTTTATCTTATTCATTATGCTTACACCAGCCTTGCGTTCTTTCAGCATTTCCACATTTGTGAAATAACACATATTAAATAATGAAATAACTTTGCGCACGCCACAATTGAACCCGCGACCTCTGGATTCGTGGTCGAGCGTCTAAACCCCTCGACCACGGAGACCGAGTTCATCTCGTCGCTGGAAAGGCAAAAGAGCTTAAGCGAAACTTTGTTCAAGAATAAGTTGAATATGCAGCTGTGGTCAGTTATTTTTTCTGCATCGAATGCTCTGACTCTCGTTTGATTCTGAAGACTTTTGCGGCCCTTCAGCCATCTAAAATATATTTACCATTTGGGAGAAGGCTCGACTCAAGCGACACAAGTTTGGGACTTTTTTTTAGCTTTTTGTCGTTTCAGATAACTCAGTGAGAGCTTTGAGTTACCCAACTTAATTTTTTTGTTCAAAATTCAAGTAGGTACTGAAGACTTATACATTTTATTGTAATCTTCTCAAAATGGCGCTTCAGCCCTTTTACACGACGGCCTCCGTTGTCGAGTGGTAAGACGCTTGACTACGAATCAAGAGGTCGCGGGTTGAAACCCGGCGCGCGCAAGCAACTTTTATTTGATTCATATGTGTCATAACACATTTAATTAATATATTATGGTACATACCATAGTATATTTGCTGCTTGAAATGGCTTGGTTACCAGATCTGAACAGCCGGGTACTTCCCAACTTTCCTCACCCTATATCCTTCCCCTCCCCACTACCTTTTGCCTTACAACATACCCCAATTGGAGATGCCATAGTCCCACTGGCTCTAGACGGTTGGAAGCAGTTGGGACACTCAACCGTCTAGAGCCAGTGAGACTGTGGCATCCCCAAATAGGGTATGTTGTGAAGCTGAAGGTACTGGGAAGGGGAAGAAGATTGGAAAGAGGAAGGTTGAGAAGTACCTGGCTATTCAGATCTGGTCACCAAACACGGCTTAAGTCATTTCAAGCAACGTTTCAGTTCTGAATGGTGGTCTACCACTCTGGAACGTACCGCATATGTACTTTTTATTATTTTTATATGAATTAAATATGTTACGACAGATATTAATAAAATAAAAGTTATTGACGCACGGCGGGTTTGAACCCGCGACCTTTGGATTCGTAGTCGAGCGTCTTACCACTCGACCATGGAGGCCGTCAAACAAAACAAAAAACCTCTCCGGCGACGATGTGCAGTTGGTAATACGAAGGAGCCTAGAAATAAAGATTAAATATAATTTTAATTGCAGGAAAGTTTTGAAGAAGCCTTCGAGGATTGTACGGGAAGCGCAGAAGCACCCTGTATATCTTCCATCTCCCGGAACATTTAGATTTTGAGTGATGTCTTCACTAACGAGACGCCATCTGCGGCGGCGGCAGTTTTCAGAAGTTCGCGCTAATGGCACCTACCGGGGTATTGGAGCACTGAGCCACGCAGGAGCGGGCTGGGGACACGCCGACCCCCTTGGAGTAACAATATATGGAGAGAGAGCTAATTATATTTACCCAACCTATACAAACTTGCGATAAAACACTTTCTCCGGGTTTTTACCACGAGAGAGAAAGAGACAACAAAAAAAACACACCGCTTTTATGTACTGTAAGGACGATCTTGGTCTCCCGCGTCTCCGGGGACTCCGCCCACATGTTTTCATATGCGACTAAACTTTTTTTATATGAATACCGCACAAGAGTGTCAACTGCTCCCAATCGTCTAGAGCCAGTGAGACTATGGCATCCCCAAATAGGATATGTTGTGAGGCTGAAGGTGGTGGGGAGGGGAAGGAGATTGGGAAGAGGAAGGTTGGGAAGTACCTGGCTATTCAGATCTGGTCACTAAACACGGCTAAAGCCATTTCAAGCAACTTTTCGATTCTGAATGGTGGTTTTTCACCAGGGCGAGTATCTACCGCTCAAACTCGACACAACTTAACGGTTTTTTAGGTTATGTGCTATATTTTTGTTGATAACAATACTGTAAAAAGTGGTTATACGAATAAACAAAAACATTATGTCCACATGTGCTATGAACGAATGTGTGCATACCTAAACCCTAGTCCTAGCCACGCCCAGGTCTGCCGGGTCCGGTAAAAATCATCAAAAACTGACTACACTGCCTTGGATAGGTACCACTCTATATACTCAGGCAACTCCCCATCAATAATAAGGCATTGAAATAAGTGCGAGGTTCTCACATTTTACAAATAAATAAAACATTTTACGGCCTCCGCGGTCGAGTTGTTAAGACCCTCGACTCCGAACCCAGACGTTGAAAATAATTTTTATTAAATTAATATGTGCTATTTCACATTTAATTTACATAAAATAATATATAGTATATTTGCGGCACGTTCCAGAGTGGTAGGTATTCCAAGTGTCACCCTGGTGAAAGACCACCATTCAGAATCAGAAAGTTGCTTTACATGGCTTTAACTGTGTTTGGTGACCAGATTTGAGTAGCCATTATAAAGCCGGAGTCGAGTGGTAAGACGCTCGATTACAAATCCGGAGGTTGCGGGTTCAAACCCGGCGTCAAAACTATCTTTTATTGAATTAATATTTATTTATTTAACAATATCTCATAAAAACGAGAGAGATTAAGAGATGAATCATATAAAAATATTGTAGATACATGCATAGTGTAAAAAAAGAAATCAAACATTTACGTACATCTCACATATAGACAAGGTATTATATATCCAAAGGAGTTATATAAGTACAAACTGAAGTAGTGTGACGCACTATGTATGATATAATAACGCAAATAAGGTTAGCAAAGAAAAACAAAAAAGATGAGATATAAGAGAGGTTCATTCTTACACACATGTTATGAGATAATCGTTGAATTGGCAAGTGTAAAAATGTGTGTAAAAAAATATATGTATATATATATATATGTATATTTATTTAAGATTATGTAGATCGTTATGTACCTAACAGTCACTCTTGTACGTAAATCGAGAGATAGTGACAGAACTCTATATATGTGCATCTAAATATATCTAAGGTAGATAGATGCGGCTTCATTGAATATGTGTCATAACACAATTAATTCACATAAAATAATAAGTCATAATTGCGACACGTTCCAGAGTGGTAGCCCAGGTGAAAGACCACCATACCCGGCAGACCTGGGCGTGGCTAGAACTAAGGCCTAGGGTATTTATACATACATTCATATCACATATTGACATAATGTTTTTCTTTATTCGTATAATCACTTTTCACAGTATTATTATCAACAAAAATATAGCATATAACCTAAAAAACCGTTAATAGTGTCAGCGCTTTGAAGCTGCAGACACGTATTTACATAAGCTCGTAGTTTTTATACAAAAGAAGGGGTAGTTTTTGTACTAGGTTTCCTAAAGTTTGCACTAGTAAGGGAATTGACCCAATTGTTGTATTTTTTATATTTAAATAGTTGTATAGTGTTAATATCAATAGTTATGACCATTTCAAATCAAAGTTTTATTTCAAAAACGTGTGTACATTTAACAGACATAGTGAGTGACCAGTGAAGTGTGGGGATGGTAAACATTTCACAGATGCATGCCACATGTTTATCTGACGGGGTGGAACGATGACCGCAAGAAAGCAATCCATTCCTGCGAGAGGACCAATGTAGAATTTACATTCCGTTGAAAATTACATGAAAATATGATTTTTTTATTCTGTTTTTCTTTTCGCGTGCCTTTGTTGTGCTTTGGCAAAGGAAGATGCGGTGACAAGTACAATGCTCAGCAATGAAGTTTCTACGAACACCACCTGGCTGTCCTCCGGCGGCTCCTTCATCGGCCTCTGCAGCCTCAAGGATCTCCTGGTCTGCGTGTCCTCGTCGCCTCCCCGGCTCCAAGCCCAGGGCGACAGGGGCAATGGGTACGAGGAAGAAGAGCGTGGGACAGGGTTTGAAGCAGTCGAGAAGAAAAATGGCGGATTGGTGAACTCCGCACCAGCGCAGCATACTCTGACTCTGGAGGACTCCGATGACAGTTTTTCAGCAACAAACATGCCCGGGCAGCTGCGCAAGTTTTTCCGCAAGAAGAAGAGAAGGACCACCACGACCAGCGCCGCAGCGCCGACGACCACGATTACGATGACGCCCGTGCCGCCCAATCCGACGCCGCCCACCAACAAAGCCGCCCTCCGACACCGGCGACGAAGTCGGCTAACTTTGGTCACCGCTGGACTCGGCTCCTGACTCTGACTACTGACCATTTTTGGTCCCTACCTCGCACACAATCAGCGGGTTCTGTTATTTTTCATTGTTATCATCTGTGTAATTTTTCAGTTTTGTTGGGTCAATGACCCACAAAACTTGAAAATCTTTATACCAAAAAAACTATTTTACTTCTACTTTTTTGGCTACAACATTATCAATCATGACGTTTTTTTAATCTTAGCACTGAAACACACTAAAAAGTCACGAGCCGTCACTGGAGAGGTGTACATTCTTAGTTTATTATGATATGGTGATTCTGTCCTGCCAGGTAAGGATGTTGCTGTAGGTATATTTATATAAACTAAGAATTAATATTAAGTAGAAATTAAGATTTCTACAGCGCCCTTGAGGTGATTTTCCACAAAAACGGCGCTATAAAAATCATCCAAATATTATTATTATTATTATTAGAATCGAAACGTTGCTTGCAATGGCTTTAGCCGTGTTTGATAGGCAGATTTGAATAGCAATGTACTTCCTAATCTTTCTCTTCTCTATTTCTTTCCGTCCCCGCTACCTCCACCCTCACAACATACCCCAGACGGGGATGCCATAGTCTCACTGGCTCCAGACGGTTAGGAGCAGTTGGGACTCTCGTGCAGTAAACACTGTATATAATAAAAAAAACTTAAATTTGATAATGTTACCGGTTAGTTGGAGTGGACGAACGTGGATTTTCATCGAGTGGTGAGTGGTACCTATAAAAGGCAGTGAAGTCAGTTTTCGATGATTTTAACTGGCCTCGGCAGACCTGGGCGTGGCTAATACTAAGGCTAGGGTATTTATACATCCATTCATATCACATTTCGATATAATGATTTTGTTTATTCGTAAAACCACTTTTTCACAGTATGTTATCAACAAAAATATAGCATATAGCCTAAAAAACCGTTTACTTGTGTCAAGTTTAGTGGCATAATAAAAAATGTGGGCTGCGTCCCGCATTGACCCAAGAGCCCAAAATCATTGTGACAGTACATAGAAGCGGTGTATTATATTTGTTATCTCTTTCTCTCTCATGGTGAACAACGTAAAAACCCGGAGAAAGTGCTTTATCGCAAGTTTGTACAGGTTGGGTAAAAATAATTAGCTCTCTCTCTCCATGCATTGTTACTCCAAGGTTCAATTCTTCTGCTAGCTAAGTCCTCCATCATTGCACAAGCAACACCTTCCGCTTGTTACGATGGCAGTAGGAGGCATTCAAATATTGTCAGGTTATTCGTAACCTGACAATATATGACTTTCTTTTTAAAGAATAAGTATAGAAGTTTGAACAGCTAACAGATACAATAATTATTTCTAATTTTGAAACTGTTAATTCGTGATGGAACTCCATTTTAATGGTTTTAATAATACCATTTTTTCAACTTTATTCCCTTAGAGCAATAATATACAAGAGGTAACGCTGTAGATCGATCTGTAGTCAGTTTTTATTAGGTTTTACTGACTCGGTTGGACCTGGGCGTGGCTAAGACTAGGGTTACAGTGTTTATACATCCATTCATAGCACATATCGACACAATGTTTTTGTTTATTCGTATAACCACTTTTTCACAGTATTCTTATAAAAATACCATATAACTTTAAAAATCGTGGAGTTATGTTCAATTTAGTTGCACATCAAAGCGCGTGGGCGGAGTCCCGAGAGACGCACGAGTCAAAGAACATGGTTACAATACTTTGAAGCGGTGTGAGATTTTGCCAAAATTCTGTTGTCTCTTTCTCTCTCACGGTATACGACGTAAAAACCCGAAGGAAGTAATTTATCACAATTTTGTTTAGATTGGGTAAAACAAATTAGCTCTCTCTCCATAGATATTCTTACTCCGAGTTTATACCACTATTTTTTTATTTAAGACCTGACCGGTTTCACCTTATGACGGGCATCTTCAGACTGGTACAAATTTAAGTAAATCTACGGCATATATACTATTGAACGCTTATTGAGTCTCGTAGTGAACATCTGTGACTTTAGGTTTTTTTTATTGCTGACAGAGGCGGCTTTACAATAACATTTAAAAAAATGTATCCGCCCGATCCCCCCCTGTGAACAAGTACCTCCTCGAGCAGCAGAAGAGTTGTAGGGCGGCAGGCTGGCGCCGGCGCCGCCCTAATGACCGATATCGGAAAGTGGCCAAGTTGGGCGGCGCGCGGCAGGTCGGCAACACACACCGCTCGAATATTATTCTAATTTCAAACTTCAAATTTCGAACGAGATTCGAAAAACGAGAGCGGCGTGGGCTGTCCGATTGGCTAAATCGTTTTTTTTTATTCTTGCTCGATATTGATTAATAATAATGATTACGATGAATTTATATAGCGCGGTTTTGTGATAAGAATGGTGAATGCAGGAAACTCCATTAATGGAGGACTGAACGCTGTTGGCGCTAATAAATCATTGTCCAAGGAAGCGAAGCTAGCATTCCACAATAAAGTGCTTATTCCTTAGAGTACATAGAGTGGTATCTATCCAAGGCAGTGTAGTCAGTTTTTGATGTTTTTTACCTGACTCGGCAGACCTGAGCGTGGCTAAGACTAAGGCTAGGGTATTTATACATCCATTCATAGCACACGTCGACATAATGTTTTTGTTTATTCGTATAACGACTTTTTCACAGTATTGTTATCAACAAAAATATAGCATATAACCTAAAAAACCGCTTAGTTGTGTCAAGTTTAGTGTCATAATAAAAAATGTGGGCGGAGTCCCGCGGTGACCCAGGAGCCCAAGATCATCGCGACTAAACACAGAAGCGGTGTATTATATTTGTTGTCTCCTTCTCTCTCATGGTGTACGGCGTAAAAACCCGGAGAAAGTGATTTACCGCAAGTTTGTATAGGTTGGGTAAAAAGAATTTGTTCTCTCTCTAAACATTGTTACTCCAAGGCTTATACCAACCCTGACGTATGGCAGTGAGGCGTGAAACTGGCAGAGGAAGGATGAAAGTAGACGGAGTGCTGTAGAAATGAGATCCCTATGTGAAAATGTGGATATCCGGAAAAAATGTAAGACTGATGTAAGGGTAATTAATAGGTCAAGTGAGGGACGCTTAGATGTTTCGGGCGAGTAGAGCGAATGAATGAAGAAGTCGGGGACGCCAGAGGAAAACATGGCACGATCAGGTGAATCAACTTCTTGAGTCGGGCTATCTCAAGAGTCAGAAAAACAGAAGACTAGGTATGAATGTGAATAAAGCAAGGAGTGTGTGCCGAGACAGAGTTATATGGCGGTCCGTCCTCTCTGCCTACCTTTGCGGGGTAATGGTTAGTTCAGTTTTGTGATGGTTCACCTCAAGTGCACTTCACACTGAATTACCTAACCTAATATGACAGCGAGAAAATACTATATAGCATATATAAATGCACATTGAAACTATCTTAAATCATGTTCTTTATCGAAAATCATAAAAAATGTTCAGATATGGGTGAAACAGTGCGTGTGTACATCAACAGATTAAAAAAAACAATCTACTAGAAGCTAAGGGTGTAGAAATATCTAGGGCACAACATCACCAGCAAGCTAATGGATGACGACGACATTGACAGGCAAAGGCGAGCACTCAATGTGAAATCAAACATGCTCAGTAGAAGATTTCGGCTCTGTGGTCCACCAGTCTCTTCTGGCGTTCTGTACTACCCTATACACGTGCGAGCTCTGGACCAATTTCAAGAAGAGTAGCACGGAAAGGCTTCGGGTCCAGTACAACAACGCCTACCGCATGATGTTCAGTCTTCCCAGGCACTGCACTGCTTCCGGTATGTTCACCGAGGGGGGAGTTCCAGGATTTGAAGCCCTTATGAAAACCAGGGTAGCAGGAATGCGGGAAAGGATTAACAACTCCAGAAATGACCTCATCATGCAATCCCGTCAGATACCGAACTCAAGCATAGAAGCGCATTGGAGTAAATTATTGGCCCCATCAATCTTAACGCTGCCAGGAAGGACTCCCTCTTGATGGCGTTTTGCAGAAATGAGACCTAATATCCTCCATTTTATTTATTTTTTCTTATGAATTTCTGTTAATTTTTATTTGTTAATATTATTATTACATGTATTCATATCAATTATGGAAGGTATTGCATTGCACTACTCCTGCATACCTTCCGGAATAATAAATAAAATAAAAAAATCCAGATGAAAAGTCCAGTATGTATGAATGTGAACAAATTAATTAAAGAAAAGAAAAGGAAAAATTATTGCATACAGTTGACGTATTATTACTTAAAAACATCAATAATTATCTAATATTACAAAAGATTGAACAATTATAACTGCTTTAATAAATAAATAAAAAATCATTATAGCTTTCAGAAAAAAAAATACTCGGGTAACTCAATGCTCTCACTGAGTTACCTGAATTGACAAAAAGCTAAAAAAAAATCCCAAACTTGTGTCGCTTAAGTCAGGCCTTTTCCCAAATGGTACTCATATATTAGATGGCTGAAGGGCCACAAAAGTCTTCAGAATCAATCGAGAGTCAGAGCATCGATGCAGAAAAAAAAACTGATCAAAACTGCATATTTAATCATAGTCTCACTGGCTCCAGACGGTTGGGAGCAGTTGGGACTCTCGAGCGGTATTTTTTTATATGATTTAAATGTCGGGATTTGAACCCGTGACCTCTAGATTCGTAGTTTGTTCCCTTTTATTCCATCTCACTCTCTTCAGCCTAACAACACGCCCCGATAATTCAGAATGCCATGGTTTCACCTAATACAAAAATAAACGTATCGCGAGTAACAAGAAAACGCGGAAATTTTCGGCGGGAGCAGATGTACGCCCCCGGGGCGCTCCACCCGCTCCGCCCCCCCTCCGAGCCGCCCATCGGGAACACTCGAAACGTCGGGGAATTTGACTTGCCGCCAGGACCAGTCGCTCCATTGTCGGCGCAAAAATTAATAGCGACGCGTCAGTACCACTCACCGCACCCCGGCCCCCGCGCCGCCCCGCCTCCGCGAGCTCACCCACTCCCGCAGCCCTCGAGATACGCGCCCGAGTCCAGCAAGAGTACAACAAGTTCGTAGACGTAGTCGCAAGATGAATAAACTTGGCGATCGGCTAAGGTCGCTGTTGGATCCGAAGCTGCGATTAAACGCCGAATGAATTTTCAGCTTCAGATGAATTTAGAAAATAGTGGACTGTAAAACGATAAACCACTACTACTTGATGGAAGTGTCTAATTAAAGATGCGAGACAGATTAAGGATAGAAAAAATTAAGGAAGCCAATTCACTCACCGATGAAGTTGAAGTTATAAGTTCTTGAAATCTTCTTAAACAATTGTATTATTGACGAGCACGAATACACCATACTGACAACAACTTTTTCACCAAACTCTTCTGTTTTTTTTGTTTATTGTCAATTGTTTTTTAACATAGTGTTGTTGAGTAAGAAAGGCGGGATAGGTAGGAACTGGATAAAAACAAAAGGTAACAACCTTAGAGTATATAGAGTGGTATCTATCCAAGGCAGTGTAGTCAGTTTTTAATGATTTTTACCTGACTCGGCTGATCTGGGCGTGGCTAAGACTAAGGTTAGGGTATTTATACATCCATTCATAACACATATCGATATAATGTTTTTGTTTATTTGTATAACCGCTTTTTCACAGTATTGTTACAAACAAAAATATAGCATATAACCTAAAAACCGTTTAGTTGTGTAAAGTTTAGAGGCATAATAAAAAATGTGGGCGGAGTCCGGCGGTGACCCAGGAGCCCAAGATCATTGTGACAGTACATAGAACTCGGAGTATTATATTTGCTGTCTTTTTCTCTCTCATGGTGTACTACGTAAAAACCCGGAGAGAGTGATTTATCGTAAGTTTGTATCGGTTGGGTAAAAATAATTGGCTCTCTCTCCTTACATTGTAACTCCAAGGTTAACAACCTAACAAATTATCAATTTGAAATCTAACAGTCGGCGTGATTCAAACATTCACCACTCTATTCACACTTTATTTTTATGACATTTTGATCTGTTGAATTTGGCAGCCACCTCCGGTCCGGAGTCCCCAAATGCCTGAAAAAAACCCTTGATTCGTTTGATAGAGTCTCTTATCTAAACAAACGGATTGCAATCATTTGAGCACAGACGTCAGGTGGGAATGCTGTCCTTGTTCTACCGGTATTTCAATGGGAGATGCTCCGAGGAACTTGCGTCATTGATCCCTTCGGCACCGGTGCGTAGTTGGAAAACTCGCCAAATGGGCGTTTAACATTTGTACACGGAATGCAGTGCGGATGAACTAAGAAAGAAGTGTGAGAAGAAGTCGGGGACGCCCGAGAAAGACATGGCACAAGTAAATCAAATCAATGAGTGGTACCATGTCAAGAGTCAGAATAACAGAAGAGTATGTATGAATGAAGCAATAAGTTGCATGGCGGTCCATTCTCTCTGCCTAACACTGCAGAGAAATGGCACGTTGATTAGTCAGTTAGTTATCTTAATAAAATTAAACGATATCGTGAATTAAATTATATTTTCCTTACGCATAAGTGTTGAATCCCACATTTTATTAAAACCCACAACATAAAAGGACCGAGGGCCCAAGGAAGCCCCCTCGCCCCTCCCGTCGGGTCCTGGCCCCCCGGGGCAGGGGGGAGGGGGGCACTCCATTTCCTGCAGACGAGATGTGAAGTGGACGTCCCGCGCAGATGCGGTACGGTGGTGCCCGCCGCGGACTTAGACGCGTGCGGACAGCGCAGGATTTCTTGCTAGATATTGGATATAATTTATATCACCATGGATTACAATGAACGCTTTGAAAATAGGCCAAACAATGAATATTAAATAACCCTAGCATATTTTGCTGAATATACTGTAATTAAATTTAAACAATTTCCTCTGTGGGTACGAACGTACGAGTGTGAACTTTTCAAAACCCCACCTACTTAATAAAAAAAATATAAAAAAATATAAAAAAACATAATTTTGTAAGAAAAAAAATATATAAAAAAATAAAAAAAACATAATTTTGTAAGAAAAAAAAAAATAGTGAATATCGTTTTAATCGAGCGTGCTTCAGGGTGGTCTCCGCATCATCTGCATCCATCGCTCGTTGAGAGGAGAGCTGAGCCATTCAGATGCAGTTTGCCATTTTTTTTTTTTCATTTTCTAGATTCTTATTTATCATTAAGTGATGAATCATTTAAAGTTACTGACTCTGACTCTAACTCTTGTTCCTTATACCAATAGAACGGCGCATTGCGCCTTACACTGTTACCTCATGTGGGTTGAAAAAATGCATTTACGTGACTGTTGAATTTAAGTTCAGGAGTTTACGTAGGGAAAAAATATGTTTGTAAAAACCCTACAAAAATTGCATGATATTAATGGATCATCTGAATATCTTCTCCCTCTCGACATAGTTCAGATGCAGCCGCGACAATGATGTTGTTTGAATTCCGTGTCCTGCCCCAGAAGCTGGCTAGTCGGTGGCGAAGTGAGGCGGGGAATGGGTGCACCCTCCCTTAGGTGAACATTGTAGAGGCACTGCAGAATCTTGGAAGTTGCAGAAGTTGCCTATAGGCATTGTTGTAGCAAACCCTTAACTTGTTCCATTGCGCTGTTGGGTACTGTATGCACAGCTCAGATTTATATAGGACAGTGCAGTACGTCTTAAAAAACTTTCCTGACATCATCACTACAGTGGTAGAACCGCCTTGAGAGCATTCCGGCTCGTATATTTATAGCTCTTCTTTGTCGTTCCATATCTTCAATATCGCTCAAATCTTCTGTAAGAATATGTCCCAGGTATTTAACCTGTGAGGCCACAAGCAGTTTGTTACCTTCTTTATGGTGGGCGGTAACTAGAAGGCTATCCAACTTATTTATAGTTTTTGTGTTTAATTTGTAGAATTCCATTTTATTTTTTTTATATAATTCAATTGAATTAAATTTAATATTATTATTATTCAATTCTGCTATTTTAAGTTTTTTTAATTATTTTTGTTTTTAGTGACAGCTGTTTGACAAACAGACAGTTTGACAATGGCCTTAAACGCCGATTTGACAAACAGACAGTTTGACAATGGTCTTAAACGCCGAAACAGCTGTCACTAAAAACAAAAATAATAAAAAAACTTAAAATAGCAGAACTCAATAATAATAATATTAAATTTAATTCAATTGAATTACATAAAAAAAGCTATCCAACTTCCTTTAACATGTCTTTGTCTCATTCTATCGAGTCAGTATAAAGTCAACAATACTGACCACGCTGTTTCGCAAAGGTACTTCTCCATATATTCTCACTCTAAGGTTCAATGCGTTTAGTTTTTACGCCTGGGTAGGCTTGGGAACTTGCAGCGTCCTCCACGCTGCTGCGAGCTCCGGGTCACGAAGGGGGCTCGCTAGCTCCTGCCTAGAGCGGTTGGTCGAGTGCCCTACATTTTTTGAAGCGTCGAATTCTGCTTATGCGCCGTAGAGATATTTTTGTGTTTTGGTTTTAGAGACGATTATTCGTCGCGCTATTAACCAACACAAAGGTGGTTTACTTTTTAAGGTAGTTAAAAAAGCTTTCTTTAAAAAATGTTTTTGTTTTGTGTTTTTGTATTTTTATTTTTTTTAGCGAGTCTCGAACCAGTAAATAATATACAGGAGGGAGCGCTTCTGTACTATCTGTAGTCAGTATTGATGATTTTCGCCTGACTCAGCTAGACCTGGGCGTGGCTAGGACTAGGGCTAGGGTATTTATACATCCATGCATAGCACATGTCGAATTAATGTTTTTGTTTATATGTATAATTACTTTTTCACAGTGTTGTTTTAAACAAAAATATAGCATATAACCTAAAAAACCGTTGAGTTGTGTCCAGTTTAGTCGCATATCGAAAAGTGTGGGCGGAGTCCCCGGAGACGCGGGAGACGGAGAACATCCTTACAATACATAAAAGCGGTGTGATAATTTGGGAAATTTTGTTATCTCTTTCTTTCTCGTGGTGTACGACGTAAAAACCAGGAGAAAGTGATTTATCCCAAGTTTGTATAGGTTGGGTAAAAATAATAAGCTCTCTCTCCATATATTGTTACTTTAAAATTGTCATAAGCAAAAATATAGCATATATCCTAAAAAACCGTTGAGTTATGTCCAGTTGTGTCGCATATCAAAACGTAGCGGGCGGAGTCGCCAGAGACGCGGAAGACATAAAACATGCTAACACACCGAAAAGTGGTGCGATATAATGTGACACAGAAAGTGAATTATCGTAAAATTGTTACTTTAAAATTGTTATAAACAAAAAAACATATAACCTAAAAAAACCGTTGAGTTATGTCCAGTTATGTCGCATATCAAAACGTAATGGGCGGAGTCGCCGGAGACGCGGGAGTCGGAAAACATGCTTATATACCGAAAAGTGGTGCGATATTATGTGACAATATGTCTATCTCTTTCTCTCACACGGTTTACGACGTAAAAACGCGGAGAAAGTGAATTATCGTAAATTTGTACAGGTTGGGTAAAAATATTTAGCTCTCTCTTCATATATTGTTACTTTAAAATTGTTATAAACAAAAAACATATAACCTAAAAAAACCGTTGAGTTATGTCCAGTTATGTCGCATATCAAAACGTAATGGGCGGAGTCGCCGGAGACGCGGGAGTCGGAAAACATGCTTACATACCGAAAAGTGGTGCGATATTATGTGACAATATGTCTATCTCTTTCTCTCACACGGTTTACGACGTAAAAACCCGGAGAAAGTGAATTATCTTAAATTTGTACAGGTTGGGTAAATATATTTAGCTCTCTCTCCATATATTCTTGCTCTGAGCCCGAGTACCTACCCTATTATTGTTTGCGTGCGTGTGCGGGGCGCGTGCAATTGACAGTTTCGGGAGCGCCGCCTTCGTGGTGTAGGTGAACCGCCCGCTTCTGATTGTACCTCCCGAGAAAGCTATGGGCGCTGGCTAAGTAGGTACTGGGTTCGAGACAGAATATTCCGCCGAGATTTGTTTCGAGAAGGTGTTTGTTGTTTGCTGTGTTTTATTGCAATTAATAGAATTAATAATGCGAAAGTGAATGGAAGAAGGAGTCGAGGACGCCCGAGAAAGACATGGCACGATCGAGTAAATCAAATACTTAAATCGGGTCATGTGAAGAGTCAGCATAACAGAAGAGTATGTATGAGATGATGTATGAAGCAAAGAGTGTGTGCCAAGACAGAGTTATATGGCGGTCCGTCCTCTCTGCCTACCCCAGCGGAGAAATTTCATGATGATCAGTTAGTTAGGTAACCTTTATGTGACTGAAATTATGCAAATTATGAGCTCGTGGCGTTATGAAATATGTGAAGAATTTTCTGTCCTGATTTTCTGAATCAGCCGCAACTATCTACAGTCATTTCCATACAGGCTATAAATATATTGTGTACTGATACACGCCTTTGTGTGTGGGAGAGTTACCGAGGCGAGAAAAGGAAAATGCCAGAACTGAGAGCAGTAATATATAGCTACTGGCCAGTACATCGAGCGCAGTTGTTTTCTGTCGTGCTTTATGGCAAGATGTCGGTTTTTTAAAAATAAAATAAAAATTTTTTTCGAAAGTGTCACGTTTTATACTTTGTTGCCAACAATTTATTGTCGTCGTCACCTGTCTGAAAGCGTGCCCCGCGAAACCGGTTCGTATCATGCGCGAGGTCGACTAGCGCCGCTTGCTTATGTGCTGAAGTGTCCGGCTTGAAAAATCACTTCAAAGCTCGACACTTTGTTGCTTTTATTGTCGTCGTCACCTGTCTGCAGTCGCCAAAGGACGAGCGAACTGTTGTATTGACCCTCTAAAGAAGCTTGCTGAAAAGATTTTTTCAATAATAATAATAATAATAATATTTGGATAATTTGTATAGCGCCGTTTTTGTGAAAAATCACCTCAATGTTCCAGTAAGTCCAACCGGCTGAAACTTTCTGCCTTCCCCACAATAGTGAAAATGAACAATTAAACATGAGACAATTAGATACGTGAAAACGCTTAAGTGAAACTTAACCCTTCTGATGACTGAAAGGGTACCCGGCTACCCTCGTGTATGTTTTATGGAATTTGAAACTTGTACATATGTATTAATCATTTTATCTTACTTTAAATGATAAATTTGACGTACTGTTGTGTTCTCAGAGCAATAATATACAAGAGAGAGCGCTGCTGTGGTCAATTTTGATGAGTTTTGCCGGACTCGGATAGACCTGGGCGTGGCTAGGACTAGGGCTAGGGTATTTACACATCCATTCATAGCACATGGCGACGTAATATTTTTGTTTATTCGTATAACCACTTTTTCACAGTTTTGTTATAAACAAAAAAACCGTTCACTTATGTCCATTTATGTCGCATATGAAAACGCGTGGGCGGAGTCAACGGAGACGCGGGACACGAAGAACATCCTTACAGTCCTTTAAAAGCGGTGTGATAATTTGGCGAAAATTGCTGTCTTTTTCTTTCTCATGGTGTCCGACGTAAAAACCTGGAGAAAGTGATTTATCACAAATTTGTATAGGTTGGGTAAAAATAATCAGCTCCCTCTCCATATATTGTTACTTCCAAGGTTGTGTTTATAGTACGTCACCTGAATTCTTAATACTATTTTTAATCACCTACAACATAATCTGTCTCTCGACGAATCACCTTTAGATATACAAATTTTAACCAAATCGTGTACTGTACGACAAATTCAAGAAAGTCCATTTTTTAATTTCGCTTCCATGACCTTAATCGGAAAAAAAATCATAATTTTAATTGTAAGTTAATAAGTGTGTCTATCTGATAGGACCTGCCAGGTAAGTATGTTCCTGTATATTTTCTTATTTCAAACTAGGAATTAATATGTAATAATAGAAAATAAGATCTGTACAGCGCCCTTGAGGCGATTTTTTACAAAAACGGCCCTGTACAAATCATCCAAGTATTATTATTATTACTGAATTAAAAACCCCAAGAGTAGATGGTACAGGGTGAAATTCAGATCCACTTCCCCAAGTATTGAACTGAGTCGAAATATATCACATCATAAAAGTGGTCCAGCAAATGATGTACTGTAAAAGAAACCTTCATACCAATTTAAAAAGGTGTAGTTTTCTTCATAGGAATTAATTTGACTAGCAGTCCAATATTAGGTATATTTCCTATAAACCCACAAAAATTATCATTATCACCTTCGAAGTTGGCGTTTTGTCTCTTTCTCTCTTTTTTATAGTAAAGAGTCCCAACTGCTTCTAACCGTCTAGAGCCAGTGGGACTATGGCATCCCCGATTGGGGTATGTTGTGAAGCTGAAGGTGGTGAGGAGGGGAAGAATATGGGGAAGAGGAAGGTTGAGGAAGTACCTGGCTATTCAGATCTGGTCACAAACGGCTAAAGCCATTTCAATCAAGCAACATTTCGATTCTGAATGGTGGTCTTTCACCAGGGCGATGCTTAATGTATCTACCACTCTGGAACGTTCCGCAAATATGCTTTTATAATATTTCATATGAATTAAATGTGTTATGACACATATTAATTGAATAAAAGTTATTTGGGCAAGCCGGGTTTCAACCTGCGACCTTTGGATTCGTAGTCGTATAACCGCACATTTTATATTTTTTTGTTTGATTTTGTACCCCGATGATGCTTATTCTATTCGAAACCGGTCGGTCATTTAAATTAAAATTTGTATCCGTGATCTTATACAACAGTTTTTTTTTTTCATTTAGCTTATTTTTGTACAATTGCATCTTTGTACGAGGGGTCATAGAAATTAGAATAATATCCGTGATCTTATGCAAGTGGTTTGTTTTTTCATTTCTGTGTTACACAATAATTCTTTGTCACCGTGGTTGTTCTTGTATGCAAGAATTGAAAGGTATGGGCTTGGGCGCAAAAACGAACAATCTGAAAGTATATTACCTTGTTGTATGCTGATGATGCGGTGCTGATTTCTAACAGTTTGGAATATCTGCAGTTTCTTGTGTCTAGGATGAACCAAGAACGTCTGGAGAATGTGTTAATGATGAATGTAAGTAAGTCCAAAGTCATGGTGTTTGAAGGAGAGAGTACGACAACAGCGTGCAATATAGTTGTGAATGTTGAATACTTGGAGCAAGTGGATGAGTTTGTGTATTTGGGCAGTATGTTCTAGAACGATGGAAAGGTTATATTATTTTGGAAATGAGATCCTTGAGACGTATGTGCGGTAAAACCGTGTATGACCGTATTAAAAATGTGGATATCCGGAGAGAATGCAAGGCTGATGTGAGCGTAATGAATAGGATCAAGAAAGGGACGCTTAGATGGTTTGGGCATATAGAGCGAATGAGCGAATAAAGGAGTGTGAAAAGAATATATGGTGCGAAAGTGAATGGAAGAAGAAGTCGAGGACGCCCGAGAAAGACATGGCACGATTAAGTGAATCAAATACTTGAATCGGGTCATGTGAAGAGTCAGAATAACAGAATAGTATGTATGAGACGATGTATGAAAGTGAATGAAGCAAGGAGTGTGTGCCAAGACAGATTTATGGTATATGGCGGTCCGTCTTATCTGCCTACCCCTGCGGGGAAACGGCGCGATGGTTAGTTAGTTAAAATGTGAAATAAGAAATATTTTATCGAATACAATTTACTTACGCACCTCGGGATTTGAACCCGCGACCTCTGGATTCGTAGTCGAGCGTCTTTACCACTCGACCACTGAGGCCGTCTAAACATGTGTGGTCAATTTGAGGGTTCCAAATTTAGGGGTAACTCCGAGCTATCCAAAACAACGCAAGTCGGTAGGCGCCCTGCCACATGCAATAATAAATAGTCTGCATCCAATATCCAGTGTGCTTATCCGACATCCATGTGCGCCAATCTGCGGGCTGCGGTCCGCCCGCGGCCGCAAACCGAAACAGCGAACGGCGACAGGGGCGCAGCGTCCACCTTCACGCCGCCCGTATTTCAGAGACCGCCGCCCCGCCGTTGGCGGTTTTCGCTGGCGCCGCAGCGGCGGACGCACCCGATTGGCTGGCGGCCCGACAATGGCTTCGATGTATTTTCAATACGAATTATTTTAATTTATAAAATCGTCAATGGAATTATAGACTCACCAGGTTGGTGACCAGATCTGAATAGTCAGGTACTTATTATAGACAGACCAGATCTAAATAGCGAAGTCCTTCCCAACCTTCATCTTTCCTTTCTCCTCCTCATTTCATTAAATTGGAATTATAGACAGGCCAGATTGATGACCAGATCTGAATAGCCAGGTACTTTTCCCAAACTTCCTCTTTCCCATCTCCTCCGCACTTCGTTAAGCTTCACAACATACACCGATTGGGATGATTGTTGATGGGAAGTAAAAAAAATAAAGCCAATAGTTCAATACACAAAATTGTATATGAAAATCGTACGCAAAAGAGATTCCCCCAAGGGCAAGGAACTTGATCGTGTCGACAGTCGGAATACCAAAAAATATCTATGAATGTAAATGAAGCAATCACGTATGGGTTCCCTTCCTCTCTGCCCACCTCTTCTGCAACCGCCGTGAGGGTAGGTTGGCTAGTAAGCATCGTTAGTTTGATCAATTATTTTGAAAACACAAACCCCCTCAGAGCGCTGATCACTCAAGCTAAATCTCCTGGGCACAGGTGGCGCTAGGGGCAGGATGACACCCTTAAATCACCACCCCATCTCCCCCGTGTTGACCCACCCCTAAATCAGGGAGGGGGGCTTATCACACCCGCACAGTAACTGTGTGGCGAGAATCGCACTTGTCTGATCCTACGGGGGGAGTGGAGGCAAGGGGTGAGGCCGATGGAATAAAGCTTAGATTGAAGCAGATGGGTTAGTCTGACTTATCATCCGGACGCTTCTCCGCAGGGGTAGGCAGAGAGAACGGACCGCCATACAACTGTCCCGCACACACTTATTGCTTCATTCGCATTAAATCATAGTTTCATACCCGTACATACCTACTCTTCTGTTCTTCTGACTTTTGTCATGTCTTCCTCAAGCGTCCCTGACTTGTTCTACCGTTCGCTTTCACATCATATATTTATCTCACACTCCTTTCTCCGTCCATCCGCTCTACATGTTTAAAACATCTAAGCGTCCCTTCCTTTCATGATCATTACCGATAAAATATAGAAATAAGTCAAGTAAATAACGTGTAGGTCCATGCATAGAGAAATAAAAGAAACAAAAAGGATTTGTTTAGTAATAAGAAATTTGAATCCATTTTTTTTTTAAATTATCAATATCCTTCAAACTTAAATACCAGTAATTTTTTTATGGTTCGTTTTCATAGTTAAATTAATTCTCAAAGTTTGAATTTTTTAAACGCCGCCAAAACGGCAGTAACTCAGAGGTAGGGAGCGGAGGGGTGCGTGACGTCATCCGTACCGTCAGAAGGGCAATTTGTTTGGAATTTTTTAAATATTTAACAAGGAATTTCAGTTATTCCTGTTGATTAATTTTAACCGTCTAACTTAATTAATGTATTTTTTAAAAAATTTTTTAAATATCAAAATTTCATACGAAAATTGATTTTTACTGTTGTTTTGTTTTTGTTTTTTGTATATCCCGCCAAAAACAGCGCATTACACGGTATTTATTTTTGACATCGCAAACTGTCGTTGTCCAGCTGTCAGTCGCGTATTTTGTTAGCTTGTGCTTTTTCTTCAATTTTACCGCTTTTAATTTAACAAAACCCTCTAAAATGCCAGGAGATAATACATATTACTATTGCATCGTACCGATGTGTAAAAATACAAGTATTACTGCAATTTATCATCGTTCCAAGAAATGCAGTTTTACGTAAAACAATGGTGTAACGCCATGAGGGCGGCATCAAGTGCGTAAACGGTACATTTGACGTAGGAGTTCGTTTGACTAATCATGAAGCGTTTCTATTTTATGGCGTTTTAACCAATTTTCAAGAAGCTTTATAATTTCTAAGAATAATAATATGGAAATATATATATACATACAAAACATATATATATATATATATATATTATTTCTAATTTTGAAACTGTTAATTCGTGGTGGAATTCCATTTTAATGATTTAATAAAACAAATATATAACTTTATTCCACTTTTATTGTATGACTGAAATAACTTAAATATTAAATAAAATAAATAAATATTCCAGATAGATATATAAAATAATAATACCAATAAATTAAAAGTAGCTTTTACCCTGTAACTATTAAAATCATGCAACAATACTGATGTATATAATTAAAGTAAAATCATTTTTACTACCCCTGACATCCCCAAAAATAGTATATAAGCCGTAGGTTAACAACAACTTGTACTAGTCTAAAGATGGCCATCATAGGTTGAAACCGGTCCAGTCATAAAATAAAAGTGGAATAAAGTTATATATTTGTTTTATTAAAACAAATAGATATTTATATTCACTCAAATTCTTTAATAATTAACTAACTAACCATCGCGCCATAATCCCCTCAGGGTCAGGTAGAGATGACGGACCGCCATACAACTCTGTCAAGGCACACACTCCTAGCTTCATCCACATGAATTCATTGTTTCATACTCGTAAATACTTTTTCTTCTGTTATTCTGACTTTTGGCAGGTATTCCTCGGGAGTCCCAGAATACTTCTTCAATTCGCTTTCGCGTCATATATCCTTTTCACACTCCTTTCTTCGTACATCTGATCTACATGCCCAAACCATATAAACAAGCGTTTCCACATTTGTGATACGGTCATAGATCTACTTTCATCCTTTCTCTGCCAGTTCCATGCCTCACTGCCATACATCAGGGTTGGTATCAGCACTCTACTGTGGACTGCTAGATTCGCTACTTTGAACAGTTTATATTGAATAATTACTGTTGCACAGATAATCGTCAAAAGTTTTTTTTTCGCCGTTCCGTGAAGTAAAAAGAGCTCAAAACCGTTAACATACAACAAAATGTTGCCATTGAAGCGTTTTTTTTTTTAATATTTAAATGCCTGCCCGATCCGTCATAATCCGTCGAAGGTGCGCTTATCTGTGTCTATGGTTTGTCCAGCGGTTGTCAGTGCTGCCACCACGCGGACAAACATCTATTCCATGGATTATTTACTATTCTTTGTAGGGTTTCCCGTAAGAAAGAGTCCGTAGATATTCGCATAGCTGCGCCATAGATAAATAAATCTGCATAAACAAGACGCGTGGCGCCCAACGTGGGGCATTAAAAAAAAAAGGTTTTTATCGTTAGTTTGTTTTTGTTTTTGAATTTTTATTTAGATGCATGCAATTTTTTTTTTCACACATCTAGTGAGAAAAAAATAGATACCTTTCACAATAGTAGAACGAAGCGCATAAGATTACTAACTAACCGTCACGCCGTTTCCCCGCAAGGGGTAGGCAAAAGGACGGACTGCCATATAAATTTGTCTTGGCACACACCCCTTGCTTCATTCACATTGTCTCATACAAACTCTTCTGTTATTCTGACTCTTCACTTGACCCGATTCACTTGATCGTGCCATGTCTTTTTCTCGGGCGTCCTCGACTTCTTCTTCCATTCACTTTCGTATCATATATTATTTTCACACTCCTTTCTTCGATCATTCGCTCTGCATGCCCAAACCATCTAAGCGTCCCTTTCTTGATCCTATTCATTACGCTCATATCAGCCTTGCATTCTCTTCGAATATCCACATTTTTAATACGGTCATACATGGTTTTACGCACATACGTCTCAAGGATCTCATTTCCAAAGCATTCAGTCTACTTTCATCCTCCCTCTACCAGTTCCATGCCTCAGCATAAATCAAGAATCGAGACACATTTTGAATGGTTTTAGTCATCTTTGGTGACTAGATCTGAACAACCAGGTACTTTTAAACATTCTTCTTTCTATCTTTTTCTCCTCGCCACTATCTCCATCTCACAACATTCCTCAATCGGGGATACCAGTCTCACTGGTTAGTAGTTTTGACACGATTTAATAATATCAAAATTTCAACCTTATTCCGATATTTTTTATTAAGACCCGACCGGTTTCACCTTATAACGGACATCTTCAGACTGGCATAATTTAAAGTAAGACTATGGTACTAGTCTCAGAGCAATAATATACAAAAGAGAGCGCTGCTGTAGTCAGTTTTCAATGAGGTTTGCCGGACTCGGCTGAACCTGGGCGTGGCTAGGACTAGGGCTAGGGTATGTATACATCCATTCATAGCACATGCGACATAATGTTGTTTATTCGTATGACCACTTTTTCACAGTATTGTTATTAACAAAAATATAGAATGTAACCTAATGAAGCGTTGAGTTATGTTCATTTATTTCGCGTATCAAAATGTGTGGGCAGAGTCAACGGAGACGCGGTACACGAAGAACATTCTAACAATACTTTAAAGTGGTGTGATCATTTGAGGAGATTTTGTTGTCTCTTTCTTTCTCATGGTGTAGTACGTAAAAACCCGGAGAAAGTGATTTGTCCCAAATTTGTATAGGTTGGGTAAAAAAAAATAGTTCTCTCTCCATATATTGTTACTTCAAGGTACTAGTATATCTGATAGTATAAATACGCTAAGCCGTCTTCTGTACACCATTCGTGTGATGACTGCAAAAACAATACTGGTAATTATCGCTCACACGTAAAAAAGTTTGAAATTTTATTCCGATTACGCAACTTCGCGATTCACTCACCATGTCCCTTTTGACGTGTGCATCGAGACTAAACTAGTTTACAATTGATGTCCCTTAAATCATAAAAATTGAGTGCCGCCACAAATTAGCAGTTTAAAAATTAGATACTTTTGGAACATTTTAAACATAATTTTTTGATCCTTTCAGTGGCGCAGCCTATAACGCAGCCCGTGTTGGTGTGGGCAATGTGACCATAATGTGTAGACTCGGGGCGGGGGGCAGTAGCGCGTGCCTTATCGCCCGCTCGGCCGAACACTCGCCCCTCGCCCTCGCCCCGGCCCCTAAGCAGACATTACCAACGTCGCGCCCCTGCTCCAGAGTGTGTGTACACGGGACGTGGGATCGAGTGTCGGGGAAATTCGGGACGAACCGGGAAAATGAGGAATATTTTATTGAAAATGCAAAGTTCCCGCTCATACCGCGAAATTAGAGTTTTTTTAATCATAATATGAAAGACCACCATTCAGTATCGAAGCGTTGCTTGAAATGGGTTTAGCCGTGTTTAGTGACCAGATCTGAATAGCCAGGTATTTTCTTGTCCATCTTATTTCCCTCTTCACTACCTTCAACCTCACAGCAAGCCTCAATTCGAGATGCCATAGACTCACTGGCTTCAGACGTTTGGGACTCTTTTGCGGTTTTCACTTTTATTTCGGACTAGATCTGAATTGCCAGGTTATTTCTAAACTTTCTCTTTCCAATCTCATTTCCTGCCCACTACCTTCAGCCTCACAAAATACTCCAATTGGGGATGCCATAGTTTCACTGGCTCTGTACGGTTTGGGAGCAGTTGGAACTCTTGACTGGTTTTTACTTTTGTTTGGTGAATAGATCTGAATAGCCAGGCACTTAATAACCTTATATATATATATATATATAGCCTCACTGGCTCCAGACAGTTCAGAGTGGTCAGGATTCTTGTGCGGTGTTCGCTCTTTGAATTTAAAAAAAGTTGCATGAAATGGCTGTGTTTGGTTATGAGATACGAGTAACCGGGTAGGTACATCTCAAGCCTTCCTCTTCTCTTCCCCACCCCCTTCAGCCTCACAACTTACCCTGTTGGGGATGCCATAGTCTCACTGGCTTCACACGGTTGGGAGCAGATAGGACTCTTGTGCGGTTTTTAATTTTGTTTGGTGACTACATCTGAATTGCCAGGTTCTTTTCTGACCTGACCTTCTTTCCGCATCTTCTCCCTTCCCCACCCCCTTCAGCCTCACAGCATACCCTAATTGATGATGCCATAGTCTCACTGACTCTAGACGGTTGGGAGCAGTCAGGACTCTTGTGCGATATTCACTGTATTTTTTTTAAACGTTGCTTCAAATAGTCGTGTTTGGTCACTAGATACGAGTTACCAGGTAGGTACATCTCGAAACCTCCTCTTCCCCATCTCCTTTGCTTCCCACTACCTTCAGCCTCACATCATAGCCTAATTGAGGATGCCATAGTCTCACTGGCTCTAGAGTCTAGACGGTTGGGAGCAGTCAGGACTCTTGTGCAGCATTCACTATAGTTTATTTTTTTAACGTAGCCTTAAATATCCGTGTTTGGTTACTAAGCAGGTCCCAAACCTTCCTCTTCCCCACTCCCTTCAGACGATCGGGAGCAGTCGGTTAACTCGTGCTGTATTTATAATTTCCCTCGGGCCCTCGCGTGTCTCGTTGATTAACAAAAGACAACGGTTTCGGCCAAATAAACTACCTTATTACGGCAAAACGTCTCGACATCTCGTGCGAGCTTAAAGTAACAATATATGGAGAGAGAGCTAATTAATTTTACCCAACCTATACAATTTTGGGATAAATTACTTTCTCCGAGTTTTTACGTCGTACACCACGACAAAGAAAGAGACAACAAACTTTCCCGAATTATCACACCGATTTAAAGTATTGTTAGAATGTTTTTCGTGTCCCGCGTCTCCGTTGACTCCGTCCACACGTTTTGATACGCGAAATAAATTAAGATAACTCAACGGTTTATTAGGTTATATGATTATTTTTTTACAATACCGTGAAAAAGTGGTTATACAAATAAACAAAAACATTATGTCGACATGTCCTATGAATGGATGTATAAATACCCTAGCCTTTGTCCTAGCCGAGTCCGGCAAACCTAATAACTTTGAATATATTAATATTAAACTAACGTCCGGAGTACCCCAAGGTGCCCATCTAGCTCCTCTTGTTTTTAACATGTTTACTAAAAATATTGCCAAAGTATTTTCTTCCTCGCGTTTTTGGCTTTTTGCAGATGACAATAAGATCCTTAAAATAATAAAATCTTTTAGTGACTGTATTCTTCTCCAAATTGATATTGACTCATTTGATGAATGGTGTGAAACTAACTGCCTAGAATTAAACATTGATAAATGTGAAATTATGTCATTTCATAGAACTCATAAACCGATCGTCTTCAATTATAAATTAAATAGTGTCTCCCTATCTACCGTCAGATCTATAAAAGATCTTGGTGTCACTCTAGACTATAATCTTTCTTTTCGTGACCACATTAATAATGTAGCTAATAAACACTAAAAATTCTTGGATTCATCAATAGAATTGCATGTGACTTTAATAATATAAAGACTCTAAAAACCCTTTACTGCTCATTAGTTCGCCCTCATCTAGAATATGCTAGTGTAATTTGGTCCCCTTTCTATACCGTTCATATTCATCATATTGAATCCTTACAACATCGCTTCTTACGCGGTACTGCATGGAGATTGGGGCGAGAAAGAGGCGATTATTCATGTAATGAAATTGAACAATTATTGAAAATGTCTTCATTATAAAAGCGCAGGAAAGACTATGATTTAATTTTCATTTACAAAATTATTAATTGTTTTATTGACTCACCTTCTCTGTTGCAACTTATCCAATTCAACATTCCTTGCCGAAGACTCAGAAACAATGAATTGCTATTCCTCAATCATCACAAAACTCATTGTGGGTATAATTCTCCAATGTCCAGAATGTCAAGACTTGTTAACTCAAGCCATGGTCTTGAAATTTTTAGTAGCAGTCTAAACGATTTTTGTCATTCTTTACGACTCTATCATAACTTTGACTAGACCATGGCTTGAATGTTCTTTCTTATGTTTATTTTGTTCTATTTTGTCATCGCTTCATTTATTATTACGTATGTGCTGTTTTTTCTCTGTTGCTCCTTTTCCCATTTCGTGTTTTATATGTCTTTTTTGTAATTGGACTTTGTCCGTTAATTTATAAATAAATAAATCTCGTATAAACTGACTACAGCTCTCCCTACAGCGCTATCTCTTGTATACCGGTATTATTGCCCTGAGCGTGCGAGTCTATAGCACTTTCCATAGAAACATATAATAATTAAACCGGAAACAATACTGGGCAAACAATCAGATTTGGAGATTTTAATTTGGAATTTAAATTATTCGGAGATTCCCAGAGGCGAACCCTTTTCATTATCATCTTGAAATAACTTTGCATTCAATACAAAGGAAAAGGGGGTCTGTTGTTTTAAGGACGGAATATTATTTTTCCTGGGGCAGCGAACAACAGGCCCCCTTTTCTGGCCATGGCATAAGAAGACATTTTTGATAAATTTATCGCGACTCGGAATACCCCCCGGAGTGCCTATTTCGTAATTAATTCATGAGACGATTTGATAATTAGGGCGGGGCTGGTGAGATACTCGCTGGGCGGCGTCAGTTCGCGAGATTTCGAGTGGTTTGCGGGGACTTATTAACAGATCGACCGACTAACCAACCCTCGCGCCTTTTCCCCGCAGGACTAGGCAGAGAGGACGAACCGCCATACGAACTAGAAAATAAGATCTGCACAGCGCCCTCGAGGTGATTTTTCACAAAAACGGCACTATACAAATCATCAAATATATTATTATTAAACGTCTTCCAAAGGTCGCGGGTTCAAACCCGGCGTGTGTCAATGACTTGAATTCAATTCATATGTGTCATAACACATTTAATTCATATAAAATAATGTAAAGTTTAATTTGGCACGTTCCAGAGTGGTAGATACTATCAGTAGCGCCCTGGTGAACGACCACCATTCAGAATCGAAACGGTGCTTGAAATGGCTTTAGCCGTGTTTGGTGACCAGATCTGAATAGCCAGGTACTTTTTAACCTTCATCTTCCCCATCTTCTTCCCCTCCCCGCTACCTTTTACTTCACAACATACTCCAATTGGGGATGCCATAGTCCCGCTGACTCTAGACGGTTGGGAGCAGTTGGGACTCTTGTGCGGTATTCACTTTTTATTTTTATTTTTTTAAAGAATCTTTCGAAAGAAACGAAAAAAAATAAAAAATATTCCTCTGTGAACACCGCAAGACAGTTAGACTATGGTATCCCCGATTGGGGTATGTTGTGAGGTTGAAAGTAGTTGGGAAGGGAAGGAGAAATGCTAGAGGAAGGTTGGGTTCCGATTTAACTAATAAAATTGCACCGTACTATAGTTTCATCTGCCCGAAGACAGTTGGACTATGTTATCCCCAATAATTGGGGTATGTTGTGAGATTGAAGGGAGTGGTAAGGGGAAGGAGAAGTGCTAGAGGAAGGTCGGGAAATATTTGGCTATTAAGATGTGTTCACCAAAGACAGCCATTTCTAGCTAAGTTCCGATTCAATGAATAAACTTGCACCGCACTAGAGTTCCATCCGCCCGAAGACAGTGGGAGTATGTTTTTCCCAAACGGGGTATGTTGTAAGGCTGAATGGAGTGGGGAGGGGAAGGAGATGAGAAAGAGGAAGGTCGGAAAGTATTTGGCTATTCAGATCTGTTCACCAAACACGGCTAACGCCGTTTAAAGCGAATTTCCGATTCAATAAATAAACTTGTCAAATAACGCATCTTCACTGATAAACCCCTCGACGCATTTGCAAATATTATTTTTCCAGATTGAAAACGAATTACACCCCCGACTCCATTATCAGCTGAGGTAGTCGCCCCCCTACCTCCCGCCCCCGGCCGCGGGGGGCGGTGTCAAACAAAGGGTAAAAACGGGCAGTTCCCGGGAGAAAGGCCGCCATAAATAACAAGGCATTATTGTCTTTTAATTTATAAAGACAACCGCAGACACTGCGAAGGGTTGGAGTCGATCGTGAAACTGAGATGAACATCTCTCTAGAATAATTTATTATTAAAAATCGTCGAAAGAAGCGAAGCTAGCAGTCCACAATGGAGGGTTTGTACTAGCGTTGTGACCGCTCCGAAAGAACTACTTCTTTTGTCACTTCATTCATTGTTCATTGAACAAATACTTCAATTGAAGTTGGTAGTTCATTTTAGCGTTGTGACTGCTCATGTAACCTATTTCATTTTGCGGTAGTTCAAACTTCATTCATTTCATTTCATTGAACAAATACTTTAATGGAAGTTAGATTACAAAGAACTACTTTAATTTGCAGCAGTTCAGTTGCGAAATTGAACATCAAAGCTTATAAAGAGGTACTGTAATTGAAGTTCGACTTTAAAGTACTTCGATCTAAAGGAACGTGTTTTTCGTGAGTTATTTTCGTTTTTAAATCTCTACCGACTAGTACTTTTGTTTTGGCGAGAAACTTTTTTTGTCGATTTGCTAGTAGTTTTCGAAAAAATATTAAGGAACCAGTTCCAAAAAGAACTGAACAAATAACCGGATAAATTCAAATCTCTTTTTTGCGAGTTCGACTTCAATTGAAGTGTTCACTGCGAAGGGTTCATTTTAAAGAACTAGCAGTTCGTGAAGCATTCACAAAACATTGAATTTTTCCCAACGCTAATATCTACAGTAACGACGACGTTTCCGACTGCATATATAGGTTTGTAGATGTTTACGCGTTCTCGAGCTTTTATGGAAACGCATAATTTCGGCCATAGACAAAAGAACGAAGAAAGCGATTCATCTTATTCGTGATTGTGTCGTCTTCCTCTGTTTGTGGCCTTTGTTTAGTGCGTATTATGTCCACAATTCCGGACCCGCTTTGTCTATGGTCCGGGCGAGAGATTGCTTCTTGTCTATGATTCTTTTTGACAGCGGCTGTCAAAACAAGATAACGTTTTTTGTTTGACGTAAGCGGGTCAGGTTTACGATTGCGTATTTAGAAAATCTTTTTTGCGCTGCTTGTCGTAATTAAGCGGAATCGCCAAGCACCGGCCTCCGCGGTCGAGTGGTAAAACGCTCGACTGCGAATCCACAGGTCGCGGGTTCAAACCCAATTATAATTCAATAAAATAAAATAATGTGTAGTATATTTCCAGCGCATTTCAGAGTGGTAGATACTTTAATTATCGCCTTAGTGAAAGACCACCATTCAGAATCGAAACGTTGCCTGAATTGGTTTTAGCCGTGTTTGGTTACCAGATCTGAATAGCCAGGTACTTCCTTACCTTCATCTTCCCCATATCCTGCCCCTCGCTACTACCCTCAACCTCACAACACACCCCAATTGGGAATATATTTTACAGAGTCTCACTGGCTCTAGACGGTTGGGAGCAGTTGGGACTCTTGTGCGTTATTTAAATATATGTTTTTAAACCACTGGAAACATATAACATAGAAATGAATATTGTTATTTCCATATCACATATAGGCGAGCTTTGCTGTAAGGGAAATTTTTACTTTACCCTGTAAGAGAAAGATTTACATCTCACGGTGATTGAAAAAAAAAAAAAATAAGCTTAGACAAATTAAATTCGCCAACAGTTTACTGCAAATATATCGTCACTGAAAAGGCGAAAAGGTTTAAGCGACACTTTGGTCAAAAATGAGTAAAAATATACAGTTTTGATCAGTTTTTTTTCTGCATCGAACGCTCTGACTCTCGTTTGGTTCTGAAAACTTTTGTGGCCCTTCAGCCATCTGAAATAAATTTACCGTTTGGGAGAAGGCTTGACTTAAGCGACACAAGTTTGGGACAATCAGGAAACGCAATGAGATTATTGATTTAACTGAGTGAACCTTTTTATTTCAAAGTCCAACCTTGTATTGAAGCCTTGTGAATTAAATTGTGAAACAAAATACTTTACAGGGCTCTGGTGTAAATTCCCAAAATGGCGCATCAGCCCTTTTGCTTTTATAATATAGGAGCTACTTATTACATCTTGGGGCGATTTACATCAAACGCTCACAAACACACGGGTTCGCCTTGGAGCTGACCCTTGAAGCGACACGTCACTGGTATATTTAGTTGCCACTGGAATTAAGCAGCGCTGATTGCCTTTGTGGTTCGTGGGAGACGTCGAGGTGGTATTTGAAATGTAGTGCTGCGAGGCATGGGCGTACCTTTTGGGGCTGCTATTGTTAATACATCATATACACATTTGTAATGAGATGGGATAAAGGATATCGCAAACGCATCTGAAGGATCTTGTTTAAGGCTGACGATGTTGTTCGTTTAGAAAAACTACAGAATTAAAAAAAAGTTTTTTCAAAAAAAAATATTGGTATATACATCTCTATAAATATATATTTACTATTAATGATTAAATAAAACTAATTTATATGGAATAAAGTTATATTATATTTATATATTTATACATATATATATATATATACATATATATATATATACATATATATATATATATATATATATATATATATATATACATATATATATATATATATATATATATATATATAAATATATATATATATTATATATATATATATATATTATATTATATATATATATATATATATATAATATAATATTATGGTTAATTTATAAAACGTCATTTTTGTGAAATACCACCTCGAGGGCGCTTTACAAAACCTAAAAATTACGGCTTAATTTACCAATAAATTATCTAAATAGCTAAAATTATTATTGATATTAACGTATTAGTTATTTACATCTGTCACGGGCTGTGCAAAATAATTGAACTTTTTTTTTTTTTTAAAAGAAAGGCAAACATTCCCGAGTTACGAATAACCTGACCATATTTGAAAAACTCCTACTGCCATTATAAGAATCGGAAGATGTTGCTTGTGCAATGATGGAGGACATAGCCAGCAGAGGAATTGAACGCACAATGCCCGGGTGGGAATCCGACGCGTTTGTCCACTCAGCTACTGACCGGTCGTTTAGCAGTACATCGAGGATTGAGGATCGCGGAACATTGCATGAAAAAATATTATTACACTGGTGGGTTTAAGATTCTAACAGGTTAGCTTAGCTGTGATAATTAGGGCAATGCTGTTATTTATGATTTGATATGATTTTTTGAAAAGATGAGTTTTGAGTTTGGCTCTATTTTTCTGGTTTCTTTGGAAGGCTCCCCACTATTACGCCCAGGTGGTCCGACCCCCCTCCACCGCTCGGTTCGCGCTACAGAAATTCAGTCCTACTACTTCTTGATCCTACTCTGTATATCGGGGTATTTTTTATATTTTTCGTAGTGAGGAACAGATGATGACGAAAATCTTCTAATGAATTTAAGGAATGAGAGTCTGAAAAGTTTCCTTGGTTTGAACAGAAATTCTATTGGGCTTGTTACATCTTGATTATGGATATTTTATTTCAGTTATTTCAGTTATATATTGAGTTAGGCTCTGAATTCGAGTCTTCTTTTATCATTCTCAGATCATGTGGTGGTCCATTCCAAGCTTTAAGACCTGACACTCCTGCAGCTCGCTTTCCGAACTTAGTGTCTGGTGTGCGCTATGGTTCCTTCAACCTTCCGATAGTCGATGACATTGCCGATCAAAGGGTTGACTGTCGCGAATTGGAATCTTCAGGAATACATAATTCCGATAAATAAGCTGGAGTTAAGCTTGACTCACACCAGCGTCCGGATCCGCTCAGTGACGATATTGTTCCGCAAGAGAGCTTATTGATATGGTATGAATATCAATCAAGGAGTATGTACCAAGACAAATTTGTGTGGCAGTATATCCTTCTGCCCACCCTTGTGATATTTAACTACTTAGTTAGTTAAATAATTATTTTGAAGTGTAAAAATAATTAATCGCAATTTTTTTCAGTTTTTTATACTAAAAATGGTTTAATTAAAAAAATATTATTTAGTGATAAAAGTATTTTTACATTTTTTTTATCAAAATAATTATTTAATAATTAATAGTTAAATAAAAAAGGGTTATTTTAAGGATATACTGCCACACAAATTTGTCTTGGTACATACTCCTTGATTGATATTCATACCATATCAATAAGCTCTCTTGCGGAAAACATCGTCACGGAGCGGATCCGGACGCTGGTGTGAATCAAGCTTTATTCCGTTAATTATATACTTGATGAATTGTGCAGGTGATACAAAATTCACAATGTATTTGTTTTCAAAATGTCTACGATGGCGAAGCCACCCACTGCACAGTTGAGTGTGTCAATCCGTACGTATTTAACGTATTTTAATTTAAAAAAACAGCACATTTTAAACCTTGTTTCACAGAGACTGCGAATCAGAACAGCGGTGTTGTTTGAAACATTTTTGACTATTTGTGGCCAGAACTGGGCATCCATTTACTTTCAAACCTTCCTCTAGCTCTTCTATTTCCCTTCCTTCAACATTACCCTAACGGGGGTGCCATAATCCCACTGGCTCCGGGGTTCGGGAGACTTTTGAGCGGCTAATGATAAATAAATAAATAATAAAGCGGAAATGGCTACAGTCGTGTTTGGTGACTAGATTTTATAAGCCGGGTACTTCCCAGCCTTCCTCTTCCTTTACCCACCCTTTTACCCTCACAACATACCCCAATAAAGGGATGTCATAGTCCATACGACAAAATGAAATAATAACTTTGTATAAGACCACAGACTTTTATTTTATTTTTTACGACCGACCGGTTTCGATAGCCTAAGTATTGTTAGGGTTAAAAATTAAAATAAACAAAAAATACAAAGTGTGCGGTTATACATACAGAGGGAGAACACAGCATAAAATAAAATAAGAGAACAGTGAGAAAAACAAATTCATATTTAAAAAATAAAACTCGATTTTAGTAACATTATTTGACGGTTTCTATTTTATTTTTTTATGGCTGTTCAATCGAAGAAAAATAATGATTTGTATGGTCCATAAAAGATCTTCGATTCCTAAGGTAGAACACAGAAAAAAATTAAGCTTCAGGCATGTGAAAATCTTTTTACGGGTAAAGTCTTCTACGTGCAAACCATTTTTCGGAATTGTTTTTGTTGAATAATGTGGCAAACGAAGTTTGTGTTTGACTCTAAACGGAAAAAGATTTTAACATTAGTGCTTGTGCTTTATAAAACAATAAAACATGCTTTTTTTCTATGGTTTTTTTTTGCATAATTTAAATAAAAAATACCAGTGAACTTATATAGCGCAGTTTTGTGATATTTCACATCAAGTGCGCTTCATACTAAATTAATTATGCTAATAAGACTAACTAACAAGGAGAAAATAATACATAATATGTATACAAATTAAAACTATCTAAAATCATGATCGTTGTCATAAATTATGAGAGAAAAAGGTTCAGATATGGGTTTAACAGTGCATGTGTACATCAACAAATTAAAAAAAACAATTTACCAGAAGCTAAGGGTATAAAAATTTAGATGAAACCTTGGAGAAACAATGTATGGAGAGAGAGCTAATTATTTTTACCCAACCGATACAAACTTGCGATAAATCACTTTCTCCGGGTTTTTACGTCGTACAGCATGAGAGAGAAAGAGACAGCAAATATAATACTCCGCTTCTATGTACTGTAACAATGATCTTGGGCTCCTGGGTCACCGAGAGACTCCGCCCACATTTTTTATTATGCCACTCAAGTTGACACAACTAAACAATTTTTTTTTTTGTTACATGCTATATTTTTGTTGATATCAATACTTTGAAAAAGTGGTTATACGAATAAACAAAAACATTATGTCGATATGTGATATGAATGGATGTATAAATACCCTAGCCATGGTCTTAGCCACGCCCAGGTCCGCCGAGTCAGGTAAAAATCATCAAAAACTGACTACACTGCCTTGGATTGATACCACTCTATATACTCTAAGGATGAAACATATGAATTCATTCCGATTAACTAAAAAGGAGAAAATAATACATAATATGTATACAAATTAAAACTATCTAAAATCATGATCGTCATCATAAATCATCATATTAAATGGCAATTTCGTCCTAATCGCCACCATCGTAAGGAGTGCATGATTTCGTTCAAGCTGCTTCGATTGGATAGCTTTAAAACGAAAATAAAATCAGAAATCGGTAATTTTAAGAAGAAATTAATGTTGAACGTTGGTTGTTTTAAATCAATTTAACAGGTGAATGGTTTTCGGGGGTTTTGAAATAAAATTTGGCTAAATACTATTTGGACAGTTGCCCGACCAGCCCGCGTGATGGCCCCGCTAATTATTACGGCGGTGCCCTAATGGTCAAACCGCTAATTACGCCACTGAAATGGCTCCATTCAAAATACGTGACCGGATATTTTTTATTATTTTTTTAATAGCGTTTGTTGACACCCGTCACGATTTTAGAATCTTTTTTTTTTACCTATTTTTTTAGAAAACTCTCCATTACTTTAAGCGTGCCTTAACTTTTTTGAATTTTTGTTTCTTTGTGAAGAATCGCTCGGAGATAAGGGCTGGAAAGGGGCCATTAGTCGTACGATAAAATTGAACAACAATAAAAGCATCCCTTCTGTTCGATTTTAAAACGATAATTTGTTAGGTTCTTACCTTTGTATTCTTCATACAGTTTCTACCTATCTCGCCATTTTGCTATTCGATTCTCTTACTCAACAACACTGTGTTCGTAAACAATTGACAATACAAACAGAAGAGTTATGAGAAAAAACTTGGTTTGTTTCGTTGGCGTTTCGCTTGGTCGTCGGTTTGTAGTTTTTCTTCAAGTAATATTAAATTAAGTTTGGTGTTTTGTTGTGTGTAAGAAGAATCTAAAACTTCCACTTCAACTACATCGGTGAGTGAATGGTTTCCTATTTTCCTATGATTCCAAATAATCTTTCCACATCACTAATGAGATATTTCCACTTAGAAAAACTTGGGAAAAACATTTATTTTATTTACATTTTTTAAATAATTCATCGTATTATTTTTCTTCTTTGGCGGAGGTCAAATTTGGATTAAAAAATGACTCATTCCATCTCTCTGTATTCTTGACCGGGAGGTCTATTTCTAATAATTCTTGGGACTCTCATTTAGTGAAATTTATTTAATTGTAGACGGCCTCCGTGGTCGAGTGGTTAAGACGTTCGACTACGAATCCAGAGGTGGCAGGTTAAAATACCGGCTTGCGTAAATAATTTTTATTTAATCAAAGAAAAATATTTCAAATCTAATTCATATAAAAAATATTACACAATCTGAAAGACCACCGTTCAGAATCCAAGAGTTGCTCAAAATGACTTTAGCCGTGTTTGGTGACCAGATCTGAATAGCCAGGTACTTTCCCATGTTCCTTCCTCATCTCCTTCCCCTCTCCCGCTGCCTTCAGCCTCACGACATACCACAATTGGATGTAGTTATGCAGAAAGCATCCAATCCCTAAAAGATGAAACTGTGAAAAAGGCGTTTGAAAATATGACGATAAAAAAGCATTAATATGCGTAATCGGCATTTTAAAGTGAATATGGTTGTTTTTTTCTTTATGAGCATTATTATAAATTTCATTAATGTTTTTTTTTTATTAAAAAAAAATGCATTTCTTATGCTATGCCATATTTTATAATGTTTTTAAACATTAATTTTAGTCGAATATCTGCAATGTGCGTTAGTAAAAAAATAAATTGCAAAAAATTCATTGCATTTGGGGTTTCGATGTTTTCAGCAAGCATAAATCTCGTATTTATCTATAGGAAAACATGTAAAACTATTTTTTTGGCAAATTGTGGGTCGGACGCTTTCTGCATAACTACATAGAATCAGGGATGCCAAAGTCCCACTGGCTCCAAACGGTTGGAAGCTTGAAGGAACAATATATGGAGGGATAGCTAATTTGTTTTACCCAACCCATCCGAAATTGTAATAAATCACTGTTTCCGTGTTTTTACATCGTACACCATGAGAAAGAAAGAGACAACAAATTTCTTGGACGGCTTCTATATACTGTCGTAATGTTCTTAAGCTGGTTATTTTCGCTGGTTAACGGCGGGACTCCGCCCACATTTTATATTTTGCCACTAAACTTGACACAACTAAACGGTTTTTTAGGTTAGATGCTCTATTTTTTTTGATAAAAATACTGTGAAAAAGTGGCTATACGAATACACAAAAACATTATGTCGATATGTGATATGAATGGATGTATAAATACCGTAGCCTTGGTCTTAGCCACGCCCATTTGCGCCGAGTCATGTTAAAATCATCAAAAACAAGTCCAATACTGACTTCACTGGCTTTGGCTTGGGCTACCTCTTGTATACTCTAAGGTTGGAAGTAGTTGGGATTCTTGTGCGATTTTCACGTTTCAGAAAAAGATCGGAATGGCCAGGTACTAATCGGTTGTTTTTTCCCTTACCCCTATTTCAGCCTCAAAACCTACCCCGATCAAAGATGCCGTAGTCTCACTGACTCCAGGCAGTTGAACTCTTGTGCTGTACTCACATTTTTTTAACCGACTGCAAAGTTATCTGTGTCGTACTAACATATCATAGGTAGGTGTAGCAAAGCCACAAATGGAAACAGAGTAAGAGCAAAGTGAGACAGCCACTGTAAGGCTCTAGCTGCATGTGACCACAAAGTGGCATGTTCAAAGCGAACGGACGAAGGCTTTGCCTGAGGCAGGATCGACTGAAGCGAGGGGTGGCTACCACCACCCCCCGCCCCTTCCTTAACCCCGTCATTTGAATTATAACACGGTACCGCATCATCGGTGGAAGTATTATTTTGTCTGGATATATTGTTTCTCGGTTTTCTCATTTCTCGGTTAGTGCGGACACAGGACGGCTTGAACTGTTTGAAAGGTTTGAAATGCAAAGGGTGTTTTAGTTGCTGCTAGGTTGGTACGCTGTCATTTGAATAAACGGATAAGTTAATTTCTGCTGTATTCGGCTAGTAGTACCAACACTGAAAGCCGAATAAGGTTGTCTCGCCTTATAAAACAGCCGATCGGCCGGTAGAAAATTTCGGATATAATCCCGGGCGTCGTTTATTTAAATTTTTCCACCATTGCACAAGCAACATTTTCCGCTTCTTATGGTGGCAGTAGGAGTTTTTCAAATATTGTCAGGTTATTCGTAACCCGGGAATGTTTGTTTTTCTTAAAAAAAAAAAAAATTATATAACTAATAAAGAAGATATAAATTTTTTTATAGTGAATATCGCACAGGAGTTCCAGAGAGAGAGAGAGAGAGAGAAAAGAAACTCCATTAATGAAGAACTGAACGCTGTTGGCGTAAATGAAAAAAGAATCGATAGTAAGAAATTGCTAATAAAAAAATTAACTGCTTATACCAACCCTGATGGATGACAGTGAGGCGTGGAACTGGCAGAGGAAGGATGCATGTAGACTGAATGCTGAAGAAATGAGATCCCTGAGGCGTGTGCGCGGATAAGCCATGTACGACCGTGTTAAAATTTCGGATATCCGCAAAGAATGCAAGGCTGATGTATTAAGCAAGGGACGCTTAGATGGTTTGGGCTTGTAGAGCGGATGAACGAAGAAAGGAATGTGAGAAGTGAATGGAAGGAGTCGAGGACGCCCGAGGAAGACGTGGCACGATTCAGTGAATCAAATACTTGAGTCGGGCCATGTGAAGAGTCAGAATAGCAGAAGAGCATGTATAAACATGGCACAACCAAGTTAATCACATATTTGAGTCGGGTCATGTCGAGAGTCAGAATAACAGAAGAGTATGTATTATTGTGAATGAAGTGTGTGCCAAGACAGAGTGTTATGGCAGTTCATCCTCTCTCCCTACACCCGCAGAGAAACGGCGTGATGGTTGGTTAGTTAGTTAGTTACATCACCCACTTTGGAGGGTACGTTTCATTTTTACTTTCAGGTACGGAAAGAATGAAAAAAACTAAATATTTTTTAACGGTAAAAAAGGAAAAAAAAACAGTTTTCTTTGATTGAAACTTTAACTCACTATTTCCCCCTGGCACATTCATTCCCGCTGCTGTGAATTCTGAACATTTTCTGCATTCAATAAATGCGGCGGCGCTAAACGAAGCCAGTAAATTTAAAGTCGAGAACTTTTCCCCGAAAGCCTCCAGCCTCGAGTTCCGAGTTCCACAACAATCGGAGCCGGATATTAAGTTCCGCAGATTGTTCCGCAAAGAACGGGTTCGATAAACAACAATGCGGACTGCGCTCGCATCAGCGGAGGGATGCTGCGAACATTGGAGAACAATAAAACGTCGCTTAAAATTATATTTTTGTCAAACCTTATTCTCTTCCACATCCCCTTCGCCTCTCCACTACTTTCAGCTTAGAGTAAGTATCGTCTGGTGAAAGATTACCATTCAGAATCGAAACGTCGCTTGAAACGGTGGCTTTAGCTGTGTTTGGTGATCTTAATAGCCAGGTAACCTTCCCCATCTCTGTCCCTTGCCCACTACCTTCAGTCTCATAACATACCCCGTTTGGGCATGCCATAGTCTCGCTGGCTCCAGACGGTGCTCAACTAACACTTTGGAAAAACATGTTATTTGTAATAATAATTTCCTAACTGACTACCACACGCTCGCACCCATTCCTCGCCTATATACATAAACGAAACACCTCAAATATTGATATTTTTTTCGCGAAAATTCGCCAAAATTTAAAAGACACTTGAATGATATTGTAGAACTAAGGAACTATGATAAATAAATGTACTAGTTAATTGTCAAATGATAGTCATTAAGGTTAGGTAAATCACGTTTATTTACGAATTTAAACACGCTGAAGTGAGTTATCACAAAAAATGAGGTGTTTTCCGTCAGCGGGCAAATTCATCCTTTCCCGCTGAAACATCTTTCCCGCGGGAAATACCTTCCTCTGCTAGGCTGTTAGGTGCGCCCCGTTGCTGACCATGTAAGTACATATTATAATACACCTATATAGGCGTTATAATATATTTATTTGTCACTAAAGTATGGGAACTAATATTTAATTTTATTTGCTATCCGTGTTTCAAAACGTTTCCCTTTTTACCATTTTTACTGTATCTATTTCATATATACGAGGCCTGTTCAAAAGAAAGGGTGAATTTTGAATTTTCGCGGGCTGTGTACATTCGATTATCGATTTTTTTGTTATGTCGGTACGCATATGTTTATCATGTGTTAGCATTATCAGCCATTTTGGATTAGTGGTTTATTTTTGACAACTGGAAAGGTTAGTCATGTTTTTGTGTGTTCTTCGATTTTTTACTGAAAAAAATGGATCGTACACAGCCCGCGAAAATTCACCTTTTCTTTTGAACAGGCTATGTATGTATTTTTTATTATTCTCAGTACTCATGCACTTACTTTATGTTCATTTAATATGTAAAAGCCTATCAGGGCGTTAATAAATGAATAAATACCGCAATTGGCGATAGCATGATGATGTTAAGAGTGCTCTCCACACAATTACTGCCACAGACACAGTGGCGTTAACATTTTGTATGGAATGCTCGACTTTCACACCCTGCAAGACCGTCGAAAAATGTTTTCGGGTAAACATTTTTACAAGTTGCTATCTCGGGGTAAACATAATCCGTGCATACTGAAGGAGATCGACTTGTCACCTCTAAACACGTATTTTGTTGTAAATAATACAGAGAATTCGAATATTAAGAACTGTTTGTTATGTACCGTTTTATGGGCGTGTTCGTGTGCCCGAAGTGAACTTGTTTTTTCGTAACTTTTGGTGAAATTGTTAACTAACTAACCATCACGCCGTTTCCCCGCAGGGGTAGGCAGAGAGGACGGACCGCCATACAACTCGGTCTTGGCACACACTCCTTGCTTCATTTACATTCATACATCGTCTCATACATACTCTTCTGTTATTCTGACTCTTCACACGACCCGATTCAAGTATTCGATTTACTTGATCGTGCCATGTCTTTTTCGGGCGTCCTCGACTTCTTCTTCCATTCACTTTCGCATAATATATTCTTTTCACACTCCTTTCTTCGTTCATTCGCTCTACATGCCCAAACCATCTAAGCGTCCCTTTCTTAATCCTATCCATTACGCTCTTATCAGCCTTGCATTCTTTCCGGATATCCACATTTGTAATACGGTCATACATGGTTTTACCGCACATCCGTCTCAAAGATCTTATTTCCACAGCATTCAGTCTACTTTCATCCTTCCTCTGCCAGTTCCATGCCTCACTGCCATACATCAGGGTTGGTATAAGCACTCCATTGTGGACTGCTAGCTTCGCTTCTTTGGACAATTTCTTATTTGCCCCAACAGCGTTCAGTCCTTCATTAATGGAGTTTCCTGCATTCACCCTTCTTTCAATATCCTTATCAGCCTGGTGTTATTGAAATTGTTAAAATTTAATTATAGTATCGTGATTCTTTCTTAACAGTTAATCAATTTCCCTCGCCCGTCTGGGACCTAGGAGTTGAAAGGTCTCATATTAACTGCCGATACTAGTTTTGCTTTACATCTGTATACATCAAATTTCCAGGTATTATCTGTTTAATGAATGATAAATTCGCTACGGTGATGGTGAAATTTTTAAATAACGTTGTAAAAAAAACTCTCCAAGAGCAAAAAAAAAATTGATTTGAGGGAGAGTTTAAAAAAATTTATAATAATCAATTGTTGAAAAACCTACAGCAAAAGTTTCAAATCTCCAGAGCGCACAAACAACAACATTAATTTCGTGCATCTGTCAAAGCGAGGTCTCACCATTAGCGGCATTTTCGCTCACGAGCCGCTAGGTGGCAGCTGCTGTCGTGTAATGACACTTATAATAATAATATCTCCGGGTAGGTACTGCCGCCGGGGGCACCCACCCCCGCCCGTTTAGTACCTAGTCTCTTTTATCGGTTTATTTGAGTACACCTTGAAATGAAGTCTTTTTTATGGCATTCCCCATGGTGAGATGTGTTGCTGTCATGAATTCGTCTGTTATTCGTTTACATGTTCGAGCGGGTTGAGGTGATCTGTGTCAGCTAGGGTTTGATGGCATTAAAAAATGCTTTTTTGCTACGTGGTCGAGTGGTAAGACGCTCGACTACGAATCCAAAGGTCACGGGTTCAAACCCGGCGAGCGCCAATAACTTTTATTTAATTAATATGTGTCATAACACATTTAATTCATCTAAAATAATATAAACTATATTTGCGGCACGTTCCAAATTGGTAGATACTCCAAGTATCGCCCTGGTGAAAGACCACCATTCAGAATCGAAAAGTTGCTTGAAATGGCTTTAGCCGTGTTTGATAACCAGATTTGAATAGCCAGGTGCTTCCCAAACCTTCCCCTTCCCCAAAATCTACCCCTATATTTTTTAAACTTTATTCCACTATTTTTTATTAACGACCTGACTGGTTTCACCTTATGAGGGGGCATCTTCAGACTGGTACAATATTAAGTAAATCTATGGAATATTTACTATTGGAACTTATTGAGTCATATAGTGAACATCTGTGACTTTAGGTTTTGTTTAATGGCTGACAGAGGCGGCTTTACAATAACATTAAAAAATACATTCGGGTAGTTGTATTACCTTCTACATAAAATAATACCCCGATGTGTACCTATTATTACTATTTTAAGATTTTCTTTACCAAACCACAATTTTATATACCTTCTACAAAATACATTAACCAAACAGGGACGGGAAAATCAAAGAGTACATTAAAAAATAGCCAACTGTTAAAAATAAAGCTGACAACTATAGAAATTAAAAAAAACCCACAAACTCATCTAACGCATCCCATGTAACCAGTGGCGGCTCGTGACTTTTTAGTGTGGTAGAGTGTTAAGATTGAAAAGTACGACGTTATTGATGTTGTTGTAGTCGAAAATGAATTTAATTTTTTTTCAAAATTTTAATTTTTTGTATGAAGATTTTCAGGATTTTTCAGTTTTGGTGGTGCACTGCACGGCTTGCTGAATAATCTTCATACAAAAATGAAATTTAAAAAAAATTAAAAAATCATTTTTGATCTATTCACGACTATGAAGGTAATAAAACTACCCAGATGTATTTTGAATGTTATTGTAAAGCCGCCTCTGTCAGTAAGAAAACCAAACCTAAAGTCAAATATTTTCACTAAGAGACTCAATAAGCGTCCAATAGTATATATTCCGTAGATTTACTTAATATTGTACCAGACTGAAGATGCTCGTCATAAGTAGAAGATTTCGGCTCTGTAGTCCACCAGTGAAAAGGACACTCTTCCTGGCGTTCTGTACTACCCTATACACGTGCGAGCTCTGGACCAATTTTACGAAGAGAGTAGCACGGAAAGGCTTCGGGTCCAGTACAACAACGCCTACCGCATGATGTTCAGTCTCCCCAGGCACTGCAGCGCTTCCCGTATGTTCACCGAGGGGTGAGTTCCAGGATTTGCAGCCTGCATGAGAACCAGGGTAGCAGGAATGCGGGAAAGGATTAAAAACTCCAGAAATTACCTAATCATGGAATCCTGTCAGATCCTGAATTCAAGCATAGAAGCGCATTGGAGTAAATTTAAATTATTGGCCCCATCAATCTTAACGCTGCCAGGATGGACTCCCTCTTGATGGCGTTTTGCAGAAATGAGGCCTAATATCCTCCGATTAATATTTTTTACTTGTATTATTTCAATATATATTTATTTACTTTTGAATTTTTTGTTCATTTTTATTGTTGTTTATTACAACTTTTATGTTAATATTATTATTACTATGTATTAATATCAATTATGGAAGGTATTGCATTGCACTACTCCTGCATACCTTCTGGAATAAAACTTTATAATTAAAAGGTGAAACCGGTCAGGTTTTAAATATCAAATAGTGGAATAATGTTAAAAATTTGGTATTATTAAAATCATTTATATTAAAAATGCCAATAACCGGCCGCGATATGCATAAATTTGTAATAGGCTAATTTACTGCGCAATGAAAGAAGTCTACGGTTTATTGGTACACATTTGCCTACTGCCGCCGCCTCCCTGGCCCCCCCCCCTGCCCAATAAGCGGCGGCCCCCGCCTTGCCCCCCATGAACAAGGGCAGCCGTTTCCACTTTATTCAGTGTCAGAGGTGGAAGTTACGAAGCCTGCCGGACTGAGGGAAGCAGAGCCGAAGTTCAAAAAAACCGTAATTTTTCACGATTCCGACGCGCGTAAAAGCCACTGAAGTGATAAAACCTAGAAGTGCGACCTACACCGGATTGAAATAAAACTGATACGATCTTGGAGTAACAATGTATGGAGAGAGAGCTAATTATTTTTACCCAACCTATACAAACTTGCGATAAATCACTTTCTCCGTGTTTTTACGTCGTACACCGTGAGAGAGAAAGAGACAACAAAGATAATACACCGCTTCTATGTACTGTCACAATGATCTTGGGCTTCTGCGTCACCATTTAGTTGTGTCAAGTTAAGTGGCATTGTAAAAAACGTGGGCGGAGTCCCGCGGTGACCCAGGAGCTTAAGATCATTGTGACAGTACATAGAAGCGGTGTATTATATTTGTTGTCTCTTTCTCTCTCATGGTGTACGACGTAAAACCAGGAGAAAGTGATTTATCGCAAGTTTGTATAGGTTGGGTAAAAATAATTAGCTCTCTCTCCATACCTTGTTACTCCAAGCAATATGCCCTGATTGGGGGTGTCATGGTCTCACTGGATTCAGACGGTTGTGAGCAGTTGGGACTTGGTGCGGAATTTACTATGACAACAAAAAAACAAAAAACTTTTGGTATGTTGTGGGGCTGCAGGGAGTGAAGCCAGGAAAGGGGATGGGTGGGAGGAAGCTCGGAAAGTACCTGAGCATGCAGTGCCCAGCATTTCAACTGTAAAACACTCCATACCGATAGGAGAAATGGTTCCATGTAATAACTCAAAATTTAGCCACGAATCCTCGGGCTTCGAAATTCAGTCCAGGGCTGTTCCCGTGCTTCGGGACACCTGCGTCTCGGGGGGCGGTATTAGCGGGGGGTGGTGATCGGGGGGCGGGAGCAGGCGGCGGGAGGGCAGCCGGGGAGGCGCAGAAGCCCATCTGTTCCGTGGGCGGGACTTGTGCGAACTGGGAAAATTAAAAATATTTGTGTCGGCCTGACGGAATGCTCGAAAAGTGGAGTCGATTGTTTATTAAGAAATTGAACAGCGTATATTAAACACAATAATATTCACTGGATGTTTTGCAGACGTTAGCGGCCCACGCGGCGATCGATCGAACCATGTACGACACACGTTTGACATATTAATATAAGATTTTTAATCTGTTTGTTAATGTAAAGAGTCAAAAGCAAGTGTCGAGATAACACATCTTCGTCAATCAGCTTTGTATATTATATATAATTACTAACAAATAATTCATTAGAAAAAAATAAACAATATCGTCGCCGGAAAGGCAAAAGGGCTGAAGCTCCATTTCGGGAAGTTTACACCAGAGCTCTCTAAAGTAATTTTTAGTTTCAACAATAAAATTCGTAAGTCTTCAGTACCAGGTTGGATTTTGAAAAAAAACATGTCCCAAGTAACTTAATGCTCTCACTGAGTTACCCGAAGCGACAAAAAGCTAAAATAAAAGTCCCAAACTTGTGTCGCTTGAGTCGAGCCTTCTCCCAAATGGTAAATATATTTTAGATGGCTGAAGGGCCACTAAAGTCTTCAGAATCAAACGAGAGTCAGAGCATTCGATGGAGAAAAAAGAACTGATCAAAATTGCATGTTTAACTATTTTTTGACCAAAGTGTCGCTTAAGCCCTTTTGCCTTTCCAGCGGAGATATGAAGAAAGAAATTAAACGTACGAAAAAGAAAAATAACATTTGGGTGGCTGGTTTCGAAAGTGCAATTGGTAGAGCGTCTGCTCGATAATCGCAGGCATCTGCGTCCGATTCTCAGTCTTCCTCATGAAATGTCAAGGAAGTCTTTCTCATGGTGTACGACTTAAAAACATGGAGAAAGTGATTTATCCCAAATTTGTATAGGTTGGGTTAGGTTATGTTAGGTTAGAAAATTTTGTTGTCCCTTTCTTTCTCGTGGTGTACGACTTAAAAACTCGGAGAAAGTGATTTATCCCAAATCTGTACAGGTTGGGTAAAAATAATTAGCTTTCTCTCCATATATTGTTACTTAAAGAGTTTAGCATATGTGTTAATTTGAATTTATCAATACCACGAGAGACGTTTTCCTGCAGATCTAATAAATCTCACCCTTTCGCCGCTACACTTTTCAGCATTGATTACGGGGGCGGCGGGCGGGGGGCGGAGGGGGCGCCCGTCCGATACACTCCCCCCCGGCAATGAGCCACCCCGCCGCCGGCGCTCGTTGGCAGTATATTCCTCGGCGTGTACGGACAGCCTGCGCGCCGGCACACCTGTGTCCATTATTGGGGGCGCAAGAAGGGGTGTCGTGGGGCGGGGGCTGTCTTCATAGGTTCGAGATTCAGGGTCGGACTGTTTTTATTTTTTTATTTACGCCCGTTTAAGGCTTTTACACAAATATGTTTTTTTTTAAATAAATTCATAAGCAGTAAAAGAAAGTAAAAGGAAAGAAAAAATAATATTGAATTATATTTTAATAGTTTAAACAATTAGTTTAGCTCTACCAGATGAAAAAAAACTGTGCGAAGGTATACTTATAATGTGATATTGACGTGCTAAATATATCAACGACATAGGAGTATTTGTTTCCCAGATGTTGAATTCGTCGCATAGGAGTGTTGAATTGTGAGGTTGAAGCAGAATTGTTACAATAGTATGGCAGGTACTGCTTTTGTTAGTTACTACTTTTGTAAGTAATTATTATTATATGCTTTGTCTGATTCTGAGGCTTTATTTATATTAAAATATTAACATACAAAATACATTTGGTATATTAATCCCAAGGAGTTAAAAAAAAACTCATTCAGGGAAGGGCAACATTATAAAACAAAAAGAAATAATACTTTTACAAAGACTTACAAATTCCAAGTAGGAAGTACAAAAGAAGAGGGAACAAGCGAAAAAACACATCAAAAAGAGACTCATAGGAGTAGAGACCAACTAGATAAACATCACAAAAATACAACAAGAAAGACATTCACACACAGAGGTCTCACAGATAGGACATATCACCGATTTATAAAATTGTCGAGAAAATATCCTTTGAGTGTTTTTGCCAATTTTTTTTTGTTCGCAACCGGGAGTTTTATTTCTTTGGGTTATGCGTTGTAATGTGTATTTGCTATGTATTGTAAGGATTTAATTCCAAATTTAGTTGTGTGAGTAGATGACGATAAGTGTATTTGATTTTGTGGTCGTGTTTTGTGCTGGTGTATGTCCGAATTAAAAGCTGGTTTAATGTTAGTGTGTGATGAGTTATGAATTGTTTGTAATATGTCAGTTATAGTAATATATTTTGAAGAATTTGTGTATGTGAGTATATATATTTGACATGAGTATCCCACGGTAATTGATGTATATTCCTTATGGCTCTTTTTTGGATAACATGTAAAACTGATATTTGTTTTTTAGAAATGGTACCCCATATAATGACTAGATAACTCAGATGGGAGTGGATCATAGCATAATATGTGGCGTGGAGTAAAGATTTAGAGAGGAAGCCTTGGAGTCGATAGAGTACACCGGTTATTGGGGGCAATTTTTAGATTTCACATGTTCAACATGGGAGTCCCACGAGAGCTTAGAGTCTATATGTAACCCTAAGTATTTCGTTTCTTGCATGTTTATTAGTGTTTCACTTCCATGAGTGATATTCATGCACATGTTTACTTTTTCCCGAAAGTTAGATAGTGGGTCTTTCTTACATTGAGGCTCAATTTATTTGTACGCAACCACTTCGCCGAATTAGCAACATCTTCGTTCATTTGAAACTCGAGGTCACTCAGATTTTTGCTACGATAGTAAATCACAGTATCATCTGCGTAAAGTTTAAGTTTTCCTGAGATGCCACATTTAGTTATGTCATTGACGTATAATAAGAAAAGCAGAGGTCCAATAATCGAGCCTTGCGGCACTCCACATGTGATATTCCCGAAGTCGCAAGATACCTCTGATTTGAATTTTCTTTCTCTTGTATATTTTGTCTTTTTTGTCATCGCTTAATTTAATATTATGTATGTGCTGTTCTTTCTCTGTTGCTCTTTTTTCCCATTTCGTGTGTTGTATTTTTTTGTAAGTGGACAATAGTCCGTTAGTTTGTAAATAGAGCCCGTCCCTGCGGTAGCCGGTAGCAGTAGTGTGCCAGCGCTTGTGGCACGCAGTGCTCGCAGCATCTGTGGCAGGATTTCACGATTCATTTCCAATTTCATTCTTCTTACACTTCTTTCTACTATTAATAACACATCGCCGGCACCACCCACAGCCCGCCTATTTACATTCATTAATTCCACTGTGGGTGGTACGGCGCAGACACCCCCACCCCCTCCCGACTAACGTGAATTTGTAATTCATTGCTCCATCAATCGGGTACTTTGGTGATAGTCGTCAGTACTCGGACACTTTTTTTCTGGCAAACGAACAATTAAAATTAACATTTAAATTACTTTTTATTGTTATTATTTATTCGTCCAAATATTATTATTATTAACTGTCTGTTACATTAAACCTGACTGGATAACCATCACGCTTTTTCCCCGGAGTGGTAGGCATAGAGGAAAGACACTCAATCAACTATATCAATCAATCAATCCTTGGAGTAAAAATATACATGGAGAGGTACCTTTGCGAAACAGTGTAGTCAGTATTGTTGACTTTATACTGACTCGATAGAAAGAGACAAAGATATATTAAAGGATGTCGGATAGCCTATTAGTTTCCGCCCACATGGAATTCGAACATTTTTAATAAACATAATAAACAAAACAATATCAATACACCATTAAAATGATTTATAAAGTCAAAATATCACACAAACACTAATAAAAATAAGTTTTGCCTAAATAATGATGGAAGCTTTTTGTTGATTTTATGTCTTTATACCATAAAAAATCTGAGAATTCTAAAGTTCGGTCAAAGATGTTTAAAACTATAAATGAAACGGATAAACTTTTGTTTATAATTATAGGTTGTATATTAGGTTAATTTTAATATTGTCCTGATGATGAAAGGGTACGGGTAGACATAATATTGAATAATAAAGTGGTTATAAACAAAGTTTATCAGATTTTTTTATAAATATGGCAAGCCACTAAGTAAATGCTTTTAACGAAAATATATTTAAAACTGTTGAAATACCTCTAAAAGTGACGTTTTATAATCTTTGTTTGGTCTTTATTTGAACATTCACGCATAGCGCATATTACCATCGTGTTTGATTTATTTGTATAACCCCTGCAAGTTTTTTAACCAACACAAATATGGGAAATAACCTCAAAATCCGTTGACGTAATTTCGATGATGTGAAGTTAGCGCGGACGGAGAACATCCTTACATACTTAGAAGTGCTGCAATTTTATGTGACGACTTTTCTTGTCTCTTTCTCTCCCATAGTGCACGTCGTAAAAACCCGGAGAAAATATATTTAGCTCTCTCTCCATGTATATTCTTATTCTCAGAACCAATCAGATACTTCGACAGTAAACAAAGTTATTAAAACTTTCAGATCGAAGAATTATTTTCAAATTGTCAATAGTTTTATAGACAGTCCTGATTTACAGAACCTTATTACCTTTCACACACCAACGAGAACTACTCGATCCAAAATTATATTTAGCTGTAACAATAACATCAGGACTGAGTCTTTAAGATACTCGCTTGTACCTAGATTGCGTGCAGTTGGTAATACATATGCAGAGGTGGCTGATGTATTTAACTGCACGGAATGTAGATGCAAGAAGGCTATAACATCATATATCTTCAATCAATATTAATTTAATGTGGTCAAACAAATACAATGTATGGGATACTTATGTTTACTACTCATTCTTACTTTTCGTATGAGCAAATAATTTTTACGTGTTTAACTGTTGAATGTACCTTTACACGTAAAAACCCACGTGGGCGTACACAATTAAATAAATACATAATAGCGTTAAATAAATACATAATGAATGTAAGTAAGTCCAAAATCATGGTGTTTGAAAGAGAGAGTATGAGAACAGCGTGGAGCAAGTGAAGGAGTTTGTGTATTTAGGGAGTATGTTCTAGAGAGACGGAAAGGCTGATTAGGATATTGAAAGTAGGGTGAATGCAGGAAACTCCATTAATAAAGGACTGAACGCTGTTGGCGCAAATAAGAAATTGTCCAAAGAAGCGAAGCTAGCCTTCCACAGTGGAGTGCTTATACCAACCCTGATGTATGGCAGTGAGGCATGGATCTGGCAGAGAAAGGATGAAAGTAGACTGAATGCTGTAAAAATAAGATCCCTGAGACGTATATGCGTTAAAACCATGTGTGACCGTTTTAAAAATGTGGATATCCGGAAAGAATAGGAAATTATAAAGATTTTGCAGTAATCGTAGAACCAGCGACACCAACGCAGCAACCTACAGTCCCCCTCGGAACAGGAATCCCTAGTGAGGAGGACTGGGAATAAAATATTATTTGTTTTTCAACATATCTGTTTTTCATCATATATATTTTCAAAATGTTATATTCTAATTAATAAAAAATAAAAAAAATATCCGGAAATAGAAAGGGACGCTTAGATGGTTTGGGCATGTAGAGCGAAAGAACGAAGAAAGGAGCGTGAAAAGAATATATGATGAAAAAGTGAATGGAAGAAGAAGTCGAGGACGCCCGAGAAAAACATGGCACAATCAAGTAAATCAAATACTTGAATCGGGTTATGTGAAGAGTCAGAATAACAGAAGAGTGTGAATAAGACGATGTATGAATGTGAATGAAGCGAGGAGTGTGTGCCAAGACAGAGTTATATGGCGGTCCATCCTCAGATACTCAGATAGTGTCACCATTCAGAATCGAAACTCTGATTAAAATGGCTTTAGCCGTGTTTGGTGACCAGATATGAATAGCCAGGTACTTCCCAACCTTCCTCTACCCCATCTCCTTCCCTTCCCCACTACCTTAGCCTCACAACATACCTCAATCAGGGATGCCATAGTCTCACTGGCTCTGGACGGTTGGGAGCAGTTGGGACTGTTGCGCTGTAAAAAAACACCCAGCGTTGGAAGAAACCTTTTTATTATTATTAATTTATGTAATTATTTGTTTATGTACAATTAAACTAATTAATAAAATGACGGAAAAGAAATAAAACGAAGGATTCGATGCCAAATGAAACATTGTATTCGATTCCCTCCCGCCGTGTCAGTGAGTAGTTGGCAGTCGTTAGTTCCGCCGTCTGTCGCCGGGGGCAGGTGGCGCCTTATTGCGCGGCGGGAAATTAAATTTGAAAAGCGAACGAACCCGCGCCGCGCGCCGCTTGCCGCCCGCCGCCCGCCGCCCGCGGCCAGAAGGCGCAACAGAATGCGGAGCGTTCTACATTTGCAACATTCGTTACGCAGAGCCGTAAAAACGACTTTATGAAAGCCCGGATAGTGAAAAAAGTTTTAAATCATTGCATAAAAGGTTTCCGGAATTTTTTGTGGATTCGGAAACTGTTTTTAAACTGATCACAATGTCCTTGTACGAGTATATATATATTTTTTTATTTTTTATTCCAGATCTCAGGGAGGGTGGTGCAATCCCATGAGTTTTTTTTTAATTTTTTTTTTATTTATTAATGAAGAAAATACAGATACAGACAGTAAATTAATAACAAGTATATAAATACATACACTGGAGAATTAGCCTGTATCACAACCATTTCTTACTGATTTACATATTGTAGCTGATAAATGCATCTCTACCGAATATTTGTTTACAAATTTAAAGGGAAATAAAAGTAAATCGATTAATTAAGGGTTACAGAGAGAGAAGAAAAATAAAGAAAAAATAAAGAAAATGCAGTGTCTAAGAAAGAATTAAATTAAAAATAATAAGTACACTAAGTTGTTTTTTTTTTTTTCTAAGTGAACACAGCTTTCAATTTTCTACCAAATGTACCACTTGTATCAAAGAATATGTCGGAATTCATTGAAGTTTGATGTTGATTATATAAATCGCACATTCTTCTAATTGGATCCCTGACACCAGCATTTGTGCGTGCCCGGCTAATGTGAAATAAGTCCTTAAGTCTAGTTGTTCTGGGTGGTATTTTGAGGTTGATTAGGTTTACTAAGGTAGGACAGTCAATTATGTTATTGCAAACTTTAAACAGGGTCGTGAGATCAAGGTGTATTCGCCAGTTCCATATAATACATAGAAAGATAAAAAAATAAAAAAATACAAAGATAATAAATAAAAATAGAAAACATGATAACATAGTAATAAATAATAGCAATAAAGAAATAAAATTAAACTTCGTTTCAAGACATCAGGAAATGACTCCATTGTTTATAAACGGGGCCCTGCAAGAAGTCCAGTGCTGCCCTCACAAGAGTGTTTTCGCTCGTGCCTATTCTTATTCGGTAGTTGGCGATACGTCTTCTTATTAAGGCTCTGAAACCGGGAACTCGTCCTTTTGCGAACATTTCTGAAGCGCTGCAGTACCATGACAGCCCGAAAAGCATCCGGTACGAGTTGTTTATATATATTATATATATATTTATTTTTTTAAAGAAAGACAAAGATTCCCGGGTTAGGTTCAATTTCTCTGCTAGCTAAGTCCTCCATCATTGCACAAGTATTAAGCACCAACACATTAACTGTCCTCAATTTAATTTCCTTTTCTTTGATTTGACAAATATTTTAATATGAATTTATACGTTTCATCTGAAACCCTTTGCTTCTAGTAAATTGTTTTTTTAATCTGTTGATGTACACATGCACTGTTATACCCTCGGAGTAACAATGTATGGAGAGAGAGCTAATTATTTTTACCCAACCTATACAAACTTGCGATAAATCACTTTCTCCGGGTTTTTGCGTCGTACACCGTGAGAGAGAAAGAGACAACAAATATAATACACCGCATCTATGTACTGTCACAATGATCTTGGGCTCCTGGGTCACCGCGGGACTCCCGCCCTCATTTTTTATTATGCCACTAAATTTGACACAGCTAAACGGTTTTTTAGAATTAAAAAAAATCATGATTTTAGATAGTTTTAATTTGTATACATTTTATATATTATTTTCTCCTTGTTAGTTAATCTCACTAGCATAATTAATTTAGTATGAAGCGCACTTGAGGCGAAATATCACAAAACTGCGCTATGTAAGTTCACTGTTATTATTATTACTAAGCAACATATTTTGTTAGTTTTAAAAATATTGTTCTTGAATAACCTGTCAATATTTAAAAAAACCTATAAGCGGAAGATGTTGATTGTGCGATGAGGGAGGACTTAGCTAGCAGAGGAATCGAACCAACGGCGCGACGCCCGGGTAGGAATCCGACGCGTTTGTCCACTCAGCTACTAGCCGGTCGATATATATTTATTTGTTTTACATAATAATTGAGTGTTTAATATGAACTAACGCTTGTACAAAATAAACTAACCATCACGCCGTTTCCCCGGAGGGGTAGGCAGAGAGGACGGACCGCCATAAAACACACTGCCATACGTACTCTTCTGTTATTCTGACTCTTTACATGGCCCGAGTCAAGTATTTGATTCACTTGATCGTGCCATATCTTTCTCGGACGTCCCCGACTTCTTCCTTCCATTCACTTTCGCGTCATACATTCTTTTCACACTCTTTTCTAATATGCGTTAAACCATGTATGACCGTGTTGAAAATGTGGATGTCCGGAAAGAATGCAAGAAAAATATGTAAGCGTAATGAATAGGATAAAGAAAGGGACGCTTCGATGGTTTGGGCATGTTTTTTTTTTTTTTACAATAACTCCACACAGGAGGCCTTGAGGAAAACAATTTCCCTCAGGGCCTATGTCATCTTTGGGGATGCTGTGTGGAGGGTTTTTTGAGGAAAGGAAGGAGTGAACTTGGGCCTTGAAGAGGCCCATGTTGAAGGAGGGAGGAAAACACAGAGGCCGGCAAATCGTTCCATAGCCGAGCTGTTGAACATAAGAACGAGTCGTAAAAGCGACCCGTTCTCATGTATTGAATGTCAACCGTGTACAAATGTTGGGCGCGCGTTTGGCGAGTTTCCCGACTATGCACCGGTGCCGAAGGGATCAATGACGCAAGTTCCTCGGAGCATCTTCCATTGAAATACCTGTAGAACAAGGACAGCATTCCCACCTGACGTCTGTGCTCCAAAGTTTGCAATCCGTTTGTTAAGATAGGAGAATCTATCAAACGGGCCGCCCTTTTCTGCACAGAGTCAAGGGTTTTTTTCAGGTATTTAGGGGCTCCAGACCAGAGGTGGCTGCCAAATTCAACAGTGGGGCGTACTTGCGATTTGTACAAGGTCAGCAGTCGTGTACTATTGAAGTATCTGCGGGCCCTGTACAACACGCCCAACTTCTGAGAGGCTAACTTCACTCTGGCTTCGATGGAGCCCCGGTGCCTTAACTGGTCACTTAAGGTATTTCTACAACAAGATTGCCCTCCCCGGCATGGCTATTGGCAATTTAGTCCTGCAGGCCGCGAGATAAAAACAGTCTTTGCTGCCGATGGCGAAGATAACCATCAGGAACATAGAAATAAATAAACTCTCTATGATAGCTGAGTTTTCAGACCGTCCACGAATCAATCTGAAGAAATGTGTAATAATGCACATCTTTCTGACCCCTAGATGGTATGTTCCAAACTTAGAGTAAGAATATACGAGTACATGTAGAGATACCAAAATATTTTTACCCAACCTATACAAATTTGCGATAAATTACTTTCTCCAGGTTTTTACGTCGTATACCATGAGAGAGAAAGAGACAAGAAAAGTCTTCACATAATATTGCAGCACTTCTAAGTATGTAATAATGTTCTCCGTCCGCGCTAACTTCACGTCATCGGGTCATAGTAATTTAACTTACGTCAACGGATTTTGAGGTTTTTTTCCTATATTTGTGTTGTTTAAAATACTTGCAGTTGTACAAATAAATCAAACATGATGGTGATATGTGCTATGCGTGAATGTTCAAATAAGACCAAACAAAAATTATAAAACATCACTTTTTAGAGGTGTTTCAACAGTTTAAAATATTTTTGACCAACTTTAGAATTTTCACATTTTTATGGATGTAAAGAGATAAAATCAACAAAAAGCTTCCATCATTGTTTGGGCAAACCTTCTGTTATTAGTGTTTGTGTGATATTTTGACTTTATAAATCATTTGAATGGTGTATTGATATTGTTTTGTTTAATGTGTTCAAACATGTTTATTAAAAATGTGAATACCATGTGGGCGGTAACTAATAGGCTATCCAACTTCTTTTAACATATCTTCGTCTCTTTCTATCGAGTCAGTATAAAGTCAACAAAACTGACTACACTGTTCCGCAAAGGAACCTTTCCAGGTTCCGAACATACCAAAGAGAAAGTCGCCAGAACGATGACTTGAAATGACCGTTGGAATTATAACATCATCAACCGACATCCTTCTATGGGTAAGAGAAGCAGATGTCGCCTACAGATAAGATGGGCCGACGATTTGAAGAGAACTGCGGGAAAGGTGAAGTGCTCTTTCTAAAGACTAATGAAATAAACAATACAGGTCTACAGCCAGGTACGTGAGGTACTCCTGTTCCATTCGAAGGGCCGCTTTCCTTGCACTAAGTGATAATGTGTGTTTACCCGCGGGCGGGGGGCGCAGCTAGCCGGGGGCGGGAGGGGGCGGTGAGCAAGGGTGGGTGGGGGCGGTACGTGCCGCGGGCGGACAGCGGAGGATTTGAAAACGGCACGATCTCAATAAGTACCCCCCACACTGCCCCCCGCCGGGAACATAGTCCTGATGAAGAATTTTCCATTAGCAGCTTTATTGATGCGCAAACCTTTCAATTACGCTGCCGTTTCACACGATAATTTAAATATATTGATTTTGAGAGATGATAGGTTTGATATTTATTTTGCGTTTATGCTGCACGAGAATCCCAAATGTCCGGAGCCAGTGGGATAATGGAGACCTCAATCAAGTATGTTGTGAGGTTGAAGGGAATCTAGATTGAAAAGAGATGGCGGAAACTAGGGTTTGGAAGTACCTGCCTGTTCAGACCTAGTAGCCTTTTGATTCTGAATGCCTGTATTTCACCAGGGCGATACTATTCAAATGGTGACAGAAATGACCTGACAAATGTCTGCCCCAACTAAGGCGAGATAAAAATGAAGGAGCAAGGAATGGAAACAAATTAATAAAGTTAGTGGATGTAATTGGTACCACTGAGAAATACCATAGTTAAGTTCTTGGGGATACAATATATGGAGAGAGAGAGAGCAAATTCTTTTTACCCATCTATATAAACTTGGGATAAATCACTTTTTCCGGGATTTCACGTCGTACACCATGAGAAAGAAAGAGACGGCAAAATTTCCTAAATTATCACACCACTTTAAAGTATTGTTAGAATGTTCTTCGTGTCCCGCGTCTCCGTTGGCTCCGTCCACACGTTTTGATATTCGACATAAATGGACATAACTCTTCGGGTTTCTAGGTTATATGCTATATTTTTGTTTATAACAATACTGCGAAAAAGTGTTTATTCGAATAAACAAAAACATTATGTCGACGATAAATGGGTGTATAAATACCCTAGCCCTAGTCCTAGCCACGCCCAGGTCTAGCCGAGTCCGGCAAAGCTCATCAAAACTAACTACAGCAGCGCTCTCTCTTGTATATTATTGCTCTGAGGTTAAGATTCTAGTCTCTGGATACAGAGGTCGTGCGTTCAAAAAAATTAATTAATAATAAAAATACTATATTCACACAGAGTTCCAGAAGGAAATATACATGCCGACCTTCCTCAAATAAAAAAAGGACTTTCTGAATTTGTCGTACAGTACAGGATTTGGTTAAAAATTGTATATTTAAAGGTGATTCGTCGAGAGACAGATTATGTTGAGATTCTTTTAATGAATTTAAGGATATGAGAGTCTGAAAAGGTAAGTTTTCAGTTTGGACCGAAATTCTGTTGGGCTCGTTATACATCTTAGTTCCGGAGGGAGTTTATTCCAAGCCTTCGGCCCGATACTCCTGCAGCGCGATCTCCAAACTTAGTATTTGGATTTGTTATTAGTAGTTTGGGTTCTATCAGCCTTCCGATAGCCGATGACGTTGCTGATCTAAGAGTCGACTGCCTTAGAAGAATGTTTGGCCTAAAAGTTGAGAGGCCAGTCTTCCTAGACGCTACAATCACACTTCTAGGGATTATTTGTTCGGTGGTACGAGAGACATGTCTCTATGGAATAATGTTGATGGATATCTCGACAAAGAGCGAAATCGCGATACGGGACCGTGGAAAAATCACAGCCGGGCGGAGCGGCTGGCATTGAGCGCCCCTGGCTTGACACATTACTCTTTATATCGGATCAGCCCGCATCCCGCATCGAGTCCTCAATTAGGACAGGGATCGCCAACCGGGGAGGCGTGAATAACGCTTCTTTGGTGCTCTGAATTTTTGATAAAATAAAAGTTTGAATTTTTTAAATTGTCAAAACTAACTAACTAACCATCACACCATTTCACCGCAGGGGTGGGCAGAGAGGACGGACCGCCATACAACTCTGTCTTGGCACACTCTTTGCTTCATACATCGTCTCATACATACTCTTCTGTTATTCTGACTCTTCACATGACCCGATTTAAGTATTTGATTTACTTGATCGTGCCATGTCTTTTTCGGGCGTCCTCGACTTCTTCTTACATTCGCTTTCGCATCATATATTCTTTTCACACTCTTTTCTTCGTTCATTCGCTCTACATGCCCAAACCATCTAAGCGTCCCTTTCTTGATTCTATTCATTACGCTCACGTCTGCCTTGCATTCTTTCCGGAAATCCACATTTTTAATACGGTCATATATGGTTTTACCGCACATACGTCTCAGAGATCTCATTCCCGCAACATTCAGTCTTACTTAAATTATTACTTTATAATACTTCAATATTGATTTTTTTAAGTCACAACAGGTAACTGTAACTAGTTGGTTCACATTCATACATACTTTAAAGGCCTGCGCGGTCGAGTGGCAAGTCGCTCGACTACGAATCCAAGAGGTGGCGGGTTCAACCCGGCGTGCGCAAATTTATTTTATTTTAATAATAAGTGTCATAACACATTTAATTCGTATAAAATAATATTGAGTATATTTGAGGCATGTACCACCATTCAGAATTGAAACGTTGCTTGAAATAACTTTAGCCGTGTTTGGTGACTAGATCTTTATTGGCAGGTTATTTCCGACCTTCCTCTTCGCCATTTCCTTTCCTTCCCCACTACCTTCAGTCTCACAAAATACCCCGATAGGAAATGTCATAGTTCCACTGGCTCTTAACAGTTGGAACCTTGGTGCCGTCTGTTTGGTGACTAGATCTGAAATGTTAAATTCTATCGAAACTTCTTCTTCTCCATATACTTTACCTCCTCCCTACCTTAAGCCTCACAACATACCCCAACTGGGGATGTCATAATACCACTGGCTTTAGACGGTTGGGACTCTTGGGCAGTTAATATTTTTGTTTAGTCACTAGATCTGAATTGCCACGTTCTTTCCAAATTTTCTTCTTCCTCATATTCTTCCCCTCACCACCACCTTCAGCCTCACAACATACCCCAATATGGGATGCTATAGTCTCACTGGCTCCAGTCGGTTGGGACTCTTGTGCGATTTTTACTCTTTTAAGCGTGGTTAGTGACTAGATCTGAATTGCCAAGTTTTTTCCGACCTTGAAGTAACAATATGTAGAGAGAGAGCTAATTCTCTTTACCCAACCTATACAAATTTGGGATAAATCACTTTCTCTGGGTTTTTACGTCGTACACCATGGGAAAGAAAGAGACGACAAAATTTCCCAAATTATCACACCGCTTTAAAGTATTGTTAGAATGTTCTTCGTGTCCCGCGTCTCCGTTGACTCCGCCCACACGTTACGATACGCGAAATAAATTAACATAACTCAACGGTTTATTAGGTTACATGCTATATTTTTGTTTATTACAATACTGTAAAAAAGTGGTTTGGGAGTGGTTTTGGTTGGGAACATTTGTACACGGTTGACATTCAGTACATGAGAACAGGTCGCTTTTACGACTCGTTCTTATGTTCAACAGCTCGGCTGTGGAACGATTTGCCGGCCTCTGTGTTTCCTCCCTCCTTCAACATGGGTCTCTTCAAGACCCAGGTTTACTCCTTCCTTTCCTCAAAAATCCCCAAAGATGACATAGGCCCTGAGGGAAATTATTTCCCTCAAGGCCTCCTGTGTGGAGCTATTGTAAAAAAATAAAAATACAGATATATGAAAACATTATGTCGACATGTGCTATGAATTGATGTAGAATACCCTAGCCCTAGTCCTAGCGACGTCCAGGTCTGGCTGAGTCCGGCAAACCTCATAAAAAACTGACTACAGCAGCGCTCTCTCTTGTATATTATTGCTTCGAGTTTCCGACCTTCCTCTTTTGCATCTCCTTCCCCTCACCACTACCTTCAGCGTCACAACATACCCCAATATGGGATGCTATAGTCCCACTGGCTTCAGACGTTTAGGACTCTTTTGCGATTGTTACGTTTGTTTGGTGACTAGATCTGAATTGCCACGTTATTTCCGACCTTCCTCTTTCCCATCTCCTTCCTCTCTCCACTGCGCGCGGAGGCTTACACTTACACCTTTGCGGTTTTTTTTATTAGTTTAATTGCAAAGAAGCCATTGGTTGTCAACTCCCGGCGCCTTGGAATTCCACCCGCAGTCCGACATTATTTCTGCGAGGATTGCCTATCCCACTAGCGAATTGATGTATGTGGGCGCCCCGGGATCCGAACCCGCGCCGCCCGGCGCACAAACACCGCCGCGGGCCGGAGGGCGCCGCCATCGAAAAATATCTCGTCGTAAAGATGCGGGCCGAGAAACTATCGACGGAGCGAAAGGTATGTCAGTTTATACAAACGGCGCGATACAGTGGAACGGGCGTTGTCAACCTGGGGTCGCGACAACTTATTTAACTAACTAACTAACGCCACATTACAAATATATAAAGAAGACATTTTAAATAAAACCAATCCATTCAATAATACAAAAAATCTTAGACAAAAATGCACATTACCAATCCCGATATGTAAAAAAACAATAGGCCAGCAAAGTTATAAATATCTAGAAATGAAATTCTTTAATAGTTTACCAGAAAAAAATAGATTAATTAATGATGATCTTAAAGAATTCAAAACACAATTAAAAAACTACACTGAAAAATTAAAATAAATATTTTTGAAAAATCATTACAGCAAATTATTAGTGACTAAATAAATAACACCCCCTCATACACACAAGCTCAGGTTTTTTATGAGGGTACACCTTTATAATTTATAATGAAATGTTAGTTTTAAAAATATATATATTAAAATAACACTTGTATAACACTACTTTGTATTATGTTTGATAATAAAAAAAAATAAAAAAAAACTAACTCAAAGCAATAATATTTTATTTATTTATTTTTTTAAAAGAAAGACAAACATTCCCGGGTGTTACCTACCGTAGACTGCCCCCGACCCTAAGATAACATGAATCCGGCTCTGCATCTTATCTAGCCGTGTCAACGACACCGAATACACTATCATCTACAATGGACCCGGAGGTGGACTGCACACGACTCCAGCAACGATATCACCTATAAAAGGGACCGCAACATCCCACAAGACGTTAATCTACGACCTTCAGTTAAAGAGACTACGTGTCTAGTTTGTTGTAGATTCTCCATTTGAAAATTGTAATTAATACTCACTTGTACTGTTTTTCTAATTTAAATAAATATTGTGTTTCCATCAACGCATTGATTTTATTAAAAACTAATAAAAGTTAACTCGGGTTACGAATAACCTGACAATATTTGAAAAACTCCTACTGCCATACTACTGTCACTGGTAAGGTTGCCTCGCCTTATAAAACAGGTAGATACCAAACTTCCTCTTCCCCATCTCCTTCCCCCCCATCACCTTCAGCCTCAAAACATACCCCTATTGGGGATGCCATAGTCTCACTGGCTCTAGACGCTTGGGAGCAGTTGGGACTCTTGTGCGGTATTCACTATAAAAAAATTAAAATAATCTATTTTTGTTGGTTATATAAATTTTTGCTTTAAAGAAAGTCAAACATTCCCGGGTTACGAATAACCTGACAATATTTGAAAAACTCCCACTGCCATCGTAAGAAGCGGTAGATGTTGCTTGTGCAATGATGGAGGACTTAGCCAGCAGGGGAATTGAACGCAAGACGCCCGGGTGGGAATCCGACGCGTTTGTCCACTCAGCTACCGACCGGTCTAATATACAAGAGAGAGAGCGCTGCTGTAATCAATTTTTATGAGTTTTGCCGGACTCGGATAGACCTGGGCGTTGCTAGGACTAGGGCTAGGGTATTTATACATCCATTCATAGCGCATGTCGACATACGTTTTTTTTATTTATTCGTATAACCACTTTTTCACAGTATTGTTATAAACAAAAATATATAATATGACCTAAGAACTGTTGACTTATGTCCATTAATGTCGCATATTAAAACATGTGGGCGGGGTCAACGGAGACGCGGGACAGGAAGAACATCCTTGCAGTACTTTAAAACGGTGTGATAATTTGACAACATTTGCTGTCTCTTTTGTTATCATGGTGTACGACATAAAAACCCGGAGAAAGTGATTTATCCCAAGTTTGTATAGGTTGAGTAAAAATAATTAACTCTCTCTGCATATATTGTTACTCCAAGCTAACTAACCTGACGTCCTGAGTAGTCGAGTGGTAAGACGCTCGACTACGAATCCAAAGGTCGCGGGTTCAAACCCGGCGTGCACAAATAACTTTAATTTTATTAATATGTGTCATAACACATTTAATTCAAATAAAATAATGTGGCGCTTTCGCAGCTGCCTGACGTGTTTTAGTCTTTCTTGTTATTTTTCGCCAAATAAGTAGGATATTTCACAAATTACTTCTTTAAAATTACACTAAAATTACCGTTGTTGTGTATAGGTTAAGTGAATAAACTCTAAATAATTTTAAAGTGACTAGTTTCGACGTAATTTCGATTTTTAAGAAAATATTTCAATCTTTAAATATCAGTGTTTTAAATGCAGTGCCACAGCCCGAGAATGGTCACATGCTTTGATGACCATTGGCCACATTTTTCGTCTCTTCGACCGTCGGCCCGGTAACCGGTAGAGGGGCGGGGGAGTGCCAATCTCGACCGACTGTTCCCGAACCACCATTCAGAATCCAAACGTTGCTTTAATTGGCTTTAGCCGCGTTCGGCGACCAGTTCCGAATAGCCAGGTACTTCCCAACCTTCCTCTTTCCCATCTCCTTCCATCCACAAATCTGAGACGTCATGAAATTTACACACTTTTTAAAATGTGAATACCACACAAGAATCCCAACTGCTTCCAGCCGTATGGAGCCAGTGGGACTATGGCAACTTTAATTGAGGTATGTTGTGAGGTAGTGGGGAGGGTAGGGTGAAGGTTAGGAAGTGCCTGGCTATTCAGATCTCATCATCAAACACGGCTAAAGCCGTTTCGAGAAACTTTTTGATTGGTAGTCTTACACCAGGGCGTTAATTAGAGTATCTACCACTCCGGAACGTGGTTAATATATATTTTATATGACTTAAACGGAGGGATTTGAACCCGCTACCTCGAGATCTAAACCACTTTACCACGGAGGTCGTCAATTCAACGTCTGGAGAACGCATGTGTCCTTTATTTCAGTTTGTTATTTTTCACATCAAGTTCCAAAGATTCCAAATTTAAACTTCGAATTTGGAATGTGACATTTGAAGCCGTTCTGGTGCCGGCGCCGGCCGCGATATGGCGGTAGGTGTCGGGCGGCGGGGGGCGCCGTAAGTCAGGGCTGTCAGCAGAGCCTAGCGCTGGGCTGGCGGGCCGCGCTACGACTTTGCTTAAGGATATATTTTCAATTTGCACAGCGGGGCCCGGCACATAGATTTCGCTAATGCAGATTACGCCCACCACCCCCTTTTCACAGGGCCGGATTAGGTTAGTAATGATAATACTCGGCTAATTTATACAGCGCCATTTATGTGGAGTATCACCTCAGTGGCGCTTAGTAACTAAATTCGCCATATATAGATTCATTTATTCCGTTAAAGGCTTTTACACAAATATTAACATTTTTTTTAAAAACAAACTCATCAGTGCATAAAATATGGTAAAAAAAATAATATTGAATAACAGGTACAAAAATATTGTAAATGAAAAGAACAAATACTATTGAATAAATAACAGGTTCAAAGTTATTGTAAAAAAAAATAACAAATAATATTGAATAAAAAAAAAGTCAAATAGTTTAAACAATTATTTTTTCAACAATTAGTTTAGCTCTACCAGATGAAAAAAACTGTACTTAGGTATACTAATAGCGTGATATTGACGTGCTAAATATATCAACGACATCGGAGTATTTGTTTCCCAGCTGTTGCATTCGTCGCATAGGCTGTTGAATTGTGAGGTTGAAGCAGAATTGTTACAATAGTATGGCAGGTACTGCCTTGTAGCCGTCCTATATAACAAAAATGTTAGCACCGAAACAACAGTTTCAGTTCGACAGTGATATCTTTGTAGGCAGCCAGATGATAAAGTATGTGTTGTGGTATTCGGCTGTCGAATTGCGTTATAAACGTGTCCTCCGGTCCGAAGTAAGGTCACTTTTTCCTTACTCCTGGCGAAATTGTTCAAATAAAAATAAATAAACGCGGAAATTCTTTCTAATTTGAACACATTGTCAGTTAAGTTGAACTGTTTAGCTATGAACGTTATTGGCAGTCCACAATATAGTAATACTCGAGTCGGGCCATGTCGAGAGTCAAAATAACAGACGAGTGTGTATGAGAAGACGTATGAATGCGAATGAAGCAAGGAGAGTTAAGTATTATTTTCTCCTTTTTATATTAGGTTAGGTAATTTGGTGAGAAGCGCACTTGAGATGAACTATAACAAAACTGCGCTATAAAAAAAACAATTTTATTAAGATTATCTGGGCCCGGGTCTCTACCACAAAAAGCATCGATAAAGTTTTATCGACAATATCGCCTATTTGTCTAACACTACCGGGCACGGCCGCAGTTTGCCAACGAAAAAACAATAGTTCACCTCGACGGAATTCAACCGATTATAGTAGAGGGAAACGTCGCAGTTCGTGGCTACGTGAGTTTAGAGATTGATGCGAGTGTAGTTCCGTTGAGATGTTTCTAGCTGCAGCTTCTAGGGGGGATACTGACGTGATGGTGTCAAATTTCCGATAAGAGAGAGTGCTAGAAGAAGTAGAATCATTAGCATCCCCACTAAACCAAAGGCCATTGCTTTTGAGATCTAGTATCTCAGAGGTCTATATTTACCTATATTTTGTATGTGAGATAGGTCTCTGTGATACTATAAGATCTCGAAAAGCAAGTGACCTTTGGTTTAGTAGGGAAGCTTCTAACGATTGCGGTTCTTCTAGCACTCTCTCTTATCGGAAATTAGACACCATCATCATCTTATCATCAGGTCAGTATCTTGCAAGCTGCAGCCATAAGCATCTCAACCTTGGAGGAACAATATATAGAGGTACAGATTTTCGAACGAATGTGGTCAATTCGTTGACATTGGTCTGACTCCTTGGAGTAAGAATAAATATGGAGAGAGAGCTAAATATTTTTACCCAACCTATACAAATTTGCGATTAATCACTTTCGCCGGGTTTTTATGTCGTAAACCATGAGAGAGAAAGAGACAAGAAAAGACTTCACATAATATTGCAGCACTTCTAAGTATGTTCTCCGTGCGCGCCAACTTCACATCATCGAGTCGCATAACTTACGTCAACGGATTTCGAGATTATTTCTTATATTTGTGTGGGTTAAAAAACTTGCAGTGGTCATACAAATGAATCAAACATGACGGTGATATGTCCTATGCGTGAATGTTCAAATAACACCATGCAAAGATTATAAAACATCAATTTTAATAAGAGGGGCTTGGAAGCAAAGGCAGCAATCTCCAAAAACGGTTCTGTAGCATTGTCAACTTTTGAATGATTATTATAAAGAAATGGAGAATGAAGTGTACAAAAATGTCAGTGCACATTAAACTAGGAACAATTTGAAACAATTATCTCTAAATTTATCAACATAACACAAAAGAAAAGTGCATCAAGCGTTAAATCAACTTTCCGAGAAATAATTTAAAATGAAGGAGATTGCTGCCTTTGCATCTAAGCCTCTCATATATTGTTACTTCAAGATCTCAACAGAATTGCAGTAACCTTGAAGTAACAATATATGGAGGGATAGCTAATTTGTTTTACCCAACCCATCCGAAATTGTAATAAATCACTTTTTCCGAGTTTTTACATCGTACACCATGAGAGAGGAAGAGACAACAAATTTCTTGGACGGCTTCTAAATACTGTCGTAATGATCTTAAACTGGTTATTTTCGCTGGTTAACGGCGGGACTCCGCCCACATTTTTTATTTTGCCACTAAACTTGACACAACTAAAGGTTTTTTAGGTTACATGCTATATTTTTGTTGATAAAAATACTGTTAAAAAGTGGCTATACGAATACACAAAAACATTATGTCGATATGTGATATGAATGGATGTATAAATACCGTAGCCTTAGTCTTAGCCACGCCCATTTGCGCCGAGTCATGTTAAAATCATCAAAAACAAGTCCAAAACTGACTTCACTGGCTTTGGCTTGGGCTACCTCTTGTATACTCTAAGGTAGTAACAGTACACAGAAATTCTAAGCCCGGTTTTAGCGTAATCCGGCCCTGTCTCCTTCCCTCCCCCCACCCCATTCATAAAAAGGAGTTTCCAAATTTGAACTGCTGCGCCGCCATATTTGTTTCATTACTCACGATTAGAGCCGAACGGCGCTGCTGAAAATTCCACAATTTATCGGAACAACAGTGGCCGGTGTTCCCATTAAAAAATATATTGCGTTAAATCGCTACGACCAACCTGAAACGGCTTAAACATCTCGGAAAGTGATGCGAGATTCTTCGATTATCTGGGAGATAGATAGATTGACCGTGGTACCGTGAAGAAGGTGCTTTAAAAAAGACGATTTTTTGTTAAAATTAGTGTTGTGACCGCTCTGAAAGAACTACTTCTTTTGGCAGCAGTTGCTACTTCATTCATTGTTCATTGAACGAATACTTCAATTGAAGTTGGTAGTTTAGTTTAGCGCTCTGACTGCTCAGTTTGATATATTTAATTTTGCGGCAGTTCAAAATTCATTCAATTCATTTCATTAAAGAAATACTTCAATGGAAGTAAGATTACAAAGAACTACTTCAATTTGCAGCAGTTCAGTTAGGAAATAGAACATAAAGCCTATAAAGAAGTACTTCATTTCAAGTACTCCAAGTGAAGTTTCGATCTAAAAGAACTTGATTTTTGGGAGTTCTTTTCGTTTTAAAATTTCTACCGATTAGTATTTTTTTTATTTTGGCGAGGAATCAGTTCCAGTTCTTTTCGTTTTTAAATCTCTACCGACTAGTACTTTTGTTTTGGCGAGGAACTTTTGTCGATTTGCTAGTACTCTTCGAAAAAATATCAAGGGACCGGTTGCAAAAAGAACTGAACAAATAACCTGATAAATTCAAATCTCTTTTTTGCGATTTCGACTTCAATTGAAGTGTTCACTGCGAAGGGTTCATTTTAAAGAACTAGCAATTCGTGAAGCATTTACAAAACATTGAAGTTTTTCCCAACGCTAGTTAAAATTATCAAAATTTTGTTAATTATAACATAATGACAATATTGTTGAAAAATCCAATAAATCACGCCCTTCTTCATGAACGCATCTGGTCTACATGCCCGTCTCCCCGCAGGAGTAGGCAGATTAGATGGACTGCCATACAACTCTGTATTAGCACACACTCCTTGCTTCATTCACATTCATACATTGTCTCATAATACTGTTATTCTGACTCTTCACGTGACCCGATTCAAGTATTTGATTTACTTGATCGTGCCATGTCTTTCTCGGGCGTCCTCGACTTATTATTCCTTTCATTTTCGCATCATTTATTCTTTTCACGCTTCTTTCTTCGTTCAATCGCTCTACCAAATCCAAACCATCTAAGCGTCCCTTTCTTGATCCTATTCATTACGCTCACACCAGCCTTACATTATTTACACGTATATATATCGGGTCCGCCAAATAACTTTTTTTTTTTCAACTAGTGCTTATTTCGTGAATGGTAACACTTAGCTCATGTCTGATTTGACAGATAATTAGTTTTATCCTTCCGCTGAGCGAATATGGTTGTGTATACGCTTGAACAACGCTGAGAAATATTGCGACATTACTTTGAAAATCATGGTAATGTTGCAGAATGTGTGCGAAAATTGCGTACGGTTTTTGGAAGAAGAGAAGCACCGTCAGCTCCGTATGTTCGTTATCTTGTGAAAAAAGTGAAAGAAACTGGCATCCTCATCGATAAACCAAAGCGTGAAAAGCCAAAAACAGTGCGTACACCCGAGAATATCGATGCTGTGGCAGAAAGTGTGCGTGAAGCGCCATCAACATCAATTCACCGTCGTTCTCAACAATTGAACATTTCGGAGACATCATTGAGACGAATTTTGCATAAAGACCTTGGTATGACGCCATACAAAGTCCAATTGGTTCAGGAGTTGAAGCCAACTGACCATCCAATGCGTTTTCGCTTCGCTGAGTGGGCCTGCGATCGACTTACAGAAGATGCCGATTTTGCCAAAAAAATCATCTTTTCGGATGAAGCTCATTTTGATCTTGGCGGGTATGTAAACAAGCAAAATTGTCGTATTTGGGGCACAGAAAACCCGCACGCATACATTGAAAAGCCGGTACACCCAAAACGAGTCACTGTTTGGTGCGGATTTTGGTCCAGAGGCATAATTGGGCCATTTTTTCTTTGAAAATGAGCAAGGAGTGGCCGTTACAGTCAATGGCGATCGTTATCGGGCCATGTTGAACGAATTTTTGTTCACAAAAATTGAAGAGGAGGATATTGGCAACATTTGGTTTCAACAGGACGGCGCTACGTGCCACACAGCCGAAGCTACACTCGATGTTTTGCGCCCTGTTTTTGAAGATCGCATTATCAGCCGCAGAGCTGATGTCGTTTGGCCACCTCGGAGCTGCGATTTGACACCGTTGGACTATTATTTGTGGGGTGCCCTCAAAGATAAATGTTACGCCGACAAGCCAGAGACAATTGACGCTTTAAAGGACAATATTCGTGAAGCCATTGGTGAAATACAGCTGCACACAATCGATAATGTGCTTAAAAATTGGACCGATCGTGTAGGCTACTGCATGGCCAGCCGAGGCAGCCATTTGAATGAAATTATTTTCCATTATTAACCGGAAGGATTGTACTTATAAATAAAAAAAGAAATTTGAGAAAATATTCAGTAGTTTTTTTTTTATAGCATTTTCAAAAAAAAAAGTTATTTGGCGGACCCTATATATAGGGTCCGCCAAATAACTTTTTTTTATTCAACTAGTGCTTATTTCGTGAATGTGTAGCTTCGGCTGTGTGGCACGTAGCGCCGTCCTGTTGAAACCAAATGTTGCCAATATCCTCCTCTTCAATTTTTGTGAACAAAAATTCGTTCAACATGGCCCGATAACGATCGCCATTGACTGTAACGGCCACTCCTTGCTCATTTTCAAAGAAAAATGGCCCAATTATGCCTCTGGACCAAAATCCGCACCAAACAGTGACTCGTTTTGGGTGTACCGGCTTTTCAATGTATGCGTGCGGGTTTTCTGTGCCCCAAATACGACAATTTTGCTTGTTTACATACCCGCCAAGATCAAAATGAGCTTCATCCGAAAAGATGATTTTTTGGCAAAATCGGCATCTTCTGTAAGTCGATCGCAGGCCCACTCAGCGAAGCGAAAACGCATTGGATGGTCAGTTGGCTTCAACTCCTGAACCAATTGGACTTTGTATGGCGTCATACCAAGGTCTTTATGCAAAATTCGTCTCAATGATGTCTCCGAAATGTTCAATTGTTGAGAACGACGGTGAATTGATGTTGATGGCGCTTCACGCACACTTTCTGCCACAGCATCGATATTCTCGGGTGTACGCACTGTTTTTGGCTTTTCACGCTTTGGTTTATCGATGAGGATGCCAGTTTCTTTCACTTTTTTCACAAGATAACGAACATACGGAGCTGACGGTGCTTCTCTTCTTCCAAAAACCGTACGCAATTTTCGCACACATTCTGCAACATTACCATGATTTTCAAAGTAATGTCGCAATATTTCCCAGCGTTGTTCAAGCGTATACACAACCATATTCGCTCAGCGGAAGGATAAAACTAATTATCTGTCAAATCAGACATGAGCTAAGTGTTACCATTCACGAAATAAGCACTAGTTGAAAAAAAAAAAGTTATTTGGCGGACCCTATATAAGCAAAAAATAGTATATATAGTAATATAATATATAATAATTGCAGGAAAAAAACATAATTTACTCAAGTCACTAAAAAAATACTGACTCTTCACATAGCCCGAATCTTCGTGACATATCTTCCTCGGGCGTCCACGACTTCTTCCATTCACTTTCGCGCCATATATTATTTTCACACTCCTTTCTTTGTTTACTCGCTCTACATTTCCAAACCATCTAAGCATCTCTTTATTAATCCTAATCATTTCGCTTACGTAAGACTTGGATTCTTTCCGGATATCCACATTTTTAACATAGTTTTCCTGCACCTGCCTCGGAGATCTTATTTCTACAGCATTCAGTCTACTTTCATCCTTCCTCTGCCAGTTCCACGCCTCGCTGCCATACACCAGGGTTGGTATAAGCACTCTATTGTGGACTTCTAGCTTCGCTAATTTCACAGCGTTCAGTTTTCCATTAAGGCTCGGCACCCAAAATGGCACCAAACGTCACTTTGTAGCATTCTAATACAAGCAATACTGCACATGTTCTATCTGTAAATTTTACATGGGCAGTCAAGAAAATGTCTAAGGTTTCCGGTGAATAATTTTTTTAAGCTGTATTAATTTAAATTCAATGAAAAACGTACCAAAATGTCATTAAAAAGTGCAGTTTGAAAACCAGCGCGGCCATTTTCGAACGTTTTACCTAAAATTCCGGCATGCATTTCATAAACAATTTAAAAGATTACTGTTTAAAAATTGTATTCACTGGAAACATTAGACATTTCCCTTACTGCTTGTATAAAATTAACAGATAAATCATTTGTAGTATTACTTGCATTAGAAAACCAGAAAGTGTGTATTTTTGGGTGCTGACCCTTAATGGAATTCACCAGTTCATTCATTCACCTGTCTCCCAATTCAACAGCCTTCTGTCTTCTTCGGGCCTCCCCGACATCTTTAACCATTCACATTTCCGTCATATATTCTTCTCGCACTACTGTGTTCGTTTATCCGCTCTAAATGTCCAAACCATCCAAGCGTCTCTTTCTTAATGTAATCCGTATACGTTTGGCTTATTTTTTAAAAATTGTGTATTATGTATTTATTAAATAAATATTAACCTGAAATCCTAGTTGAGTCAAACCAATGTCAATGATTCTGCTTCAACTGGCGCTCTCTCTTATCGGAAATCGGACAACATCAGGTCAATATTCACCCTGCAGAATGCAAGCTGCAGCCAGGAGCATCTCAACAGCACTACGCTCGTAACCTGAAAACTTACGCAGTCATGAACTGCGACGTTTTACTCCACTTTAATCTGTTGAATTTGTTCGTTTGTGATCTGCGGTCGTGCTCGGTAGAATTAAAAACATAACATTTATACACGGCGATATTGTCGAAAAAACTTCATGGATAATTTGTACTGGGGGTCTGGGCCCCAGATAATAATAATAACGGTGAATTTATATAGCCCAGTTTTGAGATAGTTCACTTAAAAAGCGCTTCCCACTAAATTGATTAACCTAATAAGGCAACGAGAAAAAATATACAACAGATAAAGTCAAAGATTAACATTCCATTCGTAAGTAAATAAAACGTTTATTTCCACTGTTTCCCGAAATTTTAAGCACTAATAAAAAGAGTGAGATGGCGAACGTAGCAGCACAAGTGTAAGAAGGACAACCTACTGGCAGTAGGTCTTTTCAATACGGAGTTTCCTATTCGTTGATGTAACGCATATTCAATGAACGTTTATCTGTCTTGTCATAATGTTTGTATTTACTGGGAACGTACGTGTGTTTGTTACTTGTCACTGAATACAATATAATACACAAATAATATCAAACGATTAGTATCTTGATGATGTTTTCTGTCATTGTTTACGAATACGAAATGTATTTTAATAATATATTTTAATTTAGTTTTTACGGAGAAATAGTTGATATATTCAACTGCACTGAATGTAGTAACAAGAAGGCTGTAATAGCATACCTCTTCCAAAAATACTAATGTTATTTTATTCCATTGTAATATCTCCAGTAACTTATTTATGTTTTAGTGTGCTAATCATTTACTGCGTGTTATTTCTATTATTTTATATTATCTATTGCAAAGTTATGTAAAAGCCCACAAAGGGCGTGTATAATAAAACAAATAAAATAACGAGCATTTTCGTCACATTAGTCAATTTAAAAAAAATCCAATTAGAGTTTGACGTTTCAGTGAGCGAATCAGCTGTTCGCCGTCCGCCATATTGAATTTCCCCGGCGGCTTTAATCTCAGTTCGCAGTTCGCAGGCGTCGTTAGTTCTCGGGATCTTTACGCCGTCCGCTAATTGGGCGAAACTTGCAAGAAGGATGACGCGCGGGCTGCCATTTTTCCGGCGTTTTTTCTCGTTTTGTTCCCGTTGCCTCGCTAAACGTTCCCTGCAGATGTGACACCCGGCGACCCGACGCCATATTGGAGATATTTTTCTTCAGCTCTGCGAATAATTAAAGGAATACGAACAAAAGCTGCCATCATTCAGTTTTTGACGAATACTATACAACTGTGTCTCTTATTATACATTATACTTACAGAAATAGTAGATATATTCAACTGCAATTGAAACAAATAATACGTGCTTAGCGCTGGGTGTATTGTGTATCGGTATACGCTCCAGTGGCGATGTATTTACGATGCGTCATAAAGAAGGAGCTCCTTGTCTTGTTTACGCCTACTTATTGTCACTAGTGGAAAAGGGACAGCAAGTGTTTACGATGATTCTTCTAGTATATTGAAAGTGTATTTACAGCGTGTCCTCGTGCAGTTCGACCGGGTGGTGTTGAAAATAATATTATATTCTGTTTTGAAGAAACAGTAATTAGCATCCATGCTCGTGCTCGAGAATGTCCCAAATCTGGGAATACTACGAATTACTGGATATCTTGCTTTTTTTAATACTCCTTTCAATTCAGTTCTTTATTTAGAACTGTATTTTAAAAACATTCAGTATTTTAATAACAATAAAATAGAACAACATACGAGGCCTGTTCAAAAGAAAAAGTGAATTTTGAATTTTCGCGGGCTGTGTACATTCGATCATCGATTTTTTGTTTTGTTATGTTAGTACACATATGTTTATCATATGTTAGCATTATCAGCCATTTTGGAGTAGTGGTTTGTTTTAGACAACTGGAAAGGTTAGTCACGTTTTTGTGTGTTCTTCGATTTTTTACTTTTGAAAAAAATGGATCAAAGAATATGTATTAAATTTTGCGTTAAAAATGGAATAAAGTGCTCCGACGCACTTAAAATGTTGACTGTGGCATTCGGCGAGTCTACTTTGTCTCAAAAAAGTGTTTATAAGTGGTACAAGCGCTTTACAGAAGGCCGAGAAGATGTTAATGACGATGAGCGTCCTGGAGTTGTGAAAAACCAAATCATGGATTTTATTCTTTGATCCATTTTTTTCAAAAAGAAAAAATCGAAGAACACACAAAAACGTGATTAACCTTTCCAGTTGTCAAAAACAAACCTCTAATCCAAAATGGCTGATAATGCTAACATATGATAAACATATGTGTACCAACATAACAAAAACAAAAAAAACGATAATCGAATGTAAACAGCCCGCGAAAATTCAAAATTCACCTTTTCTTTTGAACAGGCCATGTACATGTTAAAAAAAACTTTTATATAACGGGCTTTGGCTTCGATCTCTGGAGTGTTAAATAATCAGTAATTGGTAAAAAAAAATAATTTTCCAACGGAACACGCTGTACGTAAGCTATGTATCTGTGTGAGTACTGTCTCGGCCTCAACTCTGATTGAGAGACCTGTACAAGAAGGCTATAATAGCACACCTCTTCCAAAAATACTAATGTTAATTTATTCCAATAAATATCTCTAGTAACTTATTTATGTTTTTGCGTGCTAATCATTTACTGCGTGTTATTTTTGTGTCACTATTATTTTATATTATCTATGCACAGTTGTGTTAAGGCCTTGGAGTAACAATATATGGAGAGAGAGCTAATTCTTTTTACCCAACCTATACAAACTTGGGATAAATCACTTTCTCCGGGTTTTTACGTCGTACACCATGAGAGAGAAAGAGACATAAAAAAATCGTAAAATATCACACCGATTTTAGGTATGTAACAATGTTCTTCGTCTCCCGCGTCTACGGAGACTCCGCCCACGCGTTTTGATATGCGACTAAACTGAACAGAACTCAATGGTTTTTTAGGTTATATGCTATATTTTTGTTTACGAAAATACTGTGAAAAAGAGGTTGAACAAATAAACAAAAACATTGTTTCGACATATGCTATGAATGGATGTATAAATACCCTAGCCCTAGTCCTAGCCACACCCAGGTCTAGCCGAGTCGGGCAAAACCCATCAAAACTGACTGCAGCGCTCTCTCTTGTATATTATTGCTCTGAGTTCGTTTCGTTGGTGAATGACGGTTTTCCGCCAGGGCGATACTGAGAGTATCTACCACTCTGGCAATCAATTCGGCAACCTTCTTCAAACAGCGGATTACGAAAATAAGATAAAATGCAAAGCGGGTGCTAAAATAAAAAAAAGCTGACGCAATTCAATTATTAGGTTTTGGGGGTCGTAAAAATTAAATAACGCCCCCCCCTCCACCTGGCCCAGTAAGGGCGCTGCGCCAGTGTGCCCCGATTGGGCAAGCGCCCCGGGGCGGTGAACACTCATCATATTAATGCGGGCTTAATTCATAATGCCCTGAAATATTATCGCACGTTGCGACCGGTCCTCAAACTGTGGGACACAATCCTTTTTTAAACCAAGAACGTTGGGCCAAATGGTTACCCCGAAACTCAATACAACAACAGCGCAAGATCGCTATTCTTACTCAGCAATTAAGATATTCAATAAACTTCCTAATGACATAATAGACGAAAACAATTAATAATAATATTTGGATGATTTTTATAGCGCCGTTTTTGTGGAAAATCACCTCAAGGGCGCTGTACAAATCTTAATTTCTACTTAATATTAATTCTTAGTTTATATAAATATACCTACAGCAACATACTTACCTGGCAGGACAGAATCACCATATCATAATTAACTAAGAATGTACACCTCTCCAGTGACGGCTCGTGACTTTTTAGTGTGTTTCAGTGCTAAGATTAAAAAAAAACGTCATGATTGATAATGTTGTAGCCAAAAACGTTTTTTTTTTTTTTTTTTTTTTCAAAAAGTTTTTTTGGTATAAAGATTTTTAAAAAATACTCAAAATACACGTTTCACTAAAATAGTCTGGAATTTATTATTTTCATTTAATATTCACTTTTAATCATACAAAAATAATTTCAAGAAATCCATGATAGTGCTCCCTCTCTAAGCACGAGAACTTTCTCAATTAGGGAGGTAATTATCATTTACTAAAAAACTAGACATTGTACATTTATTCAATTTATATTATATCTACTGTTAGTATTTAGTAAAAAAAAAAAAAACATTTTGTACAATTAATTAACAGTATATATATATACGAGGTTTGTTCAAAAGAAAATGTGAATTTCAATCCTGATGTGTGGCAGTGAGGCACGGAACTGGCAGAGGAAGAATGAGTTAGCAGTTCACAATGGAGCGCTGATACCAACCCTGATGTATGGCAGTGAAGCACGGAACTGGCAAAGGGAGGATGAAAGTAGACCGAATGCTGTAGAAATAAGGTCCTTATGTGATAAAACCTCAAAGCAATAATATACAAGAGAGAGCGCTGCTGTAGTCAGTTTTGATGAGTTTTGCCGGACCCGGCTAGACCGGAGCGTAGCTAGGACTAGGGCTAGGGTATTTGTACATCAATTCATAGCACATGTCGACATAATGTTTCTGTCTATTCGTATAACCACTTTTTCACAGTATTGTTATAAACAAAAATATAGCTTACGATTTATGTTTTTTCAATGAATAATTTTTTTTTGTTTAATTGGAACATTTGACAGAGTGATAACATAAAATACCTACTGATAGATATAAAATAAAAGGTAGGTTATTAAATCATAAATGTTCTCATCATGCAATTAAAAATACACTGTACATATTGCAGTAATAAAATTAAAATAATAGCAAAATAAGGAAAATAACCGTATATAAAAATACAATAACAATTAAAAAAGATGTATTTGTATGTACTTTTTTCTGATTTTATATAGCGCGATTTTGTGATAGTTCACCCCAAGTGCGCTTCACACTAAATTACCTAACCCAAATCTCTGCCGGCCTCTGCGGGGAAACGACGTGATGGTAAGTTCATTTTGTCACAAATAATTGCCGAAGTCGCGCCTTACATCATCAAAGGTCAAATGATTCTAAACATGTAGTTTGTTCTCCAGCCTTTTCTAATAAGAAAGACGGCGCCGGCGTTTGGGAAGTGGAGAAAAGACAAATAATAGTCTATGGCATTCGCCGGTTATAAAATTTCTCAATTTAAAGTTGCTACACCTGCATTTTATTAATGGCCGCTTATTCGCAAACGGCGGACCATTTGTTTGCTAAATCTTAAATTAAGCCCGCGGGAAATTACATTAAAAAGGTAATAACGCAGTACCTCGCCTACTTATCACCCCGTAATAATACGGCTGCTGATCCCACCTAGATTTTAAGTGCGTCCGACAGTTCAATTGTGGCCACCTCTGGGCTGGAGATTGGCCTCTGTAATACGCACACGCAGACGAAATGTAGGCGGGCGAGCCTGCGTCAGTCGAGGGCACCCACCGCTTTCCCGAACCGTTTTAGTGTCGATTCACACCAACGTCCGGATCCGCTCAGTGACGATATTGTTCCGCAAGAGCGCTTAATGATATGGTATGAATATCAATCAAGGAGTATGTTCCAAGACAAAGTTGTGTGGCAGTATATCCTTCTGCCACCCTTGTGATATTTAACTACTTAGTTAGTTAAATAATTATTTTGAGGTGTAAAAATACTTACATAGGAGATTTTTTTTTTTAAACCATTTTTTTTTCACTAAATAATATTTTTATTAATTATTAAAAATATTATTTAGTGATAAAAAAATGGTTTAAAAAAAAAATCTGCTATGTAAGTATTTTTACACTTCAAAATAATTATTTAACTAACTAAGTAGTTAAATATCACAAGGGTGGGCAGAAGGATATACTGCCACACAATTTTGTCTTGGCACATACTCCTTGATTGATATTCATACCATATCGATAAGCTCTCTTGCGGAACAATATCGTCACTGAGCGGATCCGGACGTTGGTGTTAATCGACACTTAAGGAACAGTTGATGATGTCAGCAAGTAGAGATGGTCGAACCTGTCCCGGTTTAAAGGAACCGGTTCATTGCCGGTCACTGGAACCGTCGATATTATTCTTCTATCGGGCCTCACACACTTTAAACACACACTACTCACAATTTGACATTTTTAACTCTGCGCCTCACTCCATAAAATCACACCATCGATCTCTCGAGCCTTTATAACTACAGATAACTACTCATTCCACGGTACCACCAATTCTTTTAAATTTATTTCCCTATTTATATATATATATATATATAAATATAAACAAAAACTTTGAAATCACACATATCATTATACATATTTACCACATCTAGATCGATCCCCCCTCATGTTCTTCCTTTTTCTCAACCCTTTAAACATACTGATATGATATTTTTTAATTTATGCTTCGTGTTTTTTATTTGCTTTGTATTTCTTTTAAATTATATCTTAATTTCTTGTTTAATTTTTAAAATTAGATTCACTTACTTACAGTATCAGTTCTTTGTATATAGAAACACTTAAGTGGAAACCTATAAATGGTCACATTAATATTACACATATAATATTTTACCTAGTATGTATGTAAACTGTTGGTCTCCCAAACAAATAAAATAAAATATTATTTCTCCGAGGAACTGGCAAATAAAAATATTGATAACCTTTGTCCGTTCTTTTCGTGTTTTTGGGCGAGGAACCGGTTCCAGTTCTTTTTGTGTTGGAAATTGCTAGCAACCCCATTTTTGATTTCCGTATACAACAACACCGAGTCTGAAAATAAGTGACAAACAAGAAACAGAAGAGAGTTATGTGAAAAAACGCGTTCGTTCGTTGGTGTCTCGATTGGTCGTTCGGTTTGTTGTTGTTCTTCAAATAATATTAAATTAACTGTGTTTTTGTTGTGGTGTTCGTTAATAATACAATGTGTAAGAATAATAAAGAACTCAAACATCAACTTCATCGGTGATTGAATTGGTTTCCTTCATTCCGTAACCTCTCCACATCCATAGTTAGATGCTTCCATCAAGTAGTATAGTTTTATCGTGTACAGTCCACTATTTTCCAAATTCATCTGAAGCTGAAAACGCATTCGGTGTTTTATCGCGGCTTCGGATCCGACAGACGTCTTTGTGGATTTTCCTATCCGAAACGGCCGATACGTAGCGCCTAGCGTCAAGGAAATCTACCGGTGGCAAGTAAGATATAGCTGTTGCGTTATAAAATAACACTCTTCAGATATCATCGCGTCAATGTCGGCGTTATTTCCAACAGTTATATTAATTTAACGGTTAACAATTGCCAACGATAACGGCGTTGGCGTTGTTTAGAATCTCTTCAACCTAGTACTAGTAGGTACACTTAGATAAGTGTCGAAGTGTACCCGATGAAACGACAATAAAAATGCAGGTAATTGTATATTGGCGTTGCATAAATACCTTTTCCCCTTCTCGGCACATCTCCAGAATAGGGAGCAGAGCTGGTGATGATGTCTTTGTCTGGTTGCTCTTCCTTTATCGTCTTGCCTTCCATTTTATTCTGAAACAAATATAACAGATTCATTATGAACTTCTTGATAGGTTAAAGGACTTGCCTGGCCAGGTGAAATGTAAAAGGCGAGAAGTCTACCGTCCTATTGGCAATGTCAGTGGAACCTTTTCATCATAATCTGTTACTGATTGAGCGATAAATAATATATATACATGGCCTGTTCAAAAGAAAAGGTGAATTTTGAATTTTCGCAAGCTGTGTACATTCGATTATCGTTTTTTTTGTTGTTGTTATGTTGGTACACATATGTTTATCATATGTTAGCATTATCAGCCATTTTGGATCAGTGGTTTGCTTTTGACAACTGGAAAGGTTAGTCACGTTTTTGTGTGTTCTTCGATTTTTTACTTTTGAAAAAAATGGATCAAAGAATAAAATCCATGATTTGTTTTTCCACATACCCCAACTGGGGATGCCATAGCGCCACTGGTTCCAGACGTTTGGGAACAGTAGGGACTATAAAATAAATTAAAATATTTTTCCGATTTTTTACACTTCACGTGGTTTGATCACAGTTTCAATTAGGAGATGATTTGAATGTTAATTTATTTTTGATTCGACCGAAAAAAGCGATTTCTATTCGTCCATCGAACCATGTCTACTCAGAGATACGTTCAAAGCATTGGGATAAAATAAAACATGATAACACTCGGTTAATTTATATAACGTAATTTTCGACAAATTTTCCATCAAGGACGCTGTTATGAAGCAGGATAAATTCGATCAAATGCGATTTTGAATTTTCGCGCTAGTTAAAATCTATTTATTATGGTTTAATATTTTGTCTATTTGCCCCTCTGAAAAGCCAAAAAGTGGGGGCAGAACGACCAACGAGCCCGGCTTGAACGGCTGGGAGAGTGAGTTCTACATGGGACGGCTAATCAGACAGTTTTACATTAGACGCCTAATAGAGCAGTTAACGTATTTAGAGAATACAGTGTTTGCCGCCTATGGTGAAATAGTAAATTCAATTAAATATTACGATGGATAATCGGGGGCCGAGAGTAAGAGAAGAGACGCTACGATCCCCGGCAGCCGCCATCGAGGAGCGAATTAGCGGGGTTCCTCGGCTATCAGACTGGACGGAAGGACTCCGAGCGCGCAGGTTCCAAGCGTTTTCCAGTATCGGCGATAATTGAACATTTTAATATAATAGTTTGTCTCTACGAGTACCCAATTCTAACGTTATCCACCAAGTTAATCAAGCTTTTCCTGGGCGTAGAATCAATATTCTCAAATATAATACAAGAGAGCATTTGCGAGTGTATTATTGTTGAAATTCCTTAAGCCCTGCAAAGTAAACGTTCCTTTTGTAACCATCTTTAACAAAGAAGAAGAAGGTCCTCTCTAAATCAAAATGAACGAATTTCAAACACGAAAACCCGGTCTATCCGCTAGAGCTAACCGGGAGGGCGTTTAAAAAGGTAAGTGAATCCTTGAGACTCGAGCTCCGTCATTTTATATATTGTGCCTGTTTAAAAGTAGGCGGACATTTACCGTTTCTTAAAAACGCTTAATTAAGTAAGTGTGGGTAGTTAATATAAGGGAGTCGACCAATGCTGCGCGTCGAGTAGTGCATGTTATCTGTTTCACCGACGCCGATTAAAGCTACCCGTCAAGTAAATATCTGTTTTTAACAGCCGTGTTAAACCTGTGATTAAATTTTCTTTACGAGTAAGTACTCACCAGATTACTGAAATACCACCCAATGATTACTTTTCTAGCCGGGCTACGTCAGAGTTAACAGTTGTCATACTACTCCCAACCTTCCTCTTCCACATCTCCTTCCCCTTCATTCCCTTCAGCATCGCAACATACCCCGATTGGGAATGCCATAGTCCTACTGGCTCCGGGCATTTGAGAGTGTTAGGACTCTTGTGCAGTATTAACTTTAAAAATAAATTCAAACTCTGTAGAACGTGATGGAAATTTCTACCTGAAAATAGTTGTATTGAACTGAGAGCTACGCTAATTCCACAGTGCCAGAACTCACCGTTTGTGAGTTTTAGTGAGAAAATATCAAAATTTCAGCTATATTGTTAAGATTGTACTTATTACTACGGTGCTTGAAATGGCTTTGGCTTTATTATGTGACCCGGTTTAAACAGTCGCGGTATGTTTTTAATGTTCACTCAACACTGGAGGGCTGTATGGAAGGAATGAGGAAATCGGAGTTCGTCAAGCTGTACAGCGCCCTCAAGGTGATTTTACACAAAAACGGCGCTATACAAATTATCCAAATATTATCATTATTAGTTTTTTTATTAAAGAAAGACAAACGTCCCCGGGTTACGGATAATCTGACAATATTTGAATGCCTCCTACTGCCATCATAAGAAGCGGAAGATGTTGCTTGTGCAATGATGGATGACTTAGCTAGCAAAGAAATTAAACCTACGACGCCCGAATGGGAATCCGACGCGTTTGTCCACTCAGCTACCGACCGTCATTATTATTATATATGTTGTAGGACGGAGGAAATACAGGAAACAGCTGTTTATTTAAAAAAAATATTCCACAGCCGAACTGTTGCACTGAATTATTCATAAAAACGACCCGTTCTCACGTGAAAACGTTTCGTTCAAATGTTCGAACTGTTCGGACTGCTGGCAATCTGATATGCTTAAAATAAGAAAAAAACGTATTAGTTACCTCAGAAACACCTTATTTATGTGCTTTTACCGATGTTAACAAGATTTTGATTCACTTGATCATACCATGTCTTTTTTTGGGCATCCCCGACTCCTTCTCCCAAACAAATCTAAACATTTAAAAAAAAAAGAAACAAAGATTTTAAGTTTACGAATAACCTGACAATATTTAAATTCCTTCAATGCTGGAGGAGTTTTGACAAGACCCGACTCAAGCATTTGATTCACTTGATCGTGCCATGTCATCTTTGGGCATCACCGACTTCTTCTTCTAAATAAATCTTAGTATTTAAAAAAAAAAAAGAATCAAAGATTTTAAGTTTACGAATAATCTGCCAATATTTGAATTCCTTCTTCTTTACATTATAATTGGAAAATGTTGCTTGTGCAATGCTGGAGGATTTTTGACAAGACCCGACTCAAGCATTTGATTTACTTGATCGTGCCATGTCATCTTTGGGCATCCCCGATTCCTTTTTCCAAATAAGTCTTAACATTTTTCAAAAAAGAAATACAAAGATTCTTAGTTTACGGAAGTGGAAAATGTTGCTTGTGCAATGATCGAGGACTTTACTGGGCAGATGATAGAATACGGGACGCCTGCGTGGGAAGCCGACGCATTCACCCACTCGGCTACCGACCGGTCGATCATCAGCAGGGGGTCTCATCTGGCACATTGTATGTACATCGCCGGAAACCAATTTACATTCGGCTCGTACCTCGGCTAATTTCGGCAAATTTCTCAAATTCAAAACGGTTTATAATTCGGCCAATCGGCTGGCGGATTTATGGCTGCGACGCGAACCATCAATGGGGGATTAGCCGCCGAGGGCGACATCTGCGGGCGTTTTTCCTCGCTAATTGCATCGCGATTAGTCCTTGGTCCTACCGGGGTCTGCTCCCTTTCGGGTGAAATTTCAACGCAGGCTCTTACAGTAGACGCTGAGCTAAATCGACGATAGCCAACATCTTTACGCAGGTTTCCGGCTAGTCGTGGCGTCGATCAGATCAAGACGCCCTCCGCGGTCGAGTGACGTTACGCTCGTCTACGAATACAGAGGCCGCGCGTTCAAACCCGGCGTGCGCAAACTCATTTTATTCATAAATTAACGGACTAAAGTCCAATTACAAAAAAATACAAAACACGAAATGGGAAAAAAAAACTGCACATACATTATATTAAATGAAGCAATGACAAAAATAGGACAAAATATACATAGGAAAGAACATTCAAGACAAGGTCTAGTCAAAGTTTTAAAGAATGACAAATATCAAATATCTGACGGCCTCCATGGTCGAGTGGTAAGACGCTCGACTACGAATCCGGCGTAACATTTATCTTTGAGGGCACCCCACAAATAATAGTCCAACGGTGTCAAATCGCAGCTCCGAGGTGGCTAAACGACATCAGCTCTGCGGCTGATAATGCGATCTTCAAAAACAGGGCGCAAAACATCGAGTGTAGCTTCGGCTGTGTGGCACGTAGCGCCGTCCTGTTGAAACCAAATGTTGTAACGGCCACTCCTTGCTCATTTTCAAAGAAAAATGGCCCACTTATGCCTCTGGACCAAAATCCGCACCAAACAGTGACTCGTTTTGGGTGTACCGGCTTTTCAATGTATGCGTGCGGGTTTTCTGTGCCCCAAATACGACAATTTTGCTTGTTTACATACCCGCCAAGATCAAAATGAGCTTCATCCGAAAAGATGATTTTTTGGCAAAATCGGCATCTTCTGTAAGTCGATCGCAGGCCCACTCAGCGAAGCGAAAACGCATTGATGGTCAGTTGGCTTCAACTCCTGAACCAATTGACTTTGTATGGCGTCATACCAAGGTCTTTATGCAAAATTCGTCTCAATGATGTCTCCGAAATGTTCAATTGTTGAGAACGACGGTGAATTGATGTTGATGGCGCTTCACGCACACTTTCTGCCACAGCATCGATATTCTCGGGTGTACGCACTGTTTTTGGCTTTTCACGCTTTGGTTTATCGATGAGGATGCCAGTTTCTTTCACTTTTTTCACAAGATAACGAACATACGGAGCTGACGGTGCTTCTTCTTCCAAAAACCGTACGCAATTTTTCGCACACATTCTGCAACATTACCATGATTTTCAAAGTAATGTCGCAATATTTCCCAGCGTTGTTCAAGCGTATACACAACCATATTCGCTCAGCGGAAGGATAAAACTAATTATCTGTCAAATCAGACATGAGCTAAGTGTTACCATTCACGAAATAAGCACTAGTTGAAAAAAAAAAAGTTATTTGGCGGACCCTATAGTATATTTGCGACATTTTACAGAGCGACTGTTTTTTTTTATAAATAAAGACAAACATTCCCGGGTTACGAATAACCTGACAATATTTGGAAAACTCCTACTGCCACCATCAGAAGCGGAAGATGTTGCTTGTGCGATGATGGAGGACTTAGCCAGCAGAGGAATTAAACGCACAATGCCCGGGTGGGAATCCGACGCGTTTATCCACTCAGCTACCGACTAGTCTTTGATTCTGAATAGTGATACTTTAAGTATCACTATTCAGAATCGAAACGTTACATGAACCGGCTCTAGTCATGTTTGGTGACCAGATTTGAATAGCCAGGTACTTCCTAACCTTCCTCTCCCCATCTCTTTTCACTCCCCACAACCTTCAGCCTCACAACACACCCCGATTGGAGACGTTTGGGAGCAGTTAGGACTCTAGTGCGGTATTAGCTATAACAGAATGAAATAATAAGTTTGTATAGGACAACGTATTTTATTTACATTTTTATGACCGACCGGTTTAGCTTCTCCATTTTTAACGCGAAATTTAATACATATTCTTTGATCCATTTTTTTCAAAAGTAAAAATCGAGAAACACACAAAAACGTGACTAACCTTTCCAGTTGTCAAAAACAAACCACTAATCCAAAATGGCTGATGATGCTAACATATGATAAACATATGTGTACCAACATAACAACAACAAAAAATCGATAGTCGAATGTACACAGCCCGCGAAAATTCAACATTCACCTTTTCTTTTGAACAGGCTATGTGTATGGAGAGAGAGCTAAATATTTTTACCCAACCTATACAAACTTGCGATAAATCACTTTCTCCGGGTTTTCACGTCGTATACCGTGAGAGAGAAAGAGACGAGAAAAGTCGTCACATAATATTGCAACACTTCTAAGTATGTAAGAATGTTCTCCTAGTATGCGCTAACTTCACATCATCTAGTCGCATAACTTACGTCGACGGATTGTGGGGTTATTTCCTATTTTTGTGGTGGTTAAAAAACTTGCAGTGGTTTTACAAATATATCAAATATGATGGTGACATGTGCTATGCGTGAATGTTAAAATAAGACCAAACAAAGATTATAAAACATCAATTTTCAGAGATATTTTTACAGCATTAAATATTATTGACCGAACTTTGGAATTTTCACATTTTTTAATGATATAAAGACATAAAATCAACAAAAAACTTCCATCATTATTTAGGCAAACCTTCTGTTATTAGTGTTTGTGTGATATTTTGACTTTATAAATCATTTTAATGATGTATTGATATTGTTTTGTTTAATGTGTTTATTGAAAATATCCGAATTCCACGTGGGCGGTAACTAATAGGCTATCCAACATCCTTTAATATATCTTCGTCTCTTTCTATCGAGTCAGTATAAAGTCAACCGTCCTGGAGAACATGGTACCTCTCCATGTCTTCCAAGTATGATTATAACCAGTAAAATACTGTTAAAAATTGAACGAAACCGGGCAGTAACTAAAAGTTTAAAAAAACATGTATTAAAAAACGGATTTTATTCGATTTGCGTTCATAACAAGAATTTACAACCTCTTGCAATGAAGATTCTTCGCACATAATTAAGTTAAAATACATTTTTGATAATTCGGCTAGCACTAGTCGGATAGCGGCTTACACTGACCAGACACCGGGCACCAGACACCAGACACCAGACACCAGACACCAAACACCAGACATCCACCAGCTGGAGCTTATAGGTACCAGCTTACAGCTTTCCGGAAGACAGCGCAGGAGAAAGCGAGGCGTGCTTAGTGCATTGTGATTCGGAATGATATCAATTATTTTTCCTAATGGCAATACTAGATTTTTTTAAATATTTAACCTTCACACAGAAGGCTGTGAAGGAAATAATTTCCCTGTCATCTTTGGAGATGCTGCGTGGAGGGTCTTTTTAAGGAAAGAAAGGAGTGTTGTAGGAAGAAGAAAACACAGAGACGCTCGACTACGAATCCAAAGGTCGCGGGTTCAAACCCGGCGTGCGCAAATAACTTTTATTTAATTAATATGTGTCATATATGTGATTCATATAAAATAATATATGGCATATTTGGGAACGTTCCAGAGTGGTACATACTCTAAGTATCGCCCTGGTGAAAGACCACCATTCAGAATTGAAACGTTGCTTAAAATGGCTTTGATGACCAGATCTGAATAGCCAGCTACTACCCAACCTTCCTCTTCCCAATCTCCTTCCCCTCCCCACCACTTTCAGCCTCACAAGATACTATTATGTTACCAATAAGGGATGCCATAGTCTCACTTGCTCTAGACTAAAGATTCTGAAACAGCTATTATCACGAATATATTTAAACTGGCGTTGGGAAAAACTTCAATGTTTTGTGAATGCTTCACAAATTGCTAGTTCTTTAAAATGAACCCTTCGCAGTGAACACTTCAATTGAAGTCGAACTCGCCAAAGAAAGGTTCGAAATTAGAGATGGTCGATATCAGAATTGGGTGTGTTGCGGCTCCAGTTACCGCTGACTACCGACGAACAGGTTATTTATCCAGTTCTTTTTGGAACCGGTTTCTGGTGTTTTTTTTAAGAAGTTCGAGCAAATCGACAAAATTCCTCGCCAAAAAAAGTACTAGTCGGCAGAGATTTGAAAGTGAAAAGAACTGGAGCCGGTTCCTCGCCCGAAAAACCCTACTCAAAGGGACTCGGGTGCGGTACACACTGTAGAATAAAAAAATAAAAAAAACAAGTCAACATGAATATCTAAGTTTAAGACAATATTAATATCTATGGCAGTGAGGCATGGAACTGGCAGAGGAAGGATGAAAGTAGACTGAATGCTGCGGACATGAGATCTTTGAGACGTATGTGCGGTAAAACCATGTATGACCGTATTAAAAATGTGGATATCCGGAAAGAGTGTAAGGCTGATGTGAGCGTAATGAATTCTCCACAGTAAAGTCTCAAATTGAATTGAATGAATGACTCTTTATACCCCATTTACTAACAATATGTACCATAGCGCATTGTTTGATCAAAAATAAATGATGTACACCCCTCTTCCGTACACAGGCTTATTTTTTTTTTTTTACACGAATACCGCATAAGTCTCAACTGCTCCCAACCGTCTATGGCATCCCCAAATTGGGCATGTTGTGAGGCTGAAGGTAGTGGGGAGGGGAAGGAGATCGAAAAGAGGAAGGTTGGGAAGTACCTGGCTATTCAGATCTGGTCACCAAACACGGCTTAAGCCATTTCAAGCAACGTTTCGATTCTGAATGGTGGTGTTTCACCAGGGCGATACTTAGAGTATCTACCACTCTGGAACGTGCCGCAAATATACTTGTTATTATTTTATATGAATTAAATGTGTTATGACACATATTAATTAAATAAAAGTTATTGGCGCACGCCGGGTTTGAACCCGCGACCTTTGGATTCGTAGTCGAGCGTCTTACCACTCGACCATGGAGGCCGTCTGATTATTGCATATAGTACTCTTCCATTATGCTTCTAATGGAAGAGTACTATATTATATTTGAAAATTTAAAAAAAAAAGTATCTTTATTTGATTGTAATTAACATGTGACATAAATACATTAAAAATAAATTTAAAAAAATATGTTTAAGAAAGGGACGCTTAGATAGTTTGGGTATGTAGAGCGAATGAACGAAGAAAGGAGTGTGAAACGAATATATGACGCAAAATTAAATGGAAGAAGAAGTCGAGGACGCCCGAGAAAGACATGGCACGATCAAGTAAATCAAATACTTGAATCGGATCATGTGAAGAGTCAGAATAACAGAAGACTATGTATGAGACGATGTATGAATGTGAATGAAGCAAGGAGTGTGTGCTAAGACAGAGTTATATGGCGGTCCGTTCTCTCTGCATATCCCTGCGAAGAAATGGCGTGATGGTTAGTTAGTTAGTTAAGACCTTAGAGTATATAGAGTGGTATCTATCCAAGGCAGTGTAATCAGTTTTTGATGATTTTTACCGAACTCGACGGACCTGGGCGTGGCTAGTACTAAGGCTAGGGTATTTATACATCCATTCATATCACATATCGACATAATGTTTTTGTTTGTTCGTATAAATAATGTTTTTGTTTGTTCGTATAACCACCTTTTCACAGTATTGTTATCAACAAAAATATAGCATATAACCTAAAAAACCGTTTTGTTATGTCAAGTTTAGTGGCATAAGAAAAAAAAATGTGGGCGGAGTCCCGCGGTGTCCCAGGAGCCCAAGATCATCGCGACAGTACATGGAAGCGGTGTATTATACTTGTTGTCTCTTTCTCTCTCATGGTGTACGACGTAAAAACCCGGAGAAAGTGATCTATCGCAAGTTTGTATAGGTTGGGTAAAAATAATTAGCTCTCTCTCCATATATTGTTACTCTAAGGTTAAGACAGTATTTTTTTACGGCGTAGTCGATTTGACGAAGGTTGGTGGTATTTTAGGGTTAGCAAAATATTTTTTTCTGCCAAAATAAGAATCAGATAAAACCGATCGATATATATTTCCACAAAATGAATAATTCTTTTTCAAAAAAGTATTATTATTTTATCCGTATGTAACAAAAATAAAACATCCCCTGCCATATCAAAGTATCAAATAATAATATTGTATTGCGGATTCCAGTGCGAGATCTTCCCACCCCTACCCCCAACCTGACCCCTAACCCACCCCACGCACGGCCGGTGTCGTGAGGCGGGAGAGTTAGTCGCTGGGAATTCCGACAGATGGCGTGCGGTTCCCGAGAAGAAATCTTCAGATGATTCTGTTATGATCAGAGGGCCTGTAGACTGTACGGATCCACGTTTCACATGGCCGCCCGCGTATACTCGTATAAACCATATCAACTAATAAAAAACGTTTTATTATCATTACAAATGTATTTTTGAATGCTAAAGAACCACTGAACGAAAAATTCCTAGTAACGTGATGTATAACCGTATAAATAAAATATTGGATTTATAAAATAGGTCGCTCTAATATTGCTAACCACTGTAAAACACCTACTTAAACGTGCATACTTCAATTTTAAATCTATCTTTATCTCTAGGCTTATACAATCCTATTTTTTATTTCCTGTATTATTAACCTTTACCTAGATCATAAAACACCCAAAAACATTATAAATGTACCTTATGCACAACCTCTATACTCCCAAACAATATCTATAAAATGTTACCTCCACGTAATAACTTTATTCTAATGCAGTTCGCTTCATCTCTCATTTCTTTTTCCCTCTTATTTCATTTTCTTTTTTATTACTTTTTATTATTGTGCACAACCTAAAAAATATCTATAAAATGCAACCTCCATGTAATAACTTTGTTCTAATTATCATTTAATTTCATCTTTCATTTCTTTTCTTCTTTTTCCTTTATATTTATTATTATTTTATATTGATTAATATTTACATTTAATATTATATAATTTATGTATACTACGTCTGTCTCGACACAGGAATATCCTAGTGAGACAGACATGGACTAAATCCACGTATCTTTTTTATATTTTAGCAAAAATAAATAAATAAATACTGACATGAAAAAAAAACTGAAAAGGAAAATTTTACAAACGACCTATCAACTCATTGGCCACAGCCTATCTAATTAACTAACTAACCATCACGCCGTTTCCCCGCATGGGTAGGCAGAGAGGACGGACCGCCATACAACATACTCCTTGCTTCATTCACATTCATACATTGTGTCATACTTAGTCTTCTGTTATTCTGCTCTTCACATGGCCCGGCTCAAGTATTTGATTCACTTGATCGTGCCAGGTCTACCTCGGGCGTTCCCGACTACTTATTTCATTTACTTTCGCGTAATATAATCGTTCACACTCTTTTTATCGTTCATCCGCTCTACATGCCCAAGCCATATAAACGTCCCTTTCTTGATCCTATTATTATAATTAACAATTCAAGAGTGGTAGATACTCCCAGTATCGCCCTGGCGAAAGATCACCATAAATCATCGAAACTTTGCTTGAAATGCTTTCTTTACCCGTGTTCGGTGACCAGATCTTAAAAACCAGGTACTTCTCACTACCTTTAATACAAAATATATATGTTTAAAAAAATATCGCCCTGGTGAAAGATAAAGATTCCATATACCTGCCAGGTGAGTATGTTCCTGTATATTTTCTCATTTAAGCTAGGAATTAATATGTAATAATAGAAAATAAGATCTGTACAGCGCCCTTGAGGTGATTTTTTCACAAAAACAGCGCTATACAAATCATCCAAATATTATTATTATCATCGAAACTTTTGTTTAAATGGCTTAAGTCGTGTTTGTTGACTAGATCTGAATAGTCAGGTACTTTCCAACCTTTCTCTTTCACATCTCTTTTCCGTCTCCACTACCTTTAGTATATAAAAAGTGTCTCCCTGGTGAAAGACCAGATTCAGAATCGAAAGGTCGCTTGAAATTGCTTTATCCGTGTTTGGTGACCAGATCTGAATAGTCAGGTACTTCCCAATATTCCCCTTCCCCATCTCCTCCCTCTCCCAAAAATGTTTAACCTCATAACATACCCCAATCGGGAAAGCCGTAGTCCCTCTGGCTCCAGACAGTTAAAAGCAGTTGGGAAAATTAAAAAAAAATAACATTTTCATTGGCGTGTCCAGCGCCAAAGTTTAGCGATAAATGGTTTGGTAATGGTTTTTTCGTTAAGACCAACAATTTACTACAGCATTTCATTTTGGAAATTGAGAAAACAGCCAAATTCTAAAAGCTTCCAGTGGAGGCTCAGCGTTACGGCCTACGTGCGCTGCGCACGCGGGCGGCCGGAACAAAAGGCGGCCCCTAATTCTACGGTCTTTTATATCACATTGCTACGCCGACGACCAGCAAGTTTACTTTTACTGCTCCCCGACAGAAATAGACAGTCTGAAAATTCGCGCGACTGAGTGTCTAGAAACGATCACTCTCTGGATGACCTCAAATAGATTTTAAATAAAAGTAACTTTGTTCTGACACCACTTTATTAGATACATATACTAACCGGTTTCGGCTCTACCTGAACCTTCTTCAGGGCTGAACAAATATGTATTAAATCAAAACAGAATTACAATGCTTGGTGAAAACGTAAAATGGACACATCAACTTAGGTGGGGGTTAAATTACGGGAGAGGTGGTAGGAGCAGGGGTAGGGGAGTGGGAGGGGAACAAATTTAAAACCTCAAATAGACTGAAATTGAACCCTTCAAAGACAGAGTTTCTCTGGACCGCCACAAGCAGACGTCAGCATAACATCGATAACTCCCCAATAGCTGTCTCAGGAAGTGACATTATTTCAAAGACTTTAAAAAAGAAAAAAATAATAATAATAAAATAAATTGTGTCCTGCCAGAAGTGTCCTGCCAGGTAAGTATGTTTCTGTGTATTTATATAAACTAAGAATTAATATTAAGTAGAAATTAAGATTTTTACAGCGCCCTTGAGGTAATTTTTCACAAAAACGGCGCTTTACAAATTATCCAAATATTATTATTATTTTTTTATTTTTTTACATGAATACCGCACAAGAGTCTCAACTGCTCCCAACCGTCTAGAGCCAGTGAGACTATGGCATCCCCAAATTGGGTATGTTGTGAGGCTGAAGGTAGTGGGGAAGGGAAGGAGATCGGGAAGAGGAAGGTTGGGAAGTACCTGGCTAGTCACCAAACACGGCTTAAGCCATTTCAAGCAACGTTTCGATTCTGAATGGTGGTCTTTCACCAGGGCGATACTTAGAGTATCTACCACTCTGGAACGTGCCGCTGACTAATTCGTATCATCGTTAAATTCATCCCAAAGTGTGCTAAAGTCGAGGGTAGTTTCTCTCGTTGAAGCATCGAGGCATGGAACTGATAGAGTAAGGAAAAAAGTAGACTGTACGTTGTACAAATGAGATAATAATAATATTTGGATATTTTTTGTAGCGCCGTATTTGTGAAACATCACCTCAAGGGCGCTGTGCAAATCTTAATTCGTAGGCTCCATATTATTACAATATACATTATAATCTATATAAAAATAATAAAATAATAATAATAATAATAAATAAAAAATAAATAAATCATAATTTTAAGTTAGTAATTGTGTCTATCTGATGGGACCTGCCAGGTAAGTATGTTCCTGTATATTTTCTCTTTAAACTAGGAATTAATATGTAATGATAGAGAGTAGGATCTGTACAGCGCCCTTGAGGTGATTTTTCACAAAAACGGCGCTATACAAATCGTCCAAATATTATTATTATTATTTATGTTAATATTTATTTATATTATATACAGAAGCATGTTTACCTGGCAGGTCACTTTAGATAAACACCATTATTCTGGTTATTCCTAGTTTGGAGAAATATACAATTTTGCACTCAAAAGACATGAAAAATTAACTAACTAACCATCACACCGTTCTCCGCAGGGGTCGGCAGAGAGGATGGACCGCCGTACGACTCTGTCTTGACCTACATTTAACCTAAAAAACCGTTTAGTTGTGTCAAGTTTAGTGGCATGATAAAAAATGTGGGCGGAGTCCCGCAGTGACTCAGGAGCCCAAGATCATCGTGACAGTAAATAGAAGCGGTGTATTATATTTGTCGTCTCTTTCTCTCTCATGGTGTACGACGTAAAAACCCCGAGAAGTGATTTATCGCAAGTTTGTGTGGGTTGGGTAAAAATAATTAGCTAATCTCTCTCCATACATTGTTACTCCAAGGGTTGGACGGAGAAGATGGTGTCACGATTGTGATTGAATGAATTAATGAACAAGTTGGTGACGTTTTAGGAACATAAAGCACGTCTACGTAAATAACATACTAGAGTCGGGTCATAACAGAAGTCGGAATAACGGAAGTTTTGCATGAATCTGAATGAAGCGGAACTGTTTTTTAAAAAAAAATAGTTGATACCGCACAGAAGTCCCAATTGCTACCAACCGTCTGGAGCCAGTGACACTATGGCATCCCCAATTGGTATATGCTGTGAGCCTGAAGGTAGTGGGGAAGGGATAGAGATGGGAAAAAGGAAGGTTGATAATTACCTGACGGCCAAAGCCATTTTCGCAAATACACTAAATATTATTTTGTTACATGAATGAAATGTGTTATGACACATATTGATTGAATAAAATGTTTTTGCGCACGCCGGGTTTGAACGCGCGACCTCTGGATTCGTAGTCGAGCGCCTTGCCAATCGACCGCGGAAGCCGCGCGGTGATAATGGGGAAAAATACATGATCACTGTAGTGAAAGTTTACTGTCGTTCAGTAGTTCCGAGCTGCAGTCTGCTGGGCCGAATGAAAGTTGCCCCGATGCTAGCCGACCTCTGAGCGGAGAGGGCATACGAAAGGTGAGATTCATAAAGGGCAGCTGTTGGATTTCAAAAAGGTAATTTGTTAGATTGTTACCTTCTTGTTCTTTATCCAGTTCCTACCTCATCCAACCATTTTACTATATTAGATTTGCGTATTTAACAACACCGAGTTTGGAAACAAGTGACAATCAAGAAACAGAAGAAGAGTTATGTGAAAAAACGTGTTCGTTCGTTGGTGTCTTGCTTGGTCGTTCGTTTTGTTGTTGTTCTTCAAATAATATTAAATTAAGTGTGTTTTTTGCTATGGCGTTCGTTAATACCACAATATGTAACAATAGCCAAGAACTTCAACTTCATCGGTGAGTGAATTGGTTTCCTTACTTCATTCCGTAATCTCCCCACATCATAGTTATATACTTCCATCAAGTAGTATAATTTTACCGTTTAACAATCTAGTATTTTCAAAATTCGTCTGAAGCTGAAAACACATTTGGTGTTTCATCGCAGCTTCCTATCCAATAGCGGCATTGCTTTTACCTCTAGAGGTGGTCCTGGCAAACCGTACCCGGTACAGGTGTTTGGCAAGGAAAAGGTTCCCACGGGAGGATTGGTGCGAGGTACGGATTGCCCCGATACGAATATCGTCATATCATATTTTGGAATTATATTATTTCGACGAAGCAGAGGCAAAAGGGGGTAACTCACACTTCTTGCAATAAATACTTTGCTGTATTTATTATAGCATAATAATAACATTTCATATATATGGGGCAGTTTTGTGATATTTCACCTCAAGTCTAGCAGTTCACAATGGAGTGCTTATACCAATCCTGATGTATGGCAGTGAGGCGTAGAACTGGCAGAGGAAGGATGAAAGTAGACCGAATGCTGTAAAAATGAGATCCCTTTGTGGCTAGCAGTCCTCAGAAGAGTGCTGATACCAACCCAGATGTATGGCAGTGAGGCGTAGAACTGGTAGAGGAAGGATGAAAGTATACTAAATGCTGTAAAAATGAGATCCCTTTGTGGCTAGCAGTTCACAATGGAGTGCTTATACCAACCCTGATGTATGGCAGTGAGGCGTAGAACTGGCAGAGAAAGGATGAAAGTAGACTGAATGTGGAAGAAAAGAAATATCTATGTGGCTAGCAGTCCACAGTGCAGTGCTGATACCAACCCTGATGTATGACAGTGAGACGTAGAACTGGCAGAGGAAGGATGAAAGTAGACTGAATGCTGTAGAAATGAGATCTCTATGTGGCTAGCAGTCCACAGAAGAGTGCTGATACCAACCCTGATGTATGACAGAGAGACGTAGAACTGGCAGAGGAAGGATGAAAGTAGACTGAATGCTGTAGAAATGAGATCTCTATGTGGCTAGCAGTCCACAGAAGAGTGCTGATACCAACCCTGATGTATGACAGTGAGACGTAGAACTGGCAGAGAAAGGATGAAAGTAGACTGAATGCTGTAGAAATAAGATCCCTATGTGATAAAACCTCAAAGCAATAATATACAAGAGAGAGCGCTGCTGTAGTCAGTTTTGATAAGCTTTGCCGGACTCGGCTAGACCTGGCGTGGCTAGGACTAGGGCTAAGATATTTATACATCCATTCATAGCACATGTCGACATAATGTTTTTGTCTATTCGTATTACCAGTTTTTCACAGTATTGTTATAAACAAAAATATAGCATATAACCTAAACAACCGTTGACTTATGTCCATTTGTGTCGCATATCAAAATGTGTGGGCGGATTCAACGGAGACGCGGGACACGAAGAACATCCTTACAATACTTTAAAGCGGTGTGATAATTTGGGAAATTTTGCTATCTCTTTCTTTCTCATGGTGTACGAAGTAAAAGCCCGGAGAAAGTGATTTATCCCAAATTTGTATAGGTTGGGTAAAAATAATTAGCTCTCTCTCCATACATTGTTACTCCAAGGGTAAAACCATGTATGACCGTGTTGAAAATGTGGATATCCGGAAAGAATGCAAGGCTGATGTAAGCGTAATGAATAGGATTAGGAAAGAGACGCTTAGATGGACGCGTTCAGGCATGTAAAGCGGACGAACGAAGGATGAGATTGTGGCAGTGTGATTGTACCCAATCGGGGTATGTTGTGAGGCCGAAGGTAGTGGGGAGAGAAAGGAGATGAGGAAGGGGAAGGTTAAGAAGTATCTGGGTGTTCAGATCTGGTCACCTAACACGGCTAAAACCGTTTCAAGCAACGTTTCGATTGTGAATGGTGGTCTTTCGTATTATATTATATATTTCTTATTAAATTATATATTGTCTCATGCATACTCTTCTGTTATTCTCTTCACAAGAGCTTCAACTGCTCCCAACCGTCTAGAGCCAGTGAGACTATGGCATCCCCAATATGGGGTATGTTGTGAGGCCAAAGGTAGTGGGGAGAGAAAGGAGATGAGGAAGGGGAAGGCTGGGAAGTATCTGGCTATTCCGATCTGGTCACCGATAATGGCTAAAGCAATTTCAAGCAACGTTTCAATTCTGAATGGTGGTCTTTCACCAGGGCGATACTTGGAGTATCTACCACTCTGGAACGTGTCGCAAATATACTATATATTATTTTATGTGAATTAAATGTGAAATATTTTTTTTATTTGCGCACGCTGGGATTTGAGCCCAGCAAAAAACCTCGCAGCAGCACGTGGCGATAAGCTCCTTGGCACAGCTGAGGGCATTGCATCTAGTTAGCGGCTACCAGATAACAACAGTACGGAAGTAGATAGAGTCGTCTAAGGCGGACGGCAGGTGTTCACTGTACAGGTGAAGCCAACTCGACAGGTAACAAAAAACCACGGACAAAGCCCCAGCAAGAGTTCAAACCCCACAGCTGACTGTAGGCAAATATGAACAGCGGTGGAAAAGTTGTATTGCGGCTTAAATCAGCGCCATTTTAATTTTTGACAGCTTTTGATCAAATCGTCAACAGCTGTCGAGCGCCACGGACGCGTTGAAACGCTTGGCGGCTGAAGTTTAGAATTTGAACAAACGCTCAAACGGGCCGAGAGTAGGAACTGAAATGCAAATGTTTTGTACAAATTGCGATCAACTGGCAAGCGGTGCAGCATGACCGTTATGCTTATCAGGCGTTTACAATTTGAACAAACGCTGAAACGGGCCGAGAGTCGAAACTGAAATACGTGTTGAGAATATTATCAAATTATAAGATCTTTTGTACAAATCGTGATAGGCTTAGAAGCGTAACAACATGCACGCTATGTTGTTATGCTTGCCAGCTGTTTACAATTTGAACAAACCCTGAAACGGGCCGAGAGTCGAAACTGAAATACGTGTTGAGAATATTATCAAATTATAAGATCTTTTGTACAAATCGTGATCGGCTGATAAGCGTAACAGCATGCACGTTATGTTGTTATGCTTGTCAGCTGTTTAAAATTTGAACAAACGCCGAAAAGGGCCGAGAGTAGAAACTGAAATATGTGTTAAGAAACTAACTAACCATCACAAAGTTTCCCCGCAGGGCTAGGCAGAGGACGGACTGCCATATAACTCTGTCCTGGCACACACTCCTTGTTTCATTAACATTCATACATCGTTACATGTTAAGAAAATTATCAAATTATAAAATCTTTTGTTCAAATGTGATCATCTGACAGGCGTAACAGTATGAATGTTATGCTTTTCAACTGATCACGATTGGAACAAAAGCTGAAACGGGCCGAGAGCCGGTGTACGACGGGGAGCATTCGAATGTCTAAAAATCAACATGGCGCTGGTAGTCAAACGTGATGGAGTTAAGTTATGAGTATGTTGTAAGGCTTGAAGGAGTGGGAGTGGGAAGGAAATGGAAAAGAGGAAGGTTGGGAAGTACCTGGCTATTCAGATCTGGTCACAAACACGGCTTAATCCATTTCAAGCAACGTTTCGATTCTGAATGGTGGTCTTTCACCAGGGCGACACTTGGAGTATCTACCACTCTGGAACGTGCCGCAAATATACTTTTCATTATTTTTTTATTTGAATGAAATGTGTTATGACACATATTAATTGAATAAAAGTTATCGGCGCACGCCGGGTTTGAACCCGCGACCTTTGGATTCGTAGTCGAGCGTCTTACCACTCGACCATGGAGGCCGTCAAGTACAACATAATAAACACAATATAGTAAATACAATTTATTTGCATCTTAACCGCTCGGCTACGAAGGCTGTCTTTACTCGAACTTGCACCCAAGGAAGTAAAAAGTAAATAAAAATGCGAGCAGATCTAGCGCCGCCGGGTATGTCTACAGCTGCACCGCTACACCGTAGAGTTTGGGTGCACCTACCTCCGAAAAAGAGCGCTAAAGTGTGTGCTACGGAGTGAACAGCTGGCCGGCGGCAGCCTCCCCGCAAACATTTGTTCCAGTCCCCGCCGACAGATGGCGGCAGGTGTCGGCGATTGGATAAACATCATTTCCGCCTGTTTATTGTTGCGCTTAGATTGCAGGTTACGCGTTTGATAAGAGTTGATAACCAAATATGACAAATTAGCTTTACTACCCGGCTTCGCTCGATATTATAATTTAAAAAAAAAACATAATGGAAAATGGAAAAAGAGCAACAGAGAAGGAATAGCACATACTCGTACATAATAATAAATGAAGCGATGACAAAATAGGACAAAATAAACATAAGAGAGAACATTCAAGCCATGGTCTAGTCAAAGTTTTGGTAGAGTCGTTAAGAATGACAAAAATCATTTAGACTGCTACCAAAAATTTCAAGACCATGGCTTGAGTTAACAAGTCTTGACACTCTGGATATTGGAGAATTACACCCGTAATTAGTGTTGTGATGATTGAGGAACAGCAATTCATTGTTTCTGCGTCTACGGCAAGGAATGTTGAACTTGCCCCTAAAACTCCGTAAATCATGATGTAAATGATTTTTCGAGTAGAAATAGTGATGCGAACTTAGATTATCAAGACACAAAAATATGTGCAAATTTCATGAAGCCAGAGCTCATCTTTCGGAAGTGTTTGCTGCTTCAGACAAACAAATGTCGCTGCTATCAGGGCCGCCAGTTGGCTATATGCTATCCCCAATCGGGGTATATTGGGAGATTGGCAAGACGAAGGTTTAGAATAGAGATGGTTGATATTCCTGTCCCTCTCAAAAGGAACCGGTTCCACGCCGGGCACTGAAACCGTCGATATTATTTTTCCGACGACCGGTTCCTTTTTGCTTATAAAAATGGCGAATATCTAAATGAATGCTTAATATAAAAATCTTTTTCGTGTAAATTTCCAGCAACCGCTATCTGGAACCGCAGTGACACGCAATTTCCGATATCAACCATCACTAGATCTGGTCACCCAGCATTGCCATTTCACAATGTTTTCCTTCTGAACAGTGGTATTTTACCAGGGCGATACTGAGTGTTTGTACACTCTGAATATGTGATATTTCATGTGGTTTTTTTTTTAATAAAGCAAATGATTTGATAGTATTAATACGGTGTAAACCATAGAGTTGGTAGAGTAGTATCTATCCAAGGCAGTGAAGTCAGTTTTTGATTTTGATTTTAACCTGACTCGGCGCACCTGGGCGTGGCTAAGACTAAGGCTACGGTATTTATACATCCATTCATATCACATATCGACATAATGTTTTTGTTTATTCGTATAGGCACTTTTTCACAGTATTTTTATCAACAAAAAATTAGCATATAACCTAAAAAAGTTTAGTGGCATAATAAAAAATGTGGGCGGAGTCCCGCCGTGAGCCAGGACCTTAAGATCATCCTTACAGTATATAGAAGCGGTGTATTATATTTCCTGTCTCTTTCTCTCTCATGGTGTACGACGTAAAAACCCGGAGAAAGTGATTTATCGCAAGTTTGTGTGGGTTGGTTAAAAATAATTAGCTCTCCCTCCATATATTGTTACTTTAAGGTGTAAACACTCGCTATCAAGCATCCACGTGCTGGCTACAGACAAAAGTGCTGCCATCTTTGATATTTAAAGAGAACTATTGATTTCGAAGATAAAATATCAAGTTTAATTAATGACTAGTAATTGGTAATTGGCGATCGGTTAAGGATATTCAAAAATATCCAACCCCATATTATTTCTTTTCGATTCTGCGGATAGTAAATAATAGGGAAAGATCCACCCCATAAAGCGTCGGGGGAGCCCCCCTCCCGGTGTCACCGCAGAAAACAGATGTCGCCTCCTGCCCACAAAAAATACAATATCTAATTCGAAAAAGGAACATTCGTGGCGCTGGCGTCTGCGGCGGAAACGCTACGCTCCGGCTGTCAAATTGACAGTCCGCAGACACGAGAAAGATCATTTAAAAATAAAACATTACTAGATAGGTACTCTAAGTATCGCCCTGGTGAAATACCACGTTGCTTGAAATTATTTATGTCGTGATAGGACACCAGATCTGAATAGTCAGATACTTCACCATCATCTTCCACCCCACTACCTTCAGCCTCAGAGACTAACTAACTAACCATCACGCTGTTTCCCCGCAGGGGTAGGCAGTGAGGACGGACCGCCATATAACTCTGTCATAGCACACACTCTTTGCTGCATTCACATTCATACATCGTCTCATACATACTCTTCTGTTATTCTGACACTTCACATGACCCGATTCAAGTATTTTTTTTAAATTAATATTTTTTTAGTAAATAGTATCAGTAGGTATAATATAAATGTACAATGTCTAGTTTCTAGTTAGTGATGATTTGATTTACTTGATCGTGCCATGTCTTCATCGGGCGTCCTCGTCTTCTTCAATTCACTTTCGCAGCATACATTCTTTTCGGACTGCTTTCTTCGTTCATTCGCTCTACATGCCGAAACCATCTAAGCGTCCCTTTCTTGATCCTATTCATTACGCTCACATCAGCCTTGCATTCTTTCCAGATATCCACATTTTTAACACGGTCGTACATGGTTTTATCACACAGGGATCTCATTTCTACAGCATTCTGTCTACTTGCATCTTGCATCCTTCCTTTGCCAGTTCCATGCCTCACCGCCATACATCAGGGTTGGTATCAACACTCCATTGTGGACTGCTAGCTTCGCTTCTTTGGAAAATGTATTATTTGCGCCAATAGCGTTCAGTCCTCCATTAATGGAGATTCCTGCATTCACCCTTCTTTCAATATCCCTATCAGCCTTTCCGTCTCTCGTATAGCCTCACAGCATACTCCAAATGGAGATGCCATAGTCCCACTGGCTCCAAACGGTTGGGATCAGTTGGGACTCGCTATTAACTATAAGTATGACAAACGAAAGAATGCTGCTGACGGCTGATAATTATTATTATATATATAAATACATCTTATCTGAAATAATTTACCATCTGTGAAAACATACTGTTATTTCCGTTCAAAAAAATGCTAAAGCATCCTTTTCTTAATCTGTTTCATTCCGCTTAAATCGGTCTTGCATAATTTTTGGATCTTCACATTCGTGATGCAGCCGTACATGGTTTTAACACGCATGCGCCTAAGGGATCTCATTACGATCAAGAAATTTTGGTCATATCAGGAGAAGCTAAAATAAAATATTACAGCTTGACATGGTTAACTTTGCAGGCGGCCGAGGGAGGAACTAACGAACGAACGAGCTATGTTTTAAAATCAGTAGATTTTTTTTGTATTCATATCTAAGCTAGCGACAACATTGACTACTGACTTGACTGTGTAAAGCTGTACCCAATTACTGAATATCCAGGGAGATATGTATGGAAGATGTAGTGGAGGAAGACGTTACAATTCGTAGCTTCGATGATTAGGAGAATTATACGAGTACAGTTCCGCTGAGGTGTCGGGCGAAAATAATGAAGATGCACCGATGATATCCAACCTCCAATCGGAGAGCTACTACGCGTAGAACCTCTGCATTAATCACTCATCTGTTCAGGCTTGTTTTTCGTCAGAACGTAAAAATAGATTTTCAATTAAATTGGCAAAAAATCGCCTTAAACTGCAATTTTGTACACACTGAGCAGAAAAGCAGATGTTTTTTTAAAAGTACTTATGTTTTGAACGTGCTGTTTTGTTGAAGCTGTTTTTTTCCTTGCTTATTTATTTACGGACTAAAGTCCTCTTACTAAAAAATACGATACACGAAGTGGGGGGAAAAGAGCAACAGAGAAAGAACAGCACATACATAATATTAAATGAAGCAATGACAAAAAAGGACAAAATACGAGGCCTGTTCAAAAGAAAAGGTGAATTATAAATTTTCGCGGGCTGCGTACATTCGATTATCGTTTTTTTTGTTTTGTTATGTTAGTACACATTTTTTTCAAAAGTAAAAAAATCGAAGAACACACAAAAACGTGACTAACCTTTCCAGCTGTCAAAAACAAACCACTAATCCAAAATGGCTGATAATGCTAACATATTATAAACATATGTGTACCAACATAACAAAAAAAAACGATAATCGAATGTACACAGCCTGCGAAAATTCAAAATTCACTTTTTCTTTTGAACAGGCCATTTATACATGAGACAGAACATTCAAATCAAAGTCAAGGTCAAGTCAAGGTTTTGGTATAGTATACCAAAAATGTCAAGACCATGGCTTGAGTTAACAAGTCTCGACATTCTGGACAGTGAAGAATGATACCCACCACAATTAGTAGAGTGATGATTTCTGATGAAAATTTTATTAAAAATGTATTGAAATTCTTTCTTGAGTAGATTTACTATTTAATTAAACTCTTTGGGGCCTGAGAGTCGAAAGGAATGAAGAAAATTGGTGACAACAGTCTTAGTTCATATCGGTATAGACCACCCTTCCAGCACCATTTGTTTTTCTACGGTTGTATACCACTCTCAATTCCCGAAATAAAATAATACATAGCTGTGTTTGAAATGATTCCTACACAACATGGCCATAGATATTGCCATCCCGAAGATACACCTGTCTCTTCCCACCATGGATAAACCCCGGACGTAGATGCGGATTTGTGAACCGAATAACACAACCAACCCCGGAGGGGATACGATCGAGGAAAGGCGCTTGATGAAATCGACGGTAGAGATGAAAGGGGGAAGATATACTATAATAATGAATTGTTTCTGGAATATTTAATGTTTGCAAGTATTTAACATATTATTAAATAGTACTAAATATGTAAAATGGTGACGAAAAACACATTTTAATTATTTTAGAGTTTTTTCTGTGAGTAAGTCCACAGTCTTGGTGTTTGGAAGAGAGATTACTAGAACAGTGGGCAATATAGTTGTGAATGATGAATACTTGGAGCAAGTGGATGAGTTTGTGTATTTAGGAAGTATGTTCTAGAGAGACGGAAAGGCTGATGAGGATATTGAAGGAAGGGTGAATGCAAGAAACTCCATTAATGGGGTACTGAACGCTGTTGGCGCTAATATAAAAAATGTCTAAAGAAGCGGAGCTAGCAGTCCACAATGGAGTATTTATACCAAACTCTGATGTATGGCAGTGATGCGTGTAACTAGCAGAGAAGACGAAGAGCAAAGAACCATGTTTGGCCGTGTTAAAAATGTGGGTATCCGAAAAGAATGCAAGGCTGATGTAAGCGAAATGAATAGGATCAAGAAAAGGACGCTTGGACGGTTTGGGTATGTAGAGCGAATGAACGGAGAAAGAGTGTGAAAAGTATACGTGACGCAAAAGTGAACGGAAAGAAAAGTCGGCGACGCCCGAGGAAGACAATGTTTCACGACCAAGTGAATCAAATACTTGAATCGGGCCATGTCAAGAGTCAGAATAACAGAAGAGTATGTTTGTGCCTAGACAGAGTAGTATGGCGGTCCATCCTCTCTGCATATTCTTGCGGTGACACGGCATGATAGTTAGTTAGTTAGAGTGAGTCTAGATGATTTTTTTTATTTATTAACTTTTTGTTTCTTGCATTTTTTTTTTTACATTACCTTCCTCACTAGGTCATAAGAACCTGTTCTGAGGTAAGTGACAGTGAGTACAAGTAGAATATATTTTTTTTTAATGATGATATTTGTTACACAATGTTCTAGTTTGTCATGGTGAAGAATTTCAAGTGCTATTTTAGGAGGTCTTCAATTTCCTTGCGGTCCTTACTCATTAGCCATTTAGTAATGTTTTGATTAAGGGAATACAAATTGGTGATGGCTACAGTCTGTGGTGGGAGTTAGTTGTAAGTGTGAGGCGCGATGTACATATGGTGTCTTTGTGCAAAAGCTGTATTGTATTTAGGTACTAAAAGTCTTTCTTGTTGTTTGGCCCTTGTATTTTTATTATGTGTGATATATAAAAGATTTTGAAGAATGAATTATTTTTAATACTATTTTAAGATATAACTGTCTGATATTGAGGATTCCTAAAAGTTGAAGGGCTTTCTAAATATAATTCGTAAAATTACTTTTTGTATTTTTCTAAGAGGACCTAGCAAGGTAATAGCAACTCCCCTTTTTTTATTTAACTCCGATTAACATCTAATAAACCTTAAATCCACACAGAAGACCCTAGGGAAATAATTCCTCACGCGGCCAATGACGTATTTGGGGATGCTGTGTGGATGGTGATTTAGGAGAAAGGAAGGAGCGAACCTGGGTCTTGCAGAAGCCCATGTTGTAGAGGGAGGAAACAAAGAGGCCGGAAAATCATTTCAAAGCTTCTAAACACAAAGTCGTAAAAGCGACCCGTTCCCATTTAAAAAGTCAAGTTATTCGAAGCATTTTTCGTTGAATATTCGTAGAGCAAGGACTGGATTCCCACCTGACATCTCATTTCAAAGACTTTGGGTTTTTAAGGCATTTCGGGGTTACAGACCAGAGGTGGCTGCCAAACTGAATATAAAACCGATATAAGTGTCTTAAGGGCGTGTCCGTGTGCCAGAAGCAAGGTTAATTTTTCCTTACTTCAGATGAAATCAATCGAACTTCTTTATTTTTTTATGTGAACACCGCCCAAGAATCCCAACTGCCCGGAGCCAGTAAGACTATGGCATTCTGAGGTTGAAGGTAGTGGGGAGGGGAAGGATATGGGAAAAGATGAAGGTTGGTAAGTACTTGGCTAATCAGATCTGGTCACCAAACACGGATAAAACCATTTCATGCAACGTTTTGATTCTGAATGGTGGTCTTTCACCAGGTCGATACTAAGAGTATCTACCACTCTGTGACAGAAGTGGTAGATATTGTCTCTCTAAATCTCTACCACAAGCAGAGACGATGGACCGCCATACAACTCTGTCTTGGCACACACTGTTTGCTTCATTCACATTCATACATCTTCTCATACATACTCTTGTGTTATTCTGGCTCTCGACATGGCCCGACTCCAGTATTTGATTCACTTGATCGTGCCATGTCTTCCTCGGGCGTCCTGACTTCTCCTTTGATTACTTTCGCGTTATATTTTTTTCACACTCCTTTCTTCGTTCATTCGCTCTACATGCCCAAACCGTATAAGCGTCGAAAGAAGAAATGTAAAAAATATATATGTATTAATAATTTGTGAGGAAATGCAGAATTGAAGAAAGCGGTTTCATAAAAAGATTCGGTAGCTCAATTGGCAGAGACGTTAGTTTTTTGTTATGGTGAAAACAGCACAAAAGTCCCAACTGCTCCCAACCGTCTGGAGGCAGTGGGACTATGACATCTCCAATTGGGGTATGTTGTGAGGCTGAAGGTAGTGGGGTAGGGGGAAGTAGATAAGGTCGGGAAAGTACCTGGCTATTCAGAACTGGACCCTCAACACGGCTAAAGCCATTTTTAAGCAAAGTTTTGATTCTGAATGGTGGTCTTTGACCAGGGCGATACTTAAAGTATCTACCACTCTGAAACTAAACTTACGGGTAGAAGAGAGGTTTCGAATTCGAGTCTCAGTTGCGACTAACTAACTAACCAACATGCCGTTTCCCCGCAGGGGTAAGCAGAGAGGACAGACCGCCATACAACTCTGTCTTGGCACATACTCCTTGCTTCATTCACATGACCTGATTTAAGTATTTGATTTACTTGGTTGTGCCATATCTTCCTCGGGCGTCCTCGACTTCTTCTTCCAGTAACTTTCGCATCATATTCTTTTCACACTCCTTTCTTCGTTCATTCGCTCTAGATGCCCAAACCATCTAAGCGTCCCTTTCTTGATCCTATTCATTACGCTCACATCAGCCTTGCATTCATTCCGGATATCCAAATTTTTAAAACGGCCATACATGGTTTTACACACATACGTGTCAGAGATCTCATTTCCACAGCATTCAGTCTACTTTCATCCTTCCTCTGCCAGTTCCACGCCTCACTGACATACATCAGGGTTGGTATAAGCACTCCATTGTGGACTGCTAGCTTCGCTTCTTTGAACAATTTCTTATCAGCGCCAACAGCGTTCACCCTTCTTTCAATATCCTTATCAGCATTTGCGTCTCTTGTGAACATACTTCCTAAATAAACAAACTCAACCATTTGTTCCAAGTATTCATCATTCACAACTGTTTGCGTACTCTCTCTTTCAAACACCGTGACTTTGGACTCACTTAAATTAAATTAAATTTTCTATTATGTTTAAAATGTAGTAATCTCTTTGTAGAGTGCCGGTTGACGAACCCTGTTCCTATTGGCATATTTTTAATGCCAGCGAGCCGTAAACACAGAGTGCACCATATGGCCACACACACACCCACACCCGCCCGCACGGCGTACTAACACACCTACACCTGGTACCTACTCGCAGACTTACACCACACTGCCTTGTGATATTACAAACACCCTGTGTAAAATACAGGCTGCTGTATTCCCTAATGTGAAATATTGCGAGAAGAGTTAAAAAAAAAAAAGAAACGGAAGTTAATTTTACACAATACTCATACCTTTCTATCTGAAGTTTTGAAACTTGCTGTAGAAGTAAGATCCCTGAGGCGTATGACCTGAAAGTATATAGAGTGGTATCTATCCAAGGCAGTGTGGTCAGTTTTTGATGATTTTTACCTGACTCGGCGGACCTGGGCGTGGCTAAGACTAAGGCTAGGGTATTTATACATCCATTCATAGCACATGTCGACATAATGTTTTTGTTTATTCGTATAACCACTTTTTCACAGTATTGATATCAACAAAAATATAGCGTATAACCAAAAAAAACCGTTTAGTTGTGTCAAGTATAGTGGCATAGTGAAAAATGTGGGCGGAGTCCCGCGGTGACCCAGGAGCCCAAGATCATTGTGACAGTACGTAGGAGCGGAGTATTATATTTGTTGTCTCTTTCTCTCTCATGGTGTGCGACGTAAAAACCCGGAGAAAGTGATTTATCGCAAGTTTGTGTAGGTTGGGTAAAAATAATTAGCTCTCTCTCCATACATTGTTTCTCCAAGGTTAGCACTTTAAGTAATCGCTTCCGTTAACCACCGATTCTCGGTCCGTTTCATAATTTGATCAAATTGCTAGTCACTTTGTCAATTTGTCACATTCCTATATTTCGTCAAATGTGTGTGTGAGTGTTACAACCTGTATGTAGGAAGCGATAGTAATATAAACAGAAGAGGGTACTACACGAGTGTAGAGGAACACCTGTGCCTGCGCTGAGTAGGTACCGCTGCCTAGGGCACAGGTGGGGCAGACCTTCATATTGCTACTATATTGGTTTTAGCTTTATGTTAGAAGCTATGACAACTTTGAATAGATGGCGTTTTATAGGAATTATTAAATTCCGTGAAAACTGTCATTTTTAAAACTTTTACATTATTTATTTATAGATTAACAGACTAAAGTCCAATTACAAAAAAACATATCAAACACGAAATGGAAAAAAGAGCAACAGAGAAGGAATAGCATATACATAAAAATAAATTAAGCGATGACAAAAGTAGAGCACTTTTAACATAATCGTGATATTCCCAATTGAGGTATGCTGAGGCTTGAGGGAGTGGGGAGGCGAAGGATATGGGGTAAAGGAAGTACCTGGCTATTCAGATCTGGTCACCGAACCCGGCGTAAGTCATTTCATTTTAATCTGGTATGAATCAAATTTAATTTAAATTAAAATTAACTTCATAGCTTTATTAATATTTTTAAAAATATTATTGAAATAGTATAAATAATCTTGCTCCTCGCGACCGAGACTCAAACTCGGAACCTCTACTATATCCAAGGTAACGCTTCTTCCAATTGAGCCACCGAAACCTTATAAGATGAAATGAAAATATTTAAAATGCCTTTTTCTTATAACGTCTCGATGGCTCAATTAGCAGAAGCGTTACTCCCGGATAGAGTAGAGGTTCCAAGTTCGAGCCTCGGTTTATTAAACATATATTTTATTTTTTCTGTTTCATATTTACGTTGAAAATTATTGATATTATCTCGACAATCAATATAAATTTAATTTGTTTGCGCACGCCCGAATTTGAGCCCGCGACATTTCTAGATGCGTAGCCGAGGAACTCAACCGCTCGGCTGTTGAACATTAACTAATGAAATTATAATAAAGAATGATGAACGTACAGGTGAATGTATCTAATATTTTTTTTATGACGGGTTCAACAAACTCTGAAGCCCCATTCGTATAACAGCTTGATTATTTTGAAATCGTAATGGCATTTCCTCGCCCATCTGCCACCTGCCTATCCACTGATTGATACAAGATCTCTAAGTCTTCAACGAGGTACTATAACTATATATATATAACTATATAACTACCTGTGATATTTTTTATAGTGAATAGCGCACAAGAGTCCCAACTGCTCCCAACCGTCTAGAGCCAGTGAGACTATGGCATCCCCTTGGAGTAACAATATATGGAGAGCTAATTATTTTTCCCGAGAAAATGATTTATCGTAAATTTGTATAGGTTGGGTAAAAATATGTAGCTCTCTCTCCATAGATATTCTTGCTCTGAGACTCTAACGTATGAGGTCCGATAGAAGAATGATAATGACTTCTTCCAAGATTTAAATATGTTTTTCGACAAATAAATGCAAATTTCCAACCTCTCTAGCCAATGACGAAAATGACTTTGTGATCTGAAAATAGATGTGTTAACGTAAAAACTTTTGAGTGTAAAAAACTGTAAGTTTCTCGACGTAAGAGATATTGCTACTTCTAACGATCAGGTCTCTGAGGCGTATGTGCGGTAAAACCATGTGTGACCGTGTTAAAAATGTGACTAACTAACTAACTAACCATCACGCCGTTTCCCCGCACATGACATTTCTTCACATGACCCGATTCAAGTATTTGATTTACTTGATCGTGCCATGTCTTTCTCAGGCGTCCTCGACTTCTTCTTCCATTCACTTTCGCATCATATATTCTTTTCACACGCCTTTCTTCGTTCATTTGCTCTACATGCCCAAACCATCTAAGCGTCCCTTTCTTGATCCTATCCATTACGCTCATATCAGCCTTGCATTCTTTCCGGATATCCACATTTGTAATACGGTCATACATGGTTTTACCGCACATCCGTCTCAAAGATCTCATTTCCACAGCATTCAGTCTACTTTCATTTTTCCTCTGCCAGTTCCATGCCTCACTGCCATACATCAGGGTTGGTATAAGCACTCCATTGTGGACTGCTAGCTTCGCTTCTTTGGACAATTTCTTATTTGCCCCAACAGCGTTCAGTCCTCCATTAATGGAGTTTCCTGCATTCACCCTTCTTTCAATATCCTTATCAGCCTTTCCGTCTCTTGTAAACATACTTCCTAAATACACAAACTCATCCACTTGCTCCAAGTATTCATCGTTCATTCATCATGTGGATATCTGGAAATAATGCGTAATGAATAGGATCAAGAAAGGGACGATTAGATGGTTAGGGCATGCAAAACGAATGAACGAAGAAAGGAGTATGAGAAGAATATATGACGCAAAATTGAATAGAAGAAGAAGTGGGGACGCTAGTAAAAGACAACATGGGACGATCAAGTGAATCAAATACTTGAGTCGGATTATGTGAAGAGTCAGAATAACAGAAGGGTATGTATGAGACGATGTACGAATGCGACTGAAGTGAGGAGTGTGTGTCTAGACAGAGTTGTATGGCAATCCATCCTCTCTGCCTACCCTAGCGGTCAGTTAGTTAGTTATACGATCAGATATTTTATATTGACGGCCTCCGTAGTCGAGTTGTAAGACGCTTGACTACCAATCCAGAGGTCGCGATTTATTTGATAGATTTTATTTGATTAATATTTGTCATAACATATTTAATTCATATTTAAAAAAAAAACACAATATATTTGCGGCACGTTCCAGAGTGGTAGATATTTTTAGTATCGCCCTGGTAAAAGACCACCATTCAGAATCGAAAAGTTGCTTATAATGGCTCTAGCCGTGCTTGGTGACCAGATCTGAATAGCCAAGTACTTCCCAACCTTCCTCTTCCCCATCTCCTTTCCATCTCCACTACCTTCAGCCTCACAACATACCCCGATTGGACATGTCATATTCTTACTGACTCTAGACGGTTAATATTCCACTATAAAAATAAAATAACATATTTTATGGGCAAGTTTATTTACGAATTTCGTGCATTAAAACCAAATCTTCCGCCTCGAGGCCCGTTTTCGGAACAGCTAATGGATAGGAGAAGGGGAGGTGAAGGGTGGGATGGATGTCCCGTCTTCATTAAGCGCAGATCCGCACAAAGAGGCCGCCCACGGGATAGCGGGAGACCTAAGCGGGGGCCGTGTGGGAACCCCGCTCGCGTGCCAATTGAAATATCACCTGCTTAGAAATACCACTTAGCAGGGGTAGACTTTGATGGCCGTATCACTGGAGGTATTATTGGGTAGAGGAAGAAATTCTCAGGGTTTCTATTCAGTTTCAAATTAGTTTTCAGAACTGCAAGCGAACATTTTGTTTACTGTTTTGACCGGATTTGGAAGCACACTTTCACCAACGCGACAATATTAAAACTGAACGACAACTGGTCGACAATTGTATTAAAATACGATGGTTTGTTTATTAATTTTAAAGTACATTACCTAGAAAAAACATATTTTTTCAGAAATATGCCAAATCTACCCAAGGATTAAGATCCATACTTATGTGTGTCGAGGGTAAGCTGCAATGATATATTATGTAGTTTTATTCAACTTCTTCTATGTATGATATATACTTTTAATTCGTTTTACTTAACGTTTTTTTAAACTAAATGAACAGAATTTAAATTTTATTGTATTCTTTTTTAATTTTTCTGTAAAAATGTTGTTTATTTAAACATTATCATTTTTTTCCGCTTTGATTTAAAAAAAAAATAATTACAGCTTTTATAGCGGAAACTTCACTGTTTAATCCAACAATGTAATTACTTAATATGTCAAAATGTACATAAAACTGTGTGTTTTCCCAAATAAAATACAAGTGCGAAAGCATTGGGGCCCAGTCCACATTAGTTTCTAACTAAGCAAATATGCCTGTTCTACGAAACTAATCATACAGTGACAAGTTTTGCAAAAACTTAGCTTTTTAAACAAATAATTCAAAAGTTGATACAACTAAAAAACTAACCAACACGCCGTTTTACCGCAAGGGTGGGCAGAGAGGACAAAGTGCCATACACCTCTGTCTTGGCACACACTCCTTGCTTCACTCAACAAAAATGATTTCATACAAATTGACCTATTGGTCAATTTTCATTGACTCTTGTAGTCTTTTGTCATTATTTTAGATGTCCATTCACCCGTGTCATATTTTGTCATTCCCGTCATTTTCCGTTCATCCTGTTGTCCTTATCATTCTTGAAAAATATCATTCACCCTTGTGGTCTTTGGTCATTCTTTACAATTTTCATTTTTGTAGATTTTTGTCATGCTTGTCGATATCCATTCACCCTTGTCATCTTTTGTCATTCGTGTCAATTTCCATTCGCCTGTCGTCTTAATCGTTTTGTCAAATTTCATTCATCTTTGCTTACTTTTGTCATCCTAGTCAATTTCCATTCACCCTTGTCTTATTTTGTCATTCTTGTCAGATTTCATTCACCTTTGCCTTTTTTTAATTTTTGTCAATTTCTGTACACCCTTTGTTGTTTTGTCCAATATCATTCACTCTGGTCGTCTTTTGTGATTTTTTTCTATTTCCATTCACCCTGATCAAAGTAAATTTACTTTTGACCTTTCGGTCAATTTTCATTCGTCATTATTTTAGATATCCATTTACCCTTGTCATATTTTATCATTCCTGTCATTTACCATTCACCCTGTCGTCTTTTTTTATTCTTGTCAATTTCCATTAATCTCGACATTTTTTGTCATTTCTGATAAATTTCATTCGCCTTTGTTGTTTTCTGTCATTTTTGTCGATTTCGATTCACCTTGCTTTCTGTTTTTATACTTGTCAATTTCCATTCACGCTTGTCATCTTTTGTCATTCTTATCAAAGTCATTAATCTTTTTCCTTTTTGTCAATTTATATTCACCCTTGTCGACTTTTGTCATGCTTTGCAATCTTTATTTACCTTGTCGTATTTTATCATTCTTGTCAATTTCAATTCAACATGCCTTTTTTTGTCATACTTATCGTTTTCCATTCACCCTTGTCATCTTTGGTCATTCTTGTCAAATGTCATTCACCTCTGTCCTTTTTGTCAATTTCCATTAACCTTGTCGTTTTTTGTTTTGCTTGTGAAATTTCAATCGTCTTTGCCCTCTTTTTACCTTTTGCCAACTTTTATCATTCTTGTCAATTTGCATTCTGGTAATTTTTGACAAATTTTATTCACCTTTGCCCACTTTTGTCAATTTCCATTCACCTTGTCGTCTCTGTCATTCTTGTTAAATTGCATTCACCTTTGTCGCCTTTTTTGTCATTCATGTCAATTTTCATTTACCTTGCCATCTTTTTTCATAATTGTCGATTTCCATTCACCATTGTCACCTTTTGTCATTCTTGTGAAATTTTATTCAACTTTGCCCTTTTAGTCATGCTAGTCAATTTCAATTCATCCTTATCGTCTTTTTCAAATATCATTCACTTTTCTCGTATTTTAACATTCTAGAAAACCGCACACGAGTCCCAACTGCTCCCAACCTTCCAGAGCCAGTGAGATTATAGCATCTCCAATCGAGGTATGTTGTGAGGCTGAAAGTAGCGGAAAGAGAAGTAGATGGGGAGGAGAAAGGTTGGGAAGTACCTGGCTATTGAGATTTGGCAACCGAACACGGCTAAAACCATTACAAGCAACGTTTCGATTCTGAGAGTGCCTACCACTTTGGAACGTGCCGCAAATATACTGTATATTATTTTATACGTATTAAACGTGAAATAACACATATTAATTGGATTAATTTTTCGTAGAAAGCAATTACTTTGTGGTTTGACATATTTAAATAAATGAAAAAATAACTTTCTATGAGACCATGAATATATTTTTATTTTGTTCATGGTCTTAATTTTAAAATCATATTTTTTTTTTCATTTCTTCGGATAAAATTTATTTGCACACGCCGGATTCGAACGGACGACTTCTGAGTTTACAGTCGAGGGTCTTAACCGCTCGACCACGGAGTTGGTCGATATACAGCGAACTAGTGCCGTGCCAGGCGAAAATTGACATGTAATCTTCGTAATCTCAGCTTCCTTGATCTCAGGTGGCCGGGATTGTTGTACCCTCGGAGTAAGGAGTGGGTGTCCCGCCCTCTCTCCCACCCCCGGCGTTATATGCCACCCAACACCCCCGCTCCAAACGCCCCTCGACAGAGCAGCTGTACGCAGTATAGGGAAGCAGCAGCTTTTCAATCAAACCCTTCTGCAAAGTGAATACGGATTTAGATTTTAGAAATTGGGTTCAATTTTACTGTTTTCTGTTTTTCAAATAGGATTGATGACATGCTGCAAATCACTGCACGGATATTCCCTAGACATGTGACCCATAAAATTAATTTCACCGACTTACGCAAGACCCATCAACTTCTAGATAATAATAATAATATATTGACAGTTAATTTATGCAGCGCAGTTTTGAGATAGTTCACCTCAAATGCGCTTCACCTAACCTAACCTAACCTAACCTAAACCCCGGACAAGGCAAATTAATTTGAGCATTTGTTCATAAGAAGTCGGGGACGCCCAGGGAAGACGCGAGAGAATGCTTGATACTCCAAGTATCGCCCTGGTGAAAGACCACCACTCAGAATAGAGACGTTGCTTAAAACGGGTTTAACCATGTTTGGTGACCAGATCTGAATAGCCAGGCACTTCCCAACCCTCCTCTTTATCTCCTCCACTTTATTAATGTGTTTTTTCACATTTAATTTAATATATAGTATATTTGCGGCACGTTTCAGAGTGGTAGATACTCCAAGTATCGCCCTGGTGGAAAACCACCATTTAGAAACGAAATGTTACTTAAAACGGACTAAGCCGTGTTTGATGACCAGATTTGAATAGCCAGGTAGGCACTTCAAAACCTTCCTCTCCCTATCACATTCCCTCCCCACTACTTAAAGCCTCAGAACATGCTCTAATTGGGAATGCCAGGCCCACTGGTTCCAGGCGGTTTGGATCAGTTGGGACCTTAGAGTATACTAGAGGTAGCCCAAGCCAAGGCAGTGAAGTCAGTTTTGGACTTGTTTTTGATGATTTTAACATGACTCGGCGCAAATGGGCGTGGCTAAGACTAAGGCTACGGTATTTATACATCCATTCATTTCACATATCGACATAATGTTTTTGTGTATTCGTATAGCGACTTTTTCACAGTATTTTTATCAACAAAAATATAGCATCTAACCTAAAAAACCGTTTAGTTGTGTCAAGTTTAGTGGCAAAATAAAAAATGTGGGCGGAGTTCGGCCGTTAACCAGCGAAGATAGCCAGCTTAAGATCATTGCGACAGTATATAGAAGCGGTCCAAGAATTTTTTTTGTCTTTTTCTCTCTCATGGTGTACGATGTAAAAACTCGGAAAAAGTGATTTATTACAATTTCGGATGGGTTGGGTTAAACAAATTAGCTATCCCTCCATATATCAACAATACCACAGTGACATAGAGAGAGCACGTAAATTTTTCGTTCCCCTTTTTTTTTCCCTTTAAAAAACCCCTTTTTTAAAAAACCAAATTTTTTTTTAAAATCCCTTTTTTTTTTTTAAAAAATAAAATTTTTTAAAAAAAATTTAAAATTTTAAAAAATTTTAAAAAATTTGGGGGGGTTTTGTTTTTTAAAAATTTTTAAAAAATTTTTCCCCCCTTTTTTTAAAATTTTTTAAAAATTTTTTTTTTTCCCCCCGGGGGAAAAATTTTTAAAAAAAAAAAAAAATTTTTTTTTTTTTTAAAAAATTTTTTTAAATTTTTTATTTTTTTAAAAAAATTTATTTTTTTTAAAAAAAAAAGGGGGGGGGAAAAAAAAAAAAAAATTTTTTTTTTTGGGCAAAAAAAAACCCTTTTTTTTTTTTTTTTTTTTTTTTTAAAAAAAAATTTTTTAAAAACCCCGGGGGGGGAAAAAAAAAAAAAATTTTAAAAAAAAATTTTTTTTTTTGGGGGGGTTTTAAATTTTTAAAAAAAAAAATTTTGGGTTTTTTTTTTTGGGGAAGGTCCCCCCTTTTTTTTTCCCCCTTTTTTTCACAACATACCCCCAACCGGGAATGCCATAGCCCAATTTGTTCCCCCGGAAACCCCTTTGAGCGATGTTCCCTTAAAATAGTAAAAAAAACCCAAAGACGGAACAAAAAATATGGACACGTTATGACCTTAGAAATTTTAAAAAACCAAAAAGGCAAGGGGGCAAACACACTTTTCGTTACCAGTAAATTCGTCATTAAATATCGGTCGTGTATGACAAAAAATAGACATCCAAAAATATTTTGTATGAACGAAACAGAGTAGCATCGGATGCGTTCCGGTACTTGCTAGTAGCGTTGAATACCTGTTTGTATTTGTATTTTATTTAGATGTATGCAAAATAATTTTTTTCACACATCTAGTAAGGAAATGATTTATACATTTCACAATAATAGAGCAAAGCACATAAGGTTACCTGTACAATAGATTTTTAAATTGAAATCTTAGTAATCTTAAGAATCATAGGTTTTCTTAGCATTCAGTACAAATCCAACGAAAAGTGCCAAGATTTGAGGCTTCTTTTAAGGCATTTGGAAAACTATCAAAAAGTTTTGACCTTTGTAAAACACGCTGTTTTGAGTGCACACAAGTTTCGTTTTGGGAAGCCTAAAATCATGACAACTATCGTAGGATAATTGTGAATATTTACATTATATTTATAAATATTATTTAGCAGATATTTGGAGAATGAGATAGAATTCAGCTTACTCGCTTGCGCGAAGACGTCATTATGTTGGTCAACAATGGAGATAGTTGTGTTGTCTAAAAATAATAAATAATTTTGCGAACTTAGAAATGAAATGAAAAAAAGTTATTCCTTGACTTTAGTAGTCTTCGCAGTGTAATTGAAATACTTTCTCATCATTTTGGCACTTATTTTTGTAATTTGATTAGATATAGTAAACGACCTCAAGCGACGCGTGACGGTTTAGTACTAAATCGGTTTAACACCGAGCACACCAACTAGCGTGGTTTTTTGCTTGCAACTTGAGAGCGCTACAACGTGCTCATATATTTGTAACGTCACTGTAAAAAAACGCGATGATTCGTTTTCCATTTGATTAACAGCTTATCGCATCGAAGCTAGATTGGAAATGACGTCATTAAACAACGCATTCGTTAATTTGTACCAGAACACTGCGTTTTAACGACTAGGTAAATATCGGCGCTATAAAAAGCGCGCGCGTAACGAAGTCCAAAAGGCCGGCTTACAGCGCATTCCCGCGGGGTCTGCGAAACCTTATCGCGCTTCTAATTAAGTCCGGCAGATGGCAGCGCCGGCGTTTGTAAATAAGCATTCTCATCTGACAGCTACCCTGCTTTCTGTCCGGGTCCATGTAAACAATGGCGTTACTTACCGGCGGCCGACGCTAACAACTAGGTGTGCCTAAAAATGAAGATTTATTTTTTAAGTTTTCACAGGCAAATATCGGAAGAAGGGCGAATGCAGGAAACTCCATTAAAATGAAAGTATGACGTTGTTTAAATGTGGATATCCGGAATGAATGCAAGGCTGATGTAAGCGTAATAAATAGGACTAAGAAAGGGACGCTTAAATGGTTTGGACGCGTAGAGCGAATGAACTAAGAAAGCAGTGTGAAAAAAATATACGATTAATATGTAAAAGTGAATGAAAGAATAAGTCGGGGACGCCTGAGGAAGACATGCGAAGAGTCGGGCTATGTCGAGATTCAGAAGAACAGAAGTCTAAGATTGCTTAAAAAAAAAAGTGGAATAACGCCTTATTAAATTGTGTCATTTTTAAATTCCCACCGTGTACCAAATAAGACAGGGTACCAAACAAAACCTTGAGGTAAGCCAGTTCCCATTTCGATGTAGTTAGAACAAGATACTCTGCACACTCCTCTGACAGTATCCAAACAGGAGTTACAACAACTAACCAACTGATCCAACCAACGTCAAGTGAACAAGTAATTAATTCAAGGCGACCACGCAATAGTAATCTAACCCTATGATCAGCTGACGCACGAAGGCTCCATCGAAGCAAGAGTAAAGTAAGCCTCTCAGAAGCTGGGCGTACGGTAAAAATAATGTAATAATAATTAACTAGTCTTGACACACACGTCAAAGCGACATAGCGAGTACATCGAGAAGTAGCGTAATCAGAATAAAACATCAGACTTTTTACGTATGAGCGAAATTTGCTTTTAATAATTTTTCCCGTGTATCGTATCAGGCTACATGTTTTTGCGGGCATTAGTACCCCCACGCCGGCGTTCGAACGAATCAATATGTACAGAAGACGGCTTAGCGTATTAAACTATCAAAATGCGCTGCCGAAATTCAAAAATTATGCCTTCACATTCAAAATAACCTGTAAAAGCTATTTAAAATGCATTTAAATCAAAACAATAAGCAGTATATAAGTTAAAAATATTATAAAGACAAAAGAAAATGAAAAAATTAGCTACTTTGAAACTTGAATGTACAAAGTTACTAATATAAAATAAATATAACCAAAACAGTGTACAGTACCCGCAGGTACTTCAATAGTACACAGCTGTTGACGTTTTAATAAATCGCTAGTACGCCCCACTGTTGAGATCGGCAACCACCTTGTTCTGAAGCCCCAGAAAAACCCTGGACTCTGTGCAAAGATTGGATAGATTCTCCTAACTCAATAACTAACTAACCATCACGCCGTCCCCTTGAGGGGTAGGCAGAGGGGGAATGGACCGCCATACAACTCTGTCTTGGCACATACATACTTTTGCTTCATTTTACATTCATACACACTCTTCTGTTAATCTGACTCTTCACATGATCTGATTCAAGTATTTGATTTACTTGATCGTGCCATGTCTTCCTCGGGCGCCTGATTTCTTTCTTCTTCCATTCGCTTTCGCATCATATTCTTTTCAAACTCCTTTCTTCGTTCATTTTCTATACATGCCCACACAATCAAAAGCGTTCCTCTTTGATCCTATTCATTACGCTTACATCAGCCTTGCATTTACTCTTATATCCACTTTAACACGGTCACATGGTTTTACCGCACATTGGCCCTCAGGGATCTCATTTCTACAACGTTCAGTCTACTTTCATTTTTCCTCTGCCAGTTCCATGCATCACTGCCATTCATCAGGGTTGGTACAAGCACTCCACTGCTGGACTGCTAGCTTTATTTATTTGGGCATTGGATTTATTTGCACCAACAGCGTCTAGTCCTCCATTAATGGAGTTTCCTGCATTCACTTTTCTTTCAATATCCTTATCAGCCTTCCGTCTCTCTCTCTAGAACATATCATCTAAATACACAAATATCCACTTGCTACAAGTATTCATATTGCCAATATATTGCAACTT